>JAWWMP010000148.1:18255515-18272395 GCA_035047865.1 Dendrocincla tyrannina | reverse complement strand
GACACCCCCATTCCCCCATCCTTTCTCCCTTCAGACACCCCTGTTCCCCCAGCCCTTTTCCCCTCAGACACCCCTGTTCCCCCAGCCCTTTTCCCCTCAGATACCCCTGTTCCCCCAGCCCTTTTCCCCTCAGATACCCTTGTTCCCCCAGCCCTTCTCCACTCACAGACCCCACTGTCTCCCATCCCTTCTCCCCCCTCAGACACCCCAGTTCCCCCATCCCTTCTCCCCCCGCAGACACCCCCGGGTCCCCCAGGGGTGCGGGCTCTCCGAGGCTCTCTGGGCTCTGTGTTACTGTCCCTTTATCGCTGGTGCAGGGAGGTTGGACGAGGTGCTTTGTTAGAGTTTGGGTTCCCTAATCACCCAGACCTTGTGGGCTAATGGGGCTGGGATGTGCCCAGGATAAACCACTAGACCTTGTTGGAGGCCCATTGTCCTCCCTGTGGGCTTTCCACTGTTTTCGTCCTTCCTGGCGTGTTGGAATTCTATATAAAGACCTTCGTAGCTGAGTTCAGTTCCTGTGTGATGTTTGTCTCTGCTCTGAGACCTCTGACACGTATTTTGAGTTCTGCCCTGTGTCAGGGGCACGAGGCATCACCTCTGCAGATGGGTCTTGTTTGGTGGCTGGGGTTTATTTTTAGTGGCTCCATTTCTAGTTGAACTCTGTTGGAAAGGGAGCACTGGGGCTAAGATGCCTTGGCACCAGGAGGTGTTTCTGTACCTGGGGTGCTTTCTGTGCTTAAACTTTAATTTTTTATTTTCACTTGAATAACTTCTTTGTTCCTATTGTTGGGTTTGCAGATGACACCACTGGTAAGCAAGAAGATGGACCAATTTCTGGGTGAGTCCAGAGGCCATTTATTCACTATAACAATACATGCTACAAAGAAGATCAAGCCTTGTTAAGGAGAGCTTTATGAGTGCTTTAGACTGGTGCTGTTGCCAGGACCAGCAGCCTGTCCTTTCCCCATCCCATGCAATTGTCCACCATGCTTGGGCTGGCACACATTTATGGATGTGGAAGGTGGACTGGGTCAGTCAACTGGTTTGATTTAAAACTAACTTTTAGCCCTTTTTTCCTCTCACCAATTAGTTTTAAATCAGATCTGTTTTCCAGTTTAATTCCCTGGGGAAAATGATGCCTTGAGGACTGGCCTTTGTGCTGGCCTGGCGTTGGTGAAACTGTGGCCTGTGCTTTAGCCTGGAAAAGGTAAAAAATCTTGGGTTAAAATCTTGACATGATCAAATCAGCACGTTCTGTGAGATCTGTGAAGTGTGTGGTTTGGGTAAGACTTGGAGATAAAATCAGTGATCAGTTTGGATTTCTGTGTGTGGAAAATATTGTCTGTGCTGGGTCCTAATTCCTCTGTATTTGCAGCTGTGTGTTTTGCACCAGCAGAACTTTCTCTCAGCACAATATTTCCTGTTTGCTGTTTTAAAGTGGAACATCTTTCAGGAGACTTGATCTTCACTTGGACTGCTATGTGCTCAGCACCTTCTGAAGTTCACTTTAATGTTTGTTGTCATTGGGGGTTCGGTGTCTGGAATTTCTGGATTGTTACAGATACTTGTGTGCTTTAAGGAACATGAAAACTTGTTCAAATAAACAAGTGGTAAAAAACTCGGTGAGTTATTACCTAAAAACATCAAATTAGCTCTGTGAGAAGGAACAACTTTTAGACAGAAATGTAGTGCTGATTTGCATGAATCCATTGTTCCCTGTCATATTCATCTGAATGCAATTTTACTTTACAAGCAGGATTAAAAATCTGAATTTCCAGTGTCTGTCTCCAATAGCTGCAAGATGCAGGAAGGAGAAGGATTAGTGCTCGTGTTAGCTCTCCTTTTTTTTCCCCATTTCTTTGTTGCACAATGAGGATCTTCCTAAATGAAGAGCTGTGGGATGTTTTAAGAAAAATGACTCTTTGTTTGCTCAGTTGTCAATGGCTGCAGCTCCAGGGCCACACTGCTGGCTTGTGTGGAGTGTCTGTCCCTAGCCAGGAAGCAGAGATCAGTGTACTCTGGGCTGCAGGACCCACTGAGATTCCTTAGCCTAAGGGGTGGGTTAAACACCAGCAGGATGCTCCTAGGGCAGCAGTGCCCAGGGTTATGTTGGCATCTGAGGGAAATGAAGTGGCTGTGATGTGTTTCTGGGTGCAGGTGATGCTGGGAACCTGCCAGAGATGGTTCATTCCTGGGAAGCAAACAGGTTAGGGAAAGGCTGCTGGGCTAGCAAATGCCTCCCTGAACTCCAGTTCATAAATGTTCATGCACACCCACAGATGCTCCATGTGACTCAAAGCTGAAGGTAATACTTGTCACTCTTCCTGAAATCAGGAATCAAAGTCATCTCAGAGTCTTAAAATAATTCAGGGCTTGAGGTCAATGTTAGAAGTTGGTTGGATTGGGCAAAAGGTTTTGGATCCATCAGAGGGATTTCCTCCAGTGGTCCATCCTTGGGTCCTCATGTCACAGCCTGTGTCTGCAGTGTGGAAATACTTGGAGGATGATTGTCCCTCTGACCTCTTGGCTGCTTTTTATACCTGGAAATGTGTGCAGGTGTCACATCAGGGACATGGTGACCGTAGGACCTTCCCTGCTCAGCTGCTGAACCTTCAGCCCTCCTGTTTGATCTTGGCTTGGTGGATTTCTGTGTATGTGGGGCTTCAGTTACTGCTCAAATAATTTTTTTCTTTGTTTTATGCTCAGTAACTCCTGAGCTGGGTTACTTGGGCTTGTGTGGTGTCTCCTATCCTGCCACTCTGTGGCCTCGGTGTGACCAGTGTTTGGATTCTGTGAGTTGATTTTATTTTTCAAGACAATCTTGTGTATGCTTGTTGTCCGACATGAAATTTTAAATAGCAATATCTCCCCAAAGCACTGGTGGAGAATTGTGTTTTCTGGGCTGTTCTAACTGTCTTCTCTTGAAAAGTCAGAATTGTTATGAAGTTCTACCAGGTTTTATGTATGGCATTACAGACCTCTCTGTATTTTAGTTCTGTAACACTTGGCATACCCTTTTCTAGCACATGTACACCAATCTGACAGTCATGCTTGACCAGTGCAGTAAATAATGTTAACGTTTGTACAGACTCTTCAGTTTGAGGGAAATCCAAGCCTGACCATTGTTGCATTAGGACTGATTTGTAATGAGTGAGAAGATTGGGTGGATAATTATCTGTCTTTTTTCCTTGGAGTTTTAACTTCTCATTACCCTACACTATTTGCAGACACACTAAAATCAGCTTCTCTGGGACAGATGCCCTTACTGCTTACTAAATACGTGTGTCATTATGAGCATCCTTAAGGATGAGGGGAAATTTTGCCTCTTAGGGTCTCATTCTTAACAGCTGTGATTGTGGCAGACCAAAGCTGCATGCTGTTAGAGCTGCCACTCATACATGAGCTGTTGAGTGCTGTCAGGTGCTCTCTGGATGTGTGAAGCCAATTCTTTGCAGCAAAAGCAAAGCCCAACCAAGGCAGGAGGGTGGATTTTTTGGGTGCAGTCGAGCTGAGTGCCAGCAGGACAAACACAGCACGTGAATAAAGCGTTCTGTGAAAGCCTCCTAGGGGAAGGTTTTACAGGTGTTTGTGGGTGAACCTCTAGACTGGGCTTGTGCACTACCTCTCCCTGTTGTGGTGACTGTGTTTTTTGTGTCCCCCAGACATGCAGAGTCTGCTCATCCCCTGCAGGATGCTCCCCAGGAGAACCGGCCCGTCAACAACGAGGACCGGGAGATGTCGCAGCACGTACGTGTCCCACGGCTCGCCTGGGCAGGGAGGGGCTTGTGCTTCTCCACACCCCTGGGTAAAAAGATGAGCTGTAAAGACCCTGGTCCTGCCTAATCCCTTACCTTCGTAGTGCCAGGATGCAGTGACAGCTAATTCCCAGTGCCAGCTACAGCAGCAGGCTTCTCCTGGCAGCCTGCCTTAAGTGGTGGGGAGGGAACCTGAGGTAAGCTCTCCTTGGATGAGGGGCTGTGATGCTGCAGCCTGCAGGAAAAACAGAACACGGTGTTATCCCCAGCTCAGTATTCAGTGTGACTTCTCAAGGGCCAGTAAGGTCTGGGAAACACTGGGATAGAAAGCCCAAAATGCTCAGAATCAGTTTTGATTTAGGCTCAGACTTCTCAGAATGCAATCTAGTTGCTCGGTGCTGAAAGAAAAGGAGGGTTGCTTCTCCCCTCCCTCCTCCTCTGGTCTCTGATGGGTTTATTTTCTGCCACTGTGGCACATCCAGGGGGTTCACACAGTGTGTCCTGACAGACCCATGTGCCATGGCAAAGGAGGCAGGGTTAGGAACAGCTTCCTCATGCCCTTTTGTAGGGTGAGGTGTTAATTCAGCTCATGCATCCCACAAGGCTGAGCTGCTGGGTATCTGGAAACCTTCCTTGCCTATTCCTTTATTTTTGTGCCCCAGCACTGGGGTGGCACTGGAGTCAAATCAGCAGCTGTAAAGTGAAGTGACTTAGGGGCTGACTGTGTTAAATCAGGCAAGCCAAACTGCTCAGCAGCTTCCTACCACAGCAGTTGTGGTGAGGGAATATTTGCCTCGAGGTTCTTGGGGGAAGCCTGGTGAATGTATTTTGGTGGTTTTCATTTGTGGTCATGTGCTCTGACCATGGACCTGTGAGGGAGATGTGTCAGAAAAGCCCTAATTCTTTCAAAAAGAGTGGAGGAGAGGAGCTGAGGGGTGTGGTGGAATTCTTAGAACTGAGCTAAACCCCCCCTGCATTCAGAAATGGGGCCCTACCCGAGCACTGGGGCAATGCCTTCGAAGGACACAGGAGTTTCTCTGTGGGCACCTGTCCATCGGTGTTCAAGGCTGTTCAGGAACCTTTCTGAGGTCTGGCTGAGTGTCCTGGGCAATTTGTCCCCTGTGTGCACTGAGGAGCCCCCTGTGTTTGCCCTGCTGGCAGGCCCTGCCCAGTGGTGAGGATGATGAAGATGACAGCGATAGCGACAGCGACGACGACGACGTCAAAGTTACCATTGGCAACATCAAAACGGGAGCCCCGTCCTACATGTGGGTATTGCTGGTCATGGTGGGGCTTTTGGGCTGAGGTGGCTCCAGCATGCTGGGAGTGAAGGTGGGGATGAGGTGAGAGCTGCTCTGTCTCCTGGGAGACGTGGGAGTAATGGGCAGAACCCCGGAGTGGCACTGGGAGCTGATGGGCAGCTCTGCCCTGCAGTCGCTTGTTGGAGGATCCATCTGTCAAATAGGAATGGTATTTCATGGGGCTGCTGCTGGAAAATTAACCTACTAATTCCTGTGCTTCATGGGGCAGAATCAAAGGTGGGGAGTTAGAGTTAACTCTTCTGTGAAAGCTCCCAGAACTGAAATCTCTATTCCCAGGAATTCGGATAGAGCTGTGGATTTCCTCATTCCCAGCTGTCAGATTTTTTTGTGGCTCAGAAATGGTGAGGCTGCATTTGAGAACCAGGAGATGGAGTTTTTTAAAATTCTGCCTAATGTGCCTTGAATAAAAACGATAAGACAGCACTTCTGCTTGCTGCTAGCAGCCCTCCTCTCACAGAAATGCCTTACCTGTGCTTTGCTGCATATTCTAATTTTTCCACTTTATGGATAATTTCCTTCTCTTGTTGTAGAGGTGGTTTCACTCTGATGGATGACTCTGAATAGCAAACCCAGGTGAACTAAAGCATCTTCTGAAGGGTGTCAGGGCTTGAGTATATTTTGCATGAGAATCTTCAGCCAAGTAATTTGTTCAAATGCTAACACAGTGATTCTTTTCCAATAGGGGAACTCCAATGAATCTAAACTTAAAAACAGGTAGAGGCTATGGAGCATCTGCTTCAGGTATTGCTGCTGTTTTTGTCCTTCACCTTTTGCAATATTTCACTCCCCTGGCACTGAGAGCTGAAGCAGCTGCACATTTGGGTCTCTTTGGAAGGATTTGTACATTCTATGTAAACCAGGACCAGTAAGTGCATTTCCTAAAGACAGGTGCTCCTAGGACAGTCTGAGGGTCTGGGATGCAATGCAGAGATTTAATTACCCATCACAGGTGGTCATAATTCTATTTAAACTATAAAAAAGTACATTGATTATTACTTTTAGAGTAAACCCCACAAAATATTTCTAAGCTGTGTTGTGGCACTGGGGCTGAGCATTCCAGCTTGCCTGGAGAAGGACTGGAGCTCTGGTCAGTGTCCTGAGCTACTTGCAGTGTAAGATACTAAAATTATAAAACTCTGGCCTCGAGTAGCAGCTCTGCATATTTCTGGTGATGAAACGTGCCCCACCACTCAGTTCAGTTTCTGCTGTGGGCTCTGTCCCTCCACATGGGTGAGATTGCCCTTTCGTGAGCTTCATCTGCTCCCTTCCCTTAATTGTTTCATCCAAATGAATTCTCTTCTGAGTGAGAAAATGAGAAAAATCAGTAAAGACTGATCCTGGAAAAACTTCATGTGTCTGTCTAGGGAGGGGAAAATACGTATTTTGCCTGGGGAGAAAAATAATTTTCTTTTCCTTTGGGGTAAATTTCTTGCATGTTCTAATAGTTTACTCTGTACTGCCAGTCTGGGTGCAATTTGCTTCTTCTGGCTGTTTGTTTATGGAGTGACTGAAGTGTGTTTATTAAAAAGCTGATTGTGGTTACCTACGTGCTGTAAAGCCAGTGATTCATTCCCAGCAGCTCTTTGTTTTTGACTGCAATAATTTGCTCAGCAAATGAGTGGATTAAAGGCATTGCATTAAAAGTGCTAACAGTTTCTGTCTCTCCAAAGCCAAGTTGCAGCCCAAAGGTATTGACCTGGATGCCGCAGGGAATATAAATGGATTGCCTGTTATAGAGGTGGATTTGGATTCATTTGAAGACAAGCCATGGAGGAAACCAGGTGGGTTTCCTCACAGTTCCTTGTGGTAAATATTTTCTGCAGTTTTAGTTGTCTCTCTCTAATTTCACATGTCATTTCTGTCCATTTGTTGTTGCCAGGGAACAGGGGAGCTGCAACAATGCGTGTTGCTCAGCCTCTGATGCTTGTCTAGACAATCAATGGCATTTTCTGATTCAACAAGCCATGCTCTACCTAAAATTAGGTTGCATTTATTCAAGTCATTTAACTAAAGGGAGCAGCTATTTTTTTTAATAGTCTATTTTATGAGTTCCCTAGTTCCAGAAAATACTGCACTGGTACCAATCTGGTAATGTTTGTTGGCCTGGGGGTTGGTGATCTGTGCTCTCCTCTTCCCCTGCAGCAGCTTGTTCTGCTCCCGTGGGCAAGCCCAGAGTTGTCCCTGTGCACCCTCCTCATTTGGGTCCTGGTATGAGTATGAGGGGCATTCCTGCTCTTGCAGGACAGCTCTAGGATGCCACAAATGAACTGCTGGTTTTTATCTGATACATAAGTAATGGAAGGGCCAAGAGATCCAGATTTTTGCTGTGCTGCTCATAAAATGTGCTCTGTTCAAATGTCAACTGAACCAAAAAGATCCACTTGCCTCTTCTCAGAAATAATCCTCCTCCCTGCCAGCCCCTGCATTTTATTTATCTTACTATTTCTGTGCTGAGTAAGGAGTGCTTTTCTAAGGTTGTCTGTGGTGTGGTTTGGGTATCTCTCACGCACATGAAAGGCATCAGAGTACAGAACAGAGCTAATAACTATGTCAGGGTATCAAACCAGCATTAAAGCACCCAGTGATGGAGCAAGTGCAGACAGAATGGAACACGTAGCCTTTCTCCTGCAGGGATTTCCCTTTCATTGTGAGGTGAGAAGGAGGGGAATGGGAAGAAAATGAGTGAGAAAGAACACAGTGAGGTTCAAAGATAAAGCCTGGAAATGGTTGTGGCCGTGCTGACATCCCTGGACCAAACCAGAGCAGGCTGGCCCTAAAGCAGTGATGGAGTAGGAGTAGAGGGAAGGTGACTGCAGAGCTGTGTGGCCTGGGTTTATTTTAGATAGCAAGTAGCTCATTACTCAGCAGCCTTTCAAGTTTATATCCCTAACACTTAATTGTTCAGCGAGTTGGGATCTCTTTGAGTGAGGGAGAGGAAGAAATCCTGTGTGGAGGAGCTGATAGAAGTCAGAGATAGAGGCTGATAAAGTAGATGAGTCAATGTCGTGTTGCTGAGTCGGTGTTGGTGTGATTTGCATGTTTGGGTGGTACAACAGGAAGAGTGGCCTACCTAGGAGATAAACCTCACTGCTTAGACCTCCCAGCTTAAACCACACTCAGCATGGTCAGAGTGCTTTGATAGCCCTGGGAATATCAGCCCTTTGTTCTGGAAGTGGTCTGTGTAGGAATATCTTGGAGTGGGGGATGTTTGAGGGACACCTCAGCAGGGCAGGAGGTGCTTTGTAGTGTTTCCTGGTGGGAGGGGTGCTCAAGGAGTTCCTGCAGCCAGGCTTGTCCCTCTGCATCCACGTTTCCTTGGCAAGCAGTTTGTGGCCAGCTCTGTCGTTCAGAAGGGCTCGTGCTGAATTGGCACATTGCACAGGAGACTGTCAGTGTGAGATAACAACCTTGGGTGACTGATTAGGGTTGTGACTGAACTGTAATTACTGCTGTAGTCCAGGGCATATCGATACAAAACTTGCACTTGAGATCATCTTTCACGAAATGGGTGAGCCCCAGAATGTCTTCACCAAACAGCAAAGGCAGTGATGGTGAGGAGGGGAGTGTGTGGGCTTAGCTCTGCCAGGGGAAAGGTTCTGTGCCACCATCCTGTCCTTGTGGTGGGAACTGGAACTGTCACTCCTGTGCTCTCCCCAGCACTCAGCTCCTGTGGACAGCTGGGAGAGACCAGTGGGGGACAATCAGGCTGGTGAAGAAGTGGTGGCAAGCAGCTCTCAGTGAGTGGCCTGTCACGAGCTGTGCCGTGTGCCAGGGGGGCCCAAGGCCGTGGTCCCCCTCCCACCCAAAGGTGTTGCCTCTCTGTGGCCCCCTGGCAGTGAAAGGCACAGTCAGCTGGGCTCTCCAGAAAACCCTGGTGTTCCTTCACTTAAGCAGTTAGAGGACAGGTGGAGGATGCAAGTGTGCAAGAATCCCTGTGTTAACTTCTGCTCCCCCCGTCAGGTGCCGATCTCTCTGATTACTTTAATTATGGATTCAATGAAGAAACATGGAAGGCTTATTGTGAAAAGCAGCGGCGGCTGCAGCTGGGGCTGGACCCTGCCCCTCCCATCAGCACTGAGAACAAGATCACGGTGGGTGGCGTGTCTCTCCTGCTCCTGGCCCCAGGAGAGCTGGCACCTGGCTCTGTCCTCACACAGAGGAGGCTTTAAGAGCAGAAGATGCCTTCATTCCGACTGTTCCGTGTCCTTTCAGTGATTAGAAATACAAAAATGAGTCTTTAAAGATGAAGTCTCTCTGCTGAAAATCTGTTCTCTATGGGAGGAACAGTTCTGTCTGCCTGACAGGTTTGAGCCACTGCAGCAGCAAGGCTGGACTGAATTTCCAGTTGACTTTGAGGCTCCCCAGTAACAGGGGTGTCTGGTTGGAACATCCTGTGGATGAAGGAGGTGCAGAGAGGGGAGCTGGGCTGGTTCTGCTCATTGCTGTGGCTGCCTTTTGTGTTTGGAGACTGCTTTGGCCATCAGCCTTTGCAGAGTCCACGGGTGGCCAACAGCTGGGAGTCAGAACTTCAGCCAAGGAGTCAGGACAGCAAGCATTGCTAGTTCCAGTGTTGCCTTAAGGACTACCTGAAAAAGGGTGTGAGGTTATTGAACCTTTGGGCTTCTAAGAGGAGACAGTGGACAGCAGGGAGGCTGAGATGGCCATTAGCTGACAGAAATGTCTTTGCCTTGACTGAAGAATATGTGTCTTGGTGGCAAGAGCCCTGTGATTGTGCCTCTTCTTTTGCTGGGGGTTAATCTCTGGTGCTGCACTGGCTTGAAAGAAGGGCATTAAACCTGTGTGTTATATCTTGGCTTCCACAGGTTCAGCAGGGAAGAACAGGAAATGCTGAAAAAGAGGTGGAAAACAACATCATCAAAACAGAGTTCAAAACAGACTTCCTGGCCCTGGTGGGAGGGCGAATGAAGGCTGGGCCCCCTCCCAACAGGTAAGGGATGGACAGGTCCTTCCCTGGGGCAGCTGGATCTGCCTGGGCTGTGTCTGAACCTCCTCAAGCCTCAAACAGAAGCTTTTAAACTCCCCAGGAAGCTCTGTGGTCACTCATTCCCTGTCACCTGGCTCCCCATTCACCTCTCCTTGGCGATTCCTCAGTGCAAGGAGGGAATGCTGCAGCCCAGCTAATGGGGCACATGAGTAGGGGCAGCAAGGCAGAGGCCCCTCAGCTCTGAGCCTGACACTGCTTGTGCTTGCCTGGCTTATTCCTCCTCCCACGGTGCTAATTTTGCCTCCTCCAGTGGAAGTGGGTTAGGAGGTTGGCAGTGGATAAGAGGAGCTGTCGGTTCCTGAGCCTGTATGTGACGCTGCTGGATGTGGGGAAACAATTGAGTCACTCTGCTGGGCAGCCTCTTGGCCCTTAGGAGATCTGTGGGCTTTTATCAGAACCTTCAGGAAGACAGAGCTGTGTGAAACCTGCCAAGCCAGAGCTTTGGGCTCTGGGTGTTTCTGTTGCTTCATTTGCACACCTGCCTTGCAGAGACCAGCCTTGCATTCCAGCTTTACACTTCGGGGACCAGCTTTGTGATTCAAGTATAAGCTTTAAAGCTCTGCTTGGCCTGTTGGCATTTGAGCACTCTGGGGGCATTTCTGACCCAGTGTGCAGTCCCTGCTATTCGTGGGGATTCTTTGGATCATGTCTCTGGGTGTTCAGAGGGATCAAACCCACCTCTGCTCAGAGTGAAATTCGCAGAAGCAAAAACCAGGCTTTTCATTTGCCTCTTGTCAATTTAAGTGCTGTCTCTGGAGGTGCTTCCCTCTTGGGAAAGAATGCACGGGAGAAGTCTTGTCTAATATAAGGGAAAACTGCTCCTTCTGCTGTGTGTGAGCCTAAAATGATGCATCTGCTTTGTACCAGGAAGCTGGGTGGGACCATTGATGTGATCGGGGGCCAGGCAGGCACCATCAGGAGGGTGGAAGGACGGCGTCGAGATAAACACGCCTCGGAGGAGAACCCCATCCAGGTAAAGGTTGTGTGCTGCCTTGGCAGATTTCTGGCTCTGCTGCAGCTCTGGTGAACCCTGAGCAGATAAAGGGCTGTGCATTCCTGTCCTCCCACAGCCCAGTCCCTGCCTGCAGAGCAGCAGGTGATGTGTCAGAGGTGTAGGCATGGCTCGTTCCCTTCTGCAGCCCCAGTTAACTTCTGGGTTAAAAGCTTGATCTTGCTAGGAGCCAGATTTGTCCTTTAAAGACTTATCTTCCCTTTGGAATGGCAAGGGAATGAGTTCTTTTCCTCATCAGCTCCCCCACAGTATTTCTTGGGGTGTGTAGCTGGGAAGCTCTTCTGTGGATCGTTCCCTTCACCTTCCAGTGCTGGGTGGAATCTCCACCTGGGGCTGGGGTTTCATTTTGCTTTGAAGTAACATTTAGTCTCAGCATCATTTGGTGCAGCCCACACTTCACACTGAGGCTGGGCCTGTGTTGCTGGGTCTTGTCTCCTGTAAGGAATGAAAGCCTGAGGTACAAAACTGGTCTCAGTTGTGAGTTTGCATGCCCAGTGTATGACCATGATGTTCTGGTTGGCTCCTGTGCTGGGTTGGAGGACCATCTGCCAGAAGCTCTTCTCTTAACCACCTTCTTCCTACCAGCCCCCTCTGGCTTGCCAAGAAAAGCCAAATATGGAACCTTTGCCTCTCTGGGTGCAATCCCTTGGTTTGTTTTACACACGGTTTTGTGGTTGGTTTATTAGTTTTAGTGGTCAGTTTTCCAGATTTTGCCAACAGGAAGAGTTTGCCTAAGAGAGAGCATTGGCTGGGAACTGGTGGTTGTTCGTGGCCCTTGCAAGCCCTGAGAGCTGCATTTCCAGGTCACTCTGTGCCTCTGCCTTTTGCTCACTGTTCCCAGGCATCACCCCCCTGCCTGTTCTGGTGGTGTGCTCCCTTCCTGCCAGCACTGCGAGCTCCCTGCTGCAGGAGCAAGGATTAAAATGCTCTCTTCTCATTCCTCTGCCTTCTAAGGTCCTTGGAGACCACGGGAGTAAGCCACAGCCCCCCCAGCAGCCCCAGCAGCCCTCCCAGCCCCAGCAGCCTCCTCAGCAGCAGCCGTTCGCTCCACCCGCGGGGCCTCCGCCTCCCCCGCTCGCCGGGCCTCCTCCTCCACACTTCCTGCACCCTCCTCCTCCAGTCACCTCTGTTCCACCTCCCCTGCATCCTCCAGGTACGTGGGCACTCCCAGGAGCACTGCTGGGGACATCCCGGGCGTGGAGCAAACCACAGGTTTCGTGGTGAAGTGCTGTCAGGCAGGAGCAGGTCCTTAGGCCTGGCCAGGCTTTGTTTGGTGTCTCCCTTAGCCTGTTTAACATCTGCCCTTGAACACTTAACAATGGTAAAAACAGCTCTGGGCTTTGTTTCCTTGAGAGAACCTTTCAGTGCTACTGATGCTCTATTTGGGTTCCTCTTTCTCTGTGGAAGGAGTTGAGGGTGTAGGGATTGCTCTCCTGGTTGGTCAGCTCAGGATCCTCTCTGGCTCTTACTGATTCCAGGTGTCTCAAAGGTGATGCCAGAACTGGCAATTCTGCAACATCAGCTCTAACAAAAAACTTTTCAGTTCTTGATTTGTAGCTTTCTCTGTTTGTTTTTGTGCATTTGACTGTTCCAGCTGCCACTGCAGGGTGGTTCTTATGCTCCTGGAGGAGTGTAGTGTCCAGGGCAGACCTCAGAGCACTGCTTCATTTTAAACACAAAATATGCTAGTATAAATGGGTTTGTAGCACCAGGTGAATGGTGGAGAGAACAGAGAACTTTGCAGTGGAAAAGGCCAAATATGCAGCATTTTCCAGGGGCAAAGGGTCATTTTTCTGTGCAAGGTTACAGTATATTGGCCATGGCCTAAGGCACATATTTCTGTCTTCACTGCTCACTAAGTCTGTGCATCTTTTGATCCAACACGAGTCATGTCAGTGCCCCTCTTGCTTGTGGCTTAAGTAGTGCCAGGTTTACTGAAGGGGCCACACTTTGGGCTCCTGCAGCAGCTGCCAGGCTTCAGAGAAGGCACCAGGAGCACTCCATGCAGTGACCCCTGCCTGAGGAGGGGTCCTGCTGCAGTTCTCACTGGTGCTTCTCCTGGTAACTTTACTGTGGTAGCTTTTCCCACTGCCTTCCATTAAAATGATTGGCAAACTCAGGGTGGATACTCTGGATGGAGCCTGCAGCAGGTTCTCCTCTGTTCTGAGTCCAAATCAGTTGTTCACGTGTTGACACGTAGAAATTCTCCAGTGCAGGGGAGCAGCAACATTTTGAATTGTAACATAAGAGAGATCATCATTTGGGAAAGTGGTACACTTTGTGGGCCAGTGCCTGCTTACCAGCACCAATTTTTCTGCTGCTCTCTTTGCTCAAATATGTGATGTTAATTCAAAAGAGTGCTGTGAGCCTTAGCTTGAGGCACAGCGTTGCCACGCTTTGCCTGTTGTCCTCACTTGTTTTCCTGCCTTATTTCCACAGGCCTGCCTCCTCCAGGTCCCATTCCAGGTAGGTGTTACCTTGCTCTCAGTAACAGCAGCAATTCTGAACAACAGGTGGCCCCACCTGAGCATTTGCACTGAGTAACATGAGATAGGATGGGACCAGTTCAGAGCACAGTTCATTTAAGACTGGTAAACTCCAATGCAGTCTTGAACTCAAGCTGCTTTTTTCTATTCTGGACCTAAATAATCATCTCTAGGGCTTCTTAATTCTGTCCTGTTTTGTCTCTGAAGACGTTCTAGAAAGTGAAATGCAGAACTTGACATGGCAAAGCCACTTAGTTAAATTTAAGACTGTTAGTTCTTGGGATTCCTTTGTACAGGAATTGAGGGTGTGACAGTGAGCAGAACAAATGCCATTTCCAGCAGAAGCCTTTGCAGAGATGCTGAAAACTAAGGAAAAGTGTAACAGGCCATTCTTTTGTGTAAGTCAAGAAGCCCCTAATTCAGAGCTACTGAACCCCCTCATTGAGAACTGAGCTCCTTCTAGAAGTAATTTTTCTTTTTCTCCTGCGAATTTGGCCATGGAAAATGAAGTTAGCTGCTGGCATAGCAGAGTCCTGGGAGCAATAGCTGTGACCAGATGTCCCTCTTAAGGTCCAGTGAAGGCTGACAGTGAGTTCTGTGCTGTGTAAGGGACAAAGTTACTCATTTTAACCAGTGCATCCATAAAACCTTCACTGTGCTGTCTGCATCCTGAGCACTGCTTTTCTTCCATAGGACTATAAGGGTTAATCTTTACTCCTTGATGACTCTTTATGTTTAAGATTTAGAAGCCAAAACAAGGCAGTTTTCCCTTTGTTTTTCTTCCCATACCCCCACAGAACAAACACAGCCGTAGGGTTTGAATTTTGGGAGGGGATACAACCCTAAAGGAAAACAATTCCAGGTGAAACAGGGCCTTGTTTAGAGTGCTGTAAGTGCCTCGAAGTGTGCCCAGCACTGCAGTGGGGCTGCCCTGTGCCAGCTGGGAGCTCTCTGTGCTCACTGACCCTTCTGTGTTTAGGGTTGTTCCCGCCGCCCCTGGCACCGCCACCAGCTCTCCTCATTCCAACCTTGGATGGGTAAGACACACCTGGGCTGAGCCAGGGGTGAGGAAGGGAGGAGAAAGGGTTAAAAACCAGTGCCATGATCCATGGTCTGGTCCTGGATTGGGATGGGGGTGAGAGCAGAGTCAATCCTCTGTGTTTGCCTGGTTTGTCACAGTCATGGCACAGGGAGGAGTCCATGGAATGTAGGCAAAGCCTAGAGTAGCTGCTGGCATGTTTTGTTCCTGTCAGGATTCTCCAGGAGGTTTGGGAGCAGTGGTGCTTTCCCAGGGCAGGCAGAGGGGTTATGGCAGGTTTGGAAGCTGTGCCAAAGCCCCTGCCCCCATTTGTGCTGGGGGGTTTCCTAGGAGGGTGTTCCACAGACCTCCAGAAAAAGCAGGATGAACTTGCAGCACAGACAGACCTGCAGGCACTCACTGGTGTCAGTAACTGATCCTTTTCTCTCCCAAAGGCAGCCAACCAGCTACAACAACAGGCAGCCACCTCCCTTTGGCTACAACTCTGCAGGTGAGCTCTGAACAGAACACACCAAGTGCTGCTCTCTCTCCCTGCTGCTCGACAGACATGTTTGCTTTCACTTTGGGGTCTTGCTTGTGGCCCAGATGATCCCAGCCACAGGAACACACAGTGTTTCACTGCACTGTGCAGTGCTTGGAAGGCTGGACGTTGGGCAGCCCTGGTGGTGCAGCTTTGTGGCTGAGTGCTGCATTCCCAGTGCAGATCCCCAGCACCAGGGGAGCCCCCCCAGGGGCCTCAGCACTGTCCTGCTCTGCCTGTTTGCTGTACACGTGCCCACCCTCACTCACATTCTGCCTTTTCCCCACCCTCAGGGACAACCACAGTCATCCACAGCTATCAGCTTGGCATCTCCTCCCTGAGCTTTTGAATCCCTCCTCGCCCACTTCCCCCTCTCCCTTGCCTACAGGCACCATCTCCTTTGGTTTTGTAATGGGAGAGGCACTGCCAGGATTTGGGATTTCCTTCCCTGGTGCAGCCCTGCCAGCAGGGCCGTGTTCTCTCCCAGTTCCACAGTGACCAGCACTCCCAGTGGCCTCTCCTGGCCATGCTGGGAAGCACTGGCAGCTCCACAGAGTCTCCCTGCAGGAGGGGGTTGGAGGAGTGGGCAGTGTCAGTCCCTCCCGAGCAGCAGGAGCCCCCAGTGCTGCCAGATGTGCAGCTGCTCAGCAGCTGGCACTGCTTTGGGATGTGGCCTTGCTGGTCCAGCTGAGCAGAGCAGCATCTGGATGGGAAGTGCTGGTGGCTCTGGGCTCACCAGGTGACATCCTTTATTAACAGCTGGTGCCCCTGGCCCACCCCAGGTGCCACCCCAAACCAGAAGGTACCTGGTGAGAGGTGACCAAGAGCCCAGGGCTGACAGAGGGTGTGCAGCACTGCCTGAAAACATCTGCCCCTGCTTGGTGTGCCTCGGGGAAAGGTGTTCCTGTGCTCTTTGCAAACTGCTGGGAGTGCAGGGGGAAGGATGGGGGGAGCTGGGATCCAGAGGGGATCCCTGGAGAGAGGGAGGGACGGGGGGGATGCCGTGGATGCTTCAGATGAGCGAGGATTCTGCTCTCCCGCAGATTCAGGTTTCATCAGCTACCCACCCATCTCCACGTCCCACACGCCCTGGGTGACCACGGTGGACAAGGGCACGAGCAGCTCCAGCAGCAGCCACTGGGAATACTCGGGCTCCAGGCGGGACAGGGAGCGGGAGCGAGAGCGGGAGCGAGAACGGGAGCGAGAGCGGGACCGGGACCGCACCCCGACCACCAGCGAATACAACAAGTGAGTGCTGCCCCTTGTGCTCACAGCGGGCACCGCGGGCGTGTGGCCGAGGGCTGGGATTGCACTGGTACCAGTTGGACTTGCTGGAATGTCCGGGGAAGAGCTACTTTGGATCAATAACCGGAGGACAGACAGGAGCCAGTGCCACTGGCTGATGTCCTGAGTCGGGGTTTGGGGTTCCTTGTTTAAAGGGCAGCAGAACCAGTTCCTCTTGCTGTCCCACCAGGCCAGGAAATGAAGCAGCCCCTGTGTTTACTCGCTGTTCCACAGCTCAGGGTGAAGCACTGGCTGCAGGAGCTGCTTGTCTTCTGCATGTCACTGTCACATCAAAGGACAAACACCCTGCCCTGCTCCCCTGGGGAGGCTCTGGGGACAGGGAGTGCCACACCAGGGGAGGCCACCGTGGCAGGACATGCTGTGACCTGGGGTGACAGCAGAGCTGGGAGCACTGGGGAGGGAGAGGAGCCTGCCTGTGTTGGTGTGGAGAGCT
>JAWWMP010000148.1:18230028-18254720 GCA_035047865.1 Dendrocincla tyrannina | reverse complement strand
GATGAGAGGAGCCTGTGGGGGGTTTTCAGGAGCATCCCGGGGAGGGCAGAGCGATGAGAGGAGCCTGTGGGGGGTTTTCAGGAGCATCCCGGGGAGGGCAGAGCGATGAGAGGAGCCTGTGGGGGGTTTCAGGAGCATCCCCGGGGGCGGCAGGTGTTGTCGGTGGGGTGGCAGCGCTGTGGCTCGGGGGTTCCTTTGCCTCCCTCGCCCTCTCTCCCCCCAGTGACGACGAGCGGTACCGCTACTACAGCCGCGAGCGCAGCTACGACTTCGAGCGCGACTATCGGCGGAGCCGCGACCGCAGCCGCGAACGCGAGGACCGGCACCGCGAGCGCCGGCACCGCGACAAGGAGGAGAGCTCCAAGCACAAATCCTCCCGGCGGTAAGGGACGGCACGGCACGGGAACAGGCTGTGGAGCTGGGTGGTCTGGGGTGGACTGGCCCCCTGGGTCCTCCTGGCCCCCTGTGAGCTGGTGATGGCCAGGCAAGGGAAAGCACCTTGGGAAGGCACCTGGGCCGGAGGAACCACCTGTGGCAGGAGAGGGGCCTGCAGTGCTGGAGGGGTCTCAGGAGGGCAGCAGGGGTGGAGGGAGAGGGGGCAGCCTGTG
Source organism: Dendrocincla tyrannina (assembly GCA_035047865.1). Classification (NCBI taxonomy): domain Eukaryota; kingdom Metazoa; phylum Chordata; class Aves; order Passeriformes; family Dendrocolaptidae; genus Dendrocincla; species Dendrocincla tyrannina. The sequence continues at coordinate 18,254,112 of JAWWMP010000148.1, read as the reverse complement.
CTCAGATCCCATCAGGGCACCGCAGCTGCCACCCTGGGCAAAGGTGCCTGCAGAGGGAAGTGCAAAAGCACAAGAGGAGCATCAGCTTTTGGTCCTGTTGCTCTTGGGCAGGAGGGAGAGCTCTCTGCAGCAGGAGACCAGGAGCTCATGGTCAGAGCTGTGTGCCCAGTGCTGAGGTGAAACACTCCTGGGGTAGGGCAGGATGTCCTGAAATCCCAGTTTTTCTGGAGAAGATGTGTTGGCAAGAGATGATCTTCCTGTGAGAACGTTTGTTCCAGCAAAGCAGCAGCTCTGCCCCCTGGGCTGAGGCAGGGGCTGTGCCCAGGTCCTGTGTCATTTACATCCCAGGAATGACTTGAGCAGACTTGGTCTTGCTCTTTTGTCTTGGTGCTTCAACTTCCTTCCTTGTTTGAGATGAAATTCAATGTGGGTAATGACCCTTGTTTTGAAATTGGTATCACAGAAACCTGCACAGTGAGTGGAGGTAAAAGGCTCTTCTCATCCTTAAGGAGATGAGTAAGTTTTCCAGGAAGGCTGAAGGGCTGGAAACAAAGTGATGGGAAGAAAGGCCAGGACCATAATCAAAACTGAACACAGAACAAATGGAAGCTGAGCTGGTACCAGATGAACAAGCCAATGGCTTGAGGGGAGGTCTCTCAGCTTCCTGCTCCTGTAGGAGTCCCTGCAGGTTGGGACTTGATGATCTGAAGGGTCCCTTCCAACTAAACCATTCTGGGATTCTGTGGACAGGGTAGAATTCACCAGAGCAGGGGCAGATCTGCTCTGTGTGCAGATCCAGGCTGGTGCCCAAGGTGGGAACCAGGGGGCTTCTCCTCTGCTCCCTGAGCCACACCAGATGAGCAGTTTGTGAGCCAAAGGAAGGGAGGAATGCTGTGTTTAGAGCCACTTGGAGCGCGTGCTGGAGTCCCTGCTGGAGGCACACTGAGATCTGAGGCAGCTGCAGGCACATCAAAGGGCTTTGGTGCAGTTTCCAGCTCCCTGCAAACTGCCCAGTGTGAAGGAAATCACCGACGCTGGTTGGGTATTAAAGGACAGGCACACTGTTCCAGCAGGAACCACTGACAGACACATTGTCCACGAGGTGGCTGAAGGGCTTGAGGTTTCCTTTTTTTCTCCCCTTTAATGACTATGAAACCATTCATTAAACTAGTCAGAAAGTTACTTGAAGCCAGGAGCTTTTCAGCCAGGATCAGCCAGTCCAGAACTGGTGTTCCAGCTGTGCCTGGACTGGGACACTGCTCTGCCTTCCCTTGTACTCTGAGCTGTGTTTTAGCTCTGCCACCTTCACGCCCTGCTCAGCTCTCGGGAGCTCACCTGGTTTGCAGCCTGTGAGGAGAAATAACTGTGTGTGGGACAAGCAGCAGAAAATCTCCTGCCAGGAGGGGCCAGGCAGAGCTCCCACCTTCCACCTTCCCCTTTCCCAAGGGGGGCAGAGCTGCTCCCAGGCCCGTGGGCTGTTGGGCACAGCTCGGTCAGAGCTCCCTGTGTAACTATTCCCAGCTACCCACCTGCATCTGGAAAACGGGGTGAGGAGGGAGAGGAGCTGTGGAGCACAAAGCCAGTGAAGAGCCAGGTCATGTGTGAATGAGCAGAACCAGAAACAGGATCTGCCTCCCACTGGGAAACCCTCGTTTCTCCCGCTCCATTGATCCCATTCTTGCCTCTCCTCCAGGGATTTCCCCTGGGTGATGGGAGGAGTGGAAGCTTCAGACACCTCTGGGGTTTAGGGCTCTTCCTGTGAGCAGCCTCTGCATTGCTGGAGCTCCCTTTGCAGTGCAAGGACAGGCACGTTGCCCTCTGGCTGTGGCAGAGCCTGCCAGGCCGTGCTGATGCCACGAGTGGTGTTGGCACAGCCCGTGGGGTCTGATTGTCCCACAGGAGCCCGGGGAGGGCCCTCCAGTGTGTCCTGTGCTGGCACAGCCCCCGGTGCCACCCAGTGCCACCTGGTGCCAGCGTGTGCCCTCTGTTCCCGCAGGAAGCAGCACGAGAGCGAGGAGGGGGAGAGTCACCGGCGCCACAAGCACAAAAAGAACAAGCGGAGCAAAGAGGAGAAGGAGACCAGCGAGGACGGGGCGCAGGAGGGCGAGGAGCAGGACCCCAAGGAGTGAGCAGGCCCCGGGGAGCTGCTCCTGCACGGCCAGCCTGGCCCTGGTGATGTTTGGGGGGGGTGGTTTTTCTTTTTTATTCTTATTTTTTACTTTTTCCAAGGGAAGAGGCCGCCTGGGAGCCGTGACACGTGTCACAGGGCTTTGGGAGCTGAGGCTGCACGTGCCCTTAAACTTCCTTCTTTTGTTGGTTTTGGTTTTGATACAAGACAATACAGCAGTACTAGTTACAAAGCACTGAGCTACTCTACTCATGCACGTCCCTAGGGAGGACTTTGGTGTATCAGATCCTATGGTTTCTGATGGAAGATGGCTTCAGCTGACACTAACACAATTAGGTCATAGTTCTTGGTTCTTTTTTGGCATCATCATCATTCCTTTCTGAATAGGACAGTAAGTGCAACTTGAAATTTATTGTCCAAAGAACAGTGTGACGTAGATCCTGAGGGCCAGCTTAGAGCCTGGTGTCCAGTAGTGAGGAGTCTCATCCCCAAATAAATTCCTTTATTATCTAGTTACAGAAATTGCTGCTGGTTTCTCCGTGGCCAGGGGGGCAGCGTGGCAGGAGCAGCTGCAGGGTGTGCTCTGCCTGCTGGGCACAGGCCCTGCCCTGCCTGGCACTGAGGGGTGGGCACAGACCCCAGAACTGCAAAGGCAGTTCTGTCGTGTGTTACAGCCCTGATGGGAATCAGTGACCACCCACAGCAAGAGCACGAGTTTCTCTGGAATTACTTTCGACTTACCTGTTTGATTTCCTGGTTTTTTTACTGAGTTGAGCTGAATAACCCAGTGCAGGAGAGAACCCCCCAGTCCCAGCAGTTTGCCCTCGTGGGGTTGGCGTTTCTGTTTGGGTATCACCAACACTCCTGTCAGATGCATTCCTTCCCCCCAGATCCCAAAATAAATTTAGTCGAATTCCAAAGTTTCTTTGGACTTAGTATTGGCTGGGGAGAGGGGCAACACACACCCTTCTGGGTGGGAAGAACAGGGGAAATAATTTTAGGGGGTTTGGGCCATCTGGTTCTTAGGATCCTGCCCTTCTGTTTGTGTGAGTCCACCAGTGTCTCATTTTTCTTTGACTTGTTATTTAAAACTGTCTTAAATGTTTGTCCTAAAATAATATGGTTCTGAAATGTTACATATTTTTTGGTATTGTAATCTTGCAAGTCTGAGTGTCCTGTGAAGTGTCTGGGCTGAGCTCTGAGCCAGGGGAGCCCTCTGGGAAGGGTTCTGCCCTGGCACGGTGCAGTGATGAGTGCTGGGGGGACAAGGAGAGGAACTGGGGGCTCTCTTGGGGTTTGGGTTTTATGGAGGGTTTTGAATGTGCTTTGAGACCATGGGAAATGTGTGTGCCCTGAGCCAGGGGCAGGGCCTGGAATGAGGCTGGAGCTGTTCCCCCCTCTGCAGCCACAGCAGAGCCCCACGATTTGGGGACAGGGAGTCTCCTGGGTCACAGAGGGGTAGGGGATAACCCTACCAGGGAATGGCAGCTCCTGGCACTGGGGGGGAGCGAGGGGAATCCTCCTGGCACCTTCTGGGCAGGGCAGAGGGTGCCCAGTAGCTTTCAGCAGCTTTGGGATGACCTTGGTTCTCTCCAGTTACAGAATCCCTTAGGCTGGGAGAGATCTCTGAGCTCCAACCCCCACCCTGTGAGCTGGGCATGGCACTGGTGTGGCCTGGGCAGAGGAGAATCCAACCCAGCCTGGGGAGGAGGGGTCAGGAGTGCTCAGTCTGTCTCCCTGGCATCACCCCCCAGATGTGCCCACCCTCCTCTTCCAGAGCACAGGCTCCCTGGGGAGGGCAGTGCCACCACAAAGAGCCTGGCGCTGGCACTGGGGAAATGGGATTGGTTTTTCCCAGCACTGAACTCTGGACTTGCTCGGGCAGGCAGTGCCCCCAGCCTGCTCCCAGCTGGCCCTGGAGGGGTTACCCCCAAGGTGAGTGGGGTTTGGCCCCAGCCAGGGCCACGTTTCCCAGCTTTGCATGCCCAGGTTGTCCATGGACAGAGCTGTTCCAGTGCCCTGGTCTCTTGTCACCTCTGTTTGTGGAGGTGACAGAAGCCACTCTACTGTAAACAGACACAATTCCTGGGCATCACATGCTGTCTGCATCCCTCTGCACCAGGGAGAGGGGATGGGGAATCCTGCATGGATCAGCCATGGCTCAGCTTCCTCCTGTGCTGCTTGAACAAGCTGGGCCCAGGTCCTCCTTCACTGCTGGGAGCAGGCTTGTGCTGCCAGGAGCAGCTGGGAATTTAAGGCAAGTACTTTTCAATGGTTTTCTCGTATTTCAATAAATAGAGGTCAAATGTTTGCCTTTAAGATCAGGGAAATGGAAAGGTGGGGTGTTGGAAATAATCTGTACTTGCATCAGGAAGCTGCTGCAGGGTTAGTGGTGCTGGATGTGGGGTTACTGTTGGTCAGGGTTTTTTCCCAGCCCCAGTGTATTTGAGGATAGTGCAGCTCCTTTCCTGGGAGAAGCAGAAGACAATGACACCATTTCCTGCCTCACAGAGCCAGTTCCTTGGAGCAGTGTCTTGTTGAGGTCACCTATTCTGGGGGCATCAGCTGGTAGACTGGAAGGAAAAGTGAAAAACCACACCTACAATGTGTATGTTTCAGCAATATTACAATAATTTATAAAGGCATCAAAACAAATTCAACATCCATTAACAAGCTGATTTTTGGAAACAAAGTTTAAATTACGAGGACATTTTGGTGAAGTTGAAGGCACCTTGAGAGGAGATGGAGGAACAGTAAAGCTCTTTCTGCAGCCTCCCCCTCCCTCCCCCTGCCCAGCTCTTCCCCCTGGGGCAGGCAGGAGGAATCACCCTCTCTGCATCAATATTTACTGTTCCCCACCAGGCACAGATTCTGCACGTTGATTGGAAAGAGACAAAAAACCATCGCTCCAGGAGAGAGCAGAGGACCAGGGGGCCAGGGCTGTGCTGCCACAGTGCCAAGGGCTGTTCTGGGGCTGGATCCCAACCCTGCTGTCCCTGCTGGGAGCAAAGTCCCTGTGTGTGGGCAGGGCAGGGCCCGCAGCGCTGCCTCAGCCAGCCATGGCTCTCACCTGCAGTTACACATTTGTTCCATTCAGGGGGAGACTCCTTTGATTCTGACAAAGCTGGTCCTGTAAGAGCTGCAGCAGAGGCAGCACAAAAGGGAAGATCTCCTCTTGTTTGAGAGAGACCTGTCATTTCTCCTGCTCATTGAGGACCTGCTGAAAAGGAGGGAGTTGCTCCCTGTGGACTCTGGAAGTAGGAACGTTGCAGGTGTCACAGGCCAACCCCCCTGCCTCAGCTCCAGCTCTGCAGCTGTGTGTGTGCCCCGTGCTGGGGCTCTGAACTGCAGCCAGCCTGGGCACCCTGGCCTGGAGGGCACATGTTTCTGCCCCTTGGAGCTCCCCCTGCTCCAGGGAGGTGACATCGGGCTCCAGCTGCAGGAGGGCCATGAACAGAACTGCAGGAGCAAATCTCAGCTGCCTGGCAGTTCGGGTGCTCCTCCCCCTGCCTTAACTCTGCCTCTGCTGGCTGGGGAACTGATAACAGCGAGGCAGACAGCTGAGGGAAGTAAGACAGGCAGCATGCTGGGACAGAGGAGTCTTGGTACAAGCCTCTTCATCACCTGCCTTCTGTGGGAAAAGCTGGTTTTATCAAGTCATAAACCCAGGGAAACTTGGTTGTGAACCTTGCATCGCCCTCTGTTAGAGTCACACTTTGCAACTTCAGGTTTCAGTGAAACCACTTTTGCTGGTCCCTTTGACAGTGGTTCTTTGAGCAGTTTCAGTTGTCCATTTGGTACAAATCAGTGTATCTGGCAGGGTCCTAAATGAGGATTTGTGACAGGACCTTTGTACAGCTCCACCACCCTGACCCAGCAGCTCTTCAGCTCCGAGTTACCATTGGGTTTTTTAACGTATTGACCTAAAAATATCAATGCTGGGTCCCTGTCCTTACCAATTTATTAGCAGCTTCTAAAAGCCACCGTGTTAACCTGATCAAAATACAAAATGGAAAGCAGAGTCCTAAAAATCAAGGAAATCACCCCAACAGCCTCAAAGGCAGGTTGTGGAGAAACACTGGGAAGAGCTTTCTCTGCAACACCAATCTAAAGAGCTTCGATGAGCCTGGGGGGCTCCAACAGCTGTGGGGTCGACTCTCCCTGTGAGTTCAGCAGCCAGATTTGTTGGCAACCTCAGCACAACAAAGTGTTTTCCACAGAAGGAAGCAAAGAGCCTCCCGTGGCAAAGCCCGGGCAGCAGGAGCGGGGCATTGCTGGGCGTGCCTGCCCCGTGTGGGGGCAGCTGGTACCCGATCCCTCGGGTGTGCTGGGCTGTCACACGAGGCTCCCTGGCCAGGACACCACGGTCAGGGTCACCTTGTTGCGCTGCTCCTTCAGCATGGGGATCAGCTCCGAGTTGCTCATTCCGATGGCCGGGACGCCGTTCACTGCCACGATCTCATCGCCACACCTGGCAGGGCACAGGAGACACGCTGGGCAGGCTGAGTGAACCATTAACTCAACCCCCACGCCATCACCTCCTCCTCGGGGCAGCTTTTTCAGCTGTGAGACACAGGGCAAGGGAAAGGGAAGACACTGTTGCGGGGACAGCAGGGAATGGCACAGGAGCACGACCAGACCAGGGACAGCAGAGGGAGGAGCTGCAGAAAGCAAGTTCATGCTGTTGCACCCTGCTGAGCACGGGCAGGCCTGCAGGTCAGGGTCAGTCCCTGGGGGCTGGAGCCCCCTGTCCCTCTGCAGCTCAGGACAGCAGGGGGCTGAGGCTCCTGTGTGATCTGAGGCTCCTGTGTGCCCCTCCCGAGGGCTGGGAGGTGCTGGAGCCACCTCACCCTGTGCCTGAAGGGGAGGGCACATCCCTGTCCTGGCACTCCGGCAGGAGCCCCGCTGACCCCAGTCCTCCCAGCACATCCCTGGCCTTTCCCAGATCTCCAGGGAGAACAGCCCAGCTCCTACACCCAAACCATGGCCCCTGCAAAGGCAGCAGCCTGGCGTTTACAGTCGTCCCTCACAGCCTGCTGAGGAGCCAGCTCCTGGTTCCAGGGAGGGACACGGGGCCCAGGGGGCCCTGCAGCTCCACTGCTCCCCTCTGGTTTGTCACTCACAGACACATCCCCAAAGCTCCCCTTGTTTCCTGCACAGGAAGGCTTTTGCTGCTTCTATTGGGATACTCCTCCTATTCCAAGAGATTTTGAGCCTCCAAGACTCACCTCAAACATCCCCTTTCCACTTTTCCCTAATTACTCAATTAAGACCTTTACAGCCCTTTAAAACCTGACTGTTAATCCCTTTCCATTGCACCTTTATGGAGAAACCAAAACGCTCCTTAACACAGGAGGTGGTTTGTTACAAGCTTGGCAAGACTATTGATTGGAGGGATGAGTGTGGAAGCGCTGGAGTCGGAGCTGGGCTGGTCCAGGGAGCAAAGGGAGTCCCCGGAAAACCCGGGCTCTTGTGTCTGTGATGCCCGAGGCCCCCGGGGTCGTTCACACCTACTTGAGTTTCCTGTCCCGGAAGGCAGGAGTCCCGGGCACGATGGTTTTGATGAAGAAGGGCTGGTTTCCTTTGCTCTCCTCAAAGCCTCCCACGATGCTGAAGCCCCAGCTCTCCAGGTTACCTTTGCTAAGGACAATATCTTGACAGTAGTGCAGGTAGCTGTGTCAAAAACAGAGAGAGCTGATGAGAGCATGCCAAGGAAAACTGTCCCCCCAGAGATGTGTTTTCCCTCGGGGAAAGCCCAGCTGTGTAACTCAGGATTTGAGACACCCCCTGCCAGGGCCAATTCTCAAATCTGGCCCTGTGAGACCTTTGGAAATCTTTTCTCAGTGTTGTCAGCATTTAAGAGTTAACAGAAAATTACCACTCCCCAAAGGGGTTTGTGACCTGATAGGCTCGTGACCAATTCCATGAATTCTGCTAATGAACACACGCAGTACCGGTGCAAACCCAGCTGAATTGGGAGCAGCAGCTACACCCGTGCAATTACCGGAGCAGAGCTCTTTCAGCCCCGCTGTAACTGCGGGCCGGTGCAATGCAGGCATTGAGCGGCTGGGGCAGAGCAAGCACGGCAGCCACAGCAGCCTTTCCCCTGCCTGCCCTGTGGGATCGGGGAGGGGGACTGTGTGCACTCCCTGGTGGCAGCTCAGGGGCCAGGTTTGGGATGCTGGCCTGTCGGGAATGCTGCAGTGCCTGGGGAATGCGATATGGGACTGCTGAACAGCTCTGGGTGCCCGGGCCGGGCGGCGGGGAAGGGGAAGGTGTGCCCTGGCTCTGTGTGAAAGTGCTGCTCATCACCCCGCCGAGCTATTCCAGCAGATAAACTTTTCCTAAGACGTTTTTGCCTCAAGGGCTTTGCTTGAGCCGTTTGCAAAGGAGTTTCAGATTTCAAAAGCCTTCTCAGTTAACTTCTCACCAGGAGAAAGATCCAATTATCTCCTTCAAACTGTTTACTTTGGTAGGAGTTGTTCACAGGTAAACACGAGGAGATCCAGCTCGAGCTCCCGGATCCCTCCATGGGTTTCTTCCACGGGTACCACAAGAGTGTAAAAACACAGCCTTGGGACACCTCTGAGGCAGCTCGTGCAGATAAACAGCCCTGAGAGCAACAGCGGCAAGTGCACAGAACACAAATAAAAACACCAGACAAACCCCTCAAGCTGGAAAAGAGTTTGCCAGAAATCAGTTTTCAGTCCAAAAAGGGGTTCTAGGAAGAGAAACATTCATTTAGTATTAAGCAAAATGACTGTGGGAAGAGACTTGAAGACTTTAGGGCAGGTCGAGGTGCAAGTTTTACTGTGCCAAGCCTGCTGCTGAACTGGCACTTCCTCAGCCCCTTGGGGGTTTGGGGTGTGCAGCCCCAGCAGGGCCGGGGTGCTGTGGGAAGGGCTCAGACTTCGGGGGGTCTGGCTTAGATAAAGCCCAGGGAAGGGGGCAGGAGGAAATCGGCTCTCACAGCCCCAAGAGTCACCCACAAGCCACGTTGGGCACAGCTACTGTTTTCAAGAGGCAAAGGTTTCACAAAGAAGAGAGACATCAATCTGTGATTGATGTGATTTCTAGTACCTTCAGTGTGCAAGGAATGAGGACACAGACCCCCTCCAAACCAGTATGTGAGATGGTGTTTTATACTGCCCATGGCTGGTGTGGATCTAACAGAACACCATGAAGAGCTCAGAGTTTCTGTGCTCCCTCTGTGACATGCACAGTGCCAGTGACAACCTCGCAGCAGCAACAAGTGGCAGCAAACAATGACCTTGAAACACTCCCTGCCACCAGGTAAAGCAAAGCAAAGGGTGGAGGGCAGGGAGTTTACAGGGACAGTGGATTTACAAGCCCCTGGTTTAGTACAGCCAAGGAGTTGCTCCCCAGGGCTGTCCTCCCTCTCCCCAGGCTGTGCAGGATGGGCTGCAGCAGCACATCACCAGCTGTGCCCTGGGGACAGCGTTTGACACAAACAGGAGCCACAGATAAAGAATCAAGGCCTGAGTTAAGCACTGTGGGCTCAAGTGCTGCAGCAACCACATTCACTTCCCTAGTTTGGGTTCCAACTAGAAAGAAATACATTCCCCTAAAAAGAAAGGGGTATTTCTACTGGCTCAGAGGAGTAAGGGGGAAAAAAGCTGAGCAAAACCAACACTGCCCATGCATTAAGCTTTAAACTCTCCCTCTGCACTGCAGAATGTTCTGGCACAATGAGGCCATGGCTCCTTCAGCAGGGCAGCCCAAAGGAACAGATCCCAGTGCTGAGGACACTGGGGTGGTTTGGGCACATTTCAGGGGGGTTTCTCCAGGGCAGAGCCAGGGTGGAACACACAGGCTCTGTTTGGGCCTCCTCTGCAGCACTGAAGGTTTAGTCTTGCCTAGTTTGGGTGGTCAGGACATGCCTGCAGTGTGAGCCAAAGCAGTGAGGGAGGCACTGGAGGGATTCTCTCTTCAGCTGCACCTCCCTGAGCCGAACTGAAGTGCCAGGCAGAGGCACCCTGAGCATTTCCAGGGCACCAACAAGGGTGACCAGCTAGTTCCTACCCAGTCTTACTGTGAACACATGGGAAAAGGAGTGAGGACACACAGCAATTACAGCCCTTTTCACTGCTGGAAAGAAATTTTGTGAGATCTTGAAATGAAATAACCTCGCTGTGTGCCTCCTAACAACCCTCACACCCCAAACTGCAGACAAATTCCAGTGCTGGAATTCAGGCTGAGTAAAAGGAAGTGAAGAGCAGAACGGGCACCTGAAATCCCTGCTCCAGGTACAGTTACAGCAAACAAAGAGGGGGGGCAACATTAAGAGCAGCAGCAAAACAATTTCAAGCAGTGTATCCAATGGCAGATAACATCAGGAGCCTCTTGAAATGAGGGCAGGTGATCCCTGAGCACAGAGTGGACTGCAGACCTTGCAGCAGAACGGGTGGTGAAGCTGCAAATCACCTGACACCCAAATAAACTGGGCAAAGAGGGAGAAGTAACAGTCAGGTTTTGCCTGATGCAGGAGCATCCAGGAGGAACAAACACCAGGCAGCATCTGAGGGTTTGGGCTCAGCTCAGGGCTGGTCGCTCCTAGACCTGCCCAGAACAGACAGGCCAGTTCCTGGGAGAGCAGAGGAAACTGGGAGGAAGGTGCTGAGCACGGGCCAAGTTACAGTCACTGGAGACACAAAGGCCCTTCCTTGGGCTGGTCTGTTCAGCACTCACAGGCTGCCAAGTAACACAACAGAGCCTTTGTTAGTGTTTCTTCCTACAGGTGCCTCAAGAAACAAGGCTGCAAATAATCCAGGCTTCCCACAGGAGGGTTTGCCTTTACTGGTCCACGTGCACCATCCTCCTGCAGCCAGCCAGGATGACAACAGGCTCTGCCTTCCACAGCTCAACTTCCTTTGGTGCAACTGCAAAAGTGAGCAAACCAGACTTTCACCTCTCCAGGAAGGGGAGAAGTCCAAGGTTCCAGAGCCCCAGTGCTGTCACCTGGGACATCCCATGCTGCTGCTAAAATCTCTGCTAAGTCTGTGCTCCAAAGCCTTGCAGCAGGAAAACTCAGCTATTCAGAATCGTTCCTGCTTCGTGCTAAGGATGACACAATTACAAGAGCCAAGAAGAAGAGACTGCAACAATGTCTGCCCCTGAGCGAGATGATCAGATTAGAAACTACCAAACAGCTCAGTGCCTGTTGGACTGTGTGAGGTGATCCAGGAAGAGCCGCAGAGAGATTTCACTTAATATTTTGGCAGGGACTAATCTAACACTGACTATTTCTCTTTGAAAAAAGGGCTTTCAGGAGCTTCCAAAACATGGTTCCTGCCCAAGAGGAGTGGGGCAGTGATGGCACACACCACAACAGGCAGTGGAAGTTTCTTATGCATTCATTACACCGTGATCTCACTGGCAAAATAAGGCTTTGCACTGCCTTACAGCTAAATGGGAATACCAGTAATGCTTCCCAGTTAGTCACCCAAGCAATCATTTCCAGTGCTTGAGTGAAAGTCAGGCCTGTGAGCCCCAGCTCCCCCTGCACAGTCAGTGCACAAACATACCCGGGCAGTCCCAGCCATGTGATCCAGAGGGGGGACGAGCTGAATTCCTGCTCCTTCATGTCCAGGGATGGCTCTGTGGAGTTCACAGCAAGGATTTCCAAGGCTTTCAGGGTGACAGAGTGGGAAGCTGCATTAGATTTCAGTGCTGAGACAGCTTCGTAGTAGTTCAGACGAGTCAAATCAATGCCATTGATGCTCAAAAGTATATCTCCTGTTGAGGAAATTAAAAGGACTGTTACAGACCTTTTGCTATGAAGCCCATTTCAGCCTCAAGGGGTCATGTGAAATCCTAGTTCCAGCTTCCCTTTAGTGTCCCAGTCCAATTCCCACTGCAAACCCCTCCCATTTCCACAAGGATAAAGGGTCCCAGAGCCTCCTCACCTCTCTTGATTCTGCCATCCCTGAAGAGGCACCCGATGGGCTGCACACTTGTCACATATATAGGGAGCCTGTTTTTGTTATCCCTTCCACCTCCAATTGTTATGCCTAAAGATTCCTTTGGTTCCTTTTTGATTGCAACTGTCTTTTCGTGGCTTAAATATCCGTGAGATACATCCTACAAAGGAATGACAGTACAAGATGCAGCTTCAATAATGCAATGAACACAAGAACCCAGACCTGGGAGACAACCACAGAACACCTTGTATCCTTTATCCAGAGCAAAGTCACCTCCCCATGTCCTTGCTCTGGGTGGAAATACAGAGAATTATTCCCAAAGTGAACCCCCAGCACTGAGGCCCTGCTGTCCCAAAGAGCCCACGATCATTTTGCTGTAGAGATGCTCACTCTGAGGATAATTTTGCACTGAGGAACAAGCCTTGAACTCATTTCAAGGCCATTCATCTCAAGCAATAAGCTCTCTCTGACTCAGTGTTTGGGGTGCAGGGAAAGCACACACTGCATGAACAGTATGGAAGTGTCACTCCAGGATTCAAAGCAAGGAGCCACACTCCAAGGAGGACAGCTGCTTGCTGAACTCCAGGGACATTTAAACAGAAGTCTAAGCAGCTGCAGTGAGTTATCTCACTCAGCTGGGAGTTCTAAACACAGGGTAACTCCCTCTTGGTGCACACACTGGTGATTCTCCTCTGGTGCTTCTTGTGACACACACAGAGGTGCAGACACACTCTGCAGTCCCAGGAGCACCTGGGGTCATTGGGGGGGGTCACTGCAACACCCTGAACGTGTGGGGTGAGGAGAGGCAAGTCCCAACCATGTCATGGATGGTAAATCCCTCATCACCCTTTCCAGACAGAAATGATTAAACACTGCTTCTGCATCAGCATTAGAGACACGTGGAGAAATTCTGACACCTTTTCCCCTTCAAATGATGTTTCCCAGTAGATGCCAAACTGATTCCCCAACACCAAAAGCCACAAATCTGCTGCTTTTCAACAGCTCAAGCAGAAATGAAGCTGCTGCTCAGCCTCCTGTGATAAAGGACCTCTGCAGAGCAAACCCAGCCCACGTGCTAGAGCCAGAATGATCACCCCTTTTGCTGTCGTTTGCCAGCCCGACCTTGTGGTAGATGGATTTGCGGCGGTAGTGCCTCTGGTCCGGGCGCCTGCGGGCGTGCACGGGGCTGCCCCCGCCGCTGCTGCTGCTGCCGCTGCTGTTGCTGCTGGAGGTGCTGCCATCCTCGGCCGGCTCGGGCAGCTGCACCCCCGTCTGCCTCAGGATCACGAAGTTCACTCTGGATTCGGTGCTCTGCGTGAAGAAAACAGAGAGAAGAAATAAGCAGGGAGGGGTAGCCCTGTCACTCTGTTGGGGAGAGAGAAGGGGCTGAAACAGCTCTTCGAGGTGCTGCAAAGCCTTTGGTGGAGAACCACGGAAGAAAGACAAGGGAATTGGCAAACATTAGTCACAAGGAGCAGCAGCAGGGGCAGGCTTCACTCAAGCCTCCCTCTCCATCAAATGCCAAGCAAGAGAAGGTGGAAAGGGATGGTTAATTCCTGCACTGGAGTACAAATAACCAAAATAACATATTATGTTGTGATCTAAAATGAACAGAGCTGGAATGCTGACTGGGCCACACAATGGACTGGCCATGATGAGCTCCAGAGGCTTTTTCTTTCATTGCAAAGAAACTCATTAAAGCCCTTTTCCCTCCCGGCCTGGGCTCAGCTATTGTTCACATCTCCCATCCCTTTTTCCCCAGAGCACCTGAAGACATGACCTTTGGCCTGAGGCTGCTGCCACTTAAGCACTTCAGCAGCTGTGTCTGGCCTTGGCAGCACTGCAGGGGAAGTCCTCACTATTGTTACTGCTCTTCTGGTTTGGTTTGTTCTTTCAGAGCACTTGAGAAAACCCCTATTATGAAGGACTCCACTGGGCTGGGGTGGATGTGCTCACTTGGGGTGTTTCCTGACACAAAGATAAGTTGCTGCTCTCACTTCTTAACACAGGACCCCTTTTCCCTGGTGCCACAGCACCCAGCCAGCAGTGAATTCCATGGCCTTGGAAGAGGGAATTTCTAAGTTTAACCAAGAGTTTGAATTGGCCCTCAGAAGGGCATATAATGTTTGGAAAACTGTCATTGTTTTACACAAATGTCACTTCAAAAGGAATTCAATCCCCAAATGTAAGGAAGCCAGTTCTGAGACTTTGGTTACTGGTTCCAGTGGGACCAAGAGAGTTCCTCATGTGGGAGTTGTGTGTCCATGTTGCAACAGAAATACAGCAGCACATGTGGGATGCCAACAATTCTAAGAGGCCACAGAATGGACTCTCATATTTAACATCCAAAAGGATCTCAGTACTGGAACTCTGTTCTTTCCCTTCTTTTCTCCTGTGCCACTGCACTACTCTGATTGCCAGGAAGAGAACTGGCTCTCCCTCCCTCACTGCTGACCTCACATCCTTTCCGGGATATAAACAGTGTCTGATGAGATGTATTGTGTCAGGATCTTCAGACAAAAACAGATAAAAACTGGAGGTACTTGCCTAGGGAGATAAAGAACTTAAACTGATCTGTGTGATACCTGCTGCACATGCAGCAATCCTTAATCCTTCCACCAAAATTCCTTGCCCACTCCTTTCACCAAACCACGTGGCATGCTGCAACAGGAGCACATTCCTATTGCACAGGGAAAGACCACCCTCTTCTACCCATTAGGATCTTAGAGAGCTTTTAGCCTCAGGGGCCCCACGTTGTTTTCTAGACTCTTTTCCCAAATACAGGTAAAATGGGGAGAAGGGGCTTCAGATCAGCTCAAGGGGGCCTGTGCTGTGCTGCCAGCCCATCACATCTCCCAGCAAGCACCTTCTCCTGGACTGTTTGAAGCACAAAAGGCTGTCCTGATCCCTCCTGTCTGCTGCAGGAATCCACAGAGTGCCTACAAACATTCCTGCTGAAAAGGCTGCACCCACCCCGCTCGAAGGAGATCCAGTCACCTCAGCTGAACTCGTGAGCCACGAGCCACTGCCTCACTTCACTTGTCAGAGTGACTCACCCTGGATCCCCACTCTGTGTCTCTCTTCCTTTGGAAGTGCTGCTTCCCACACATCCCCGGGGAAGGCACCTTCCCAAAGAGGTATTTGAGGGGATGCAGGTTGCTCCAGTGTGTTCTGTCAGCCCTTGGGTGGGAACAGGAGCCCTGCCATCAGCCAGAGAGCTGCAGAGCATTCCCATACACCCCTTACACCCTGGCTTACCTGGATTATCTGTGCTGCAGCCTCAGGTGTTCCTTGCCTCAGATCCTGCCCATTTATTGACAGGACTCTGTCATTGCGACTCAGCTTTCCATTTTTGGCTGCCAAACCTCCCTCTAAGAGATCTAGAATAAAAATCCCTGCCTCATCAGTCTTCCTGATCAGTTTGATTCCTAGGGGTTCGGAGCGGTCCCTCTTGATCAAGGTGACGTGGATCACTTCCCTGTTGGCAGAAGTGGAATCCTGCTGTGCAGTCTTGGTGGAAAACCCCTTCTCCTGCAGGACCATGAGGTGGAGAACAGGGCCTGGGTGGCGCAGGAAGGAGACGGCCTGGCAGTGAGTCACACTGCTGATGTTGACGCCGTTCACCTGGAGAGACAAACAAAGCAGAGCCACTAATCAGGACCCACGTAATTTGGGCTCTGTCCACAGAGTGGGACATCACCGAGCTGGAGCAGGAGGTAGAACTCCCTGTGCAATGAAGCAGCTGCTTCTGATACACACCAGAGTTTTCTAAAAAAGACTGAAGAAAGCTGGAGATGAAATGACACTGTAATTGGTGGTGATTGATTAAGGACAGGGACAAGACAGGACAGCTCATACACTGACACATCTGAAACTGCAAAATGTTCAATCATTCCTTCCATCTCATGGCTACGCAGAACTGCTTTCCCTTAACTTCCAGTGTTCACTACAGACTTGGAGAAGACTCAGTCTGGAGATTGCTCATCTTCCCTTTCAGGTTGAGGAGTGGTTCATAGTCCACAAGCTTTTACCACAGTAACTCTGAGAAGGGAACTTTTCCTCTCTCTGGTGTCACATGAGACACTGTGCAGTCTTTTGGGATGCTAACAGGGCTCCCAAATGTGGGGACCTGCCCTATTTACAGCCCAGCTGGGACTGAGACATGTACAATCCGACTGGATAAAACACAAGTTACTCCACTGGTCTCCCTAAGCAACCAAGGCCGAGGTCAGATTGGCCCCTTGTGCACGTGGGGCTGCCAGTCCTTCATGGAATCACAGTCATGGAATACCCTGAGCTGGAAAGGATCCACAAGGGCCATCGAGTCCAACTCCTGGCCCTGCACAGGCCCATCCCCAAGAGTCACACCATGCATGGACATCCTTCCTGATGTCCACAGTCCCTTGGGACAATGAGGTCCTTGTGGCTTGGGCAGCCATCGCTACAGGTGGTAACAGTTCCTGCTTCCCTCCCTGCTGCCCACAGCTGGTGTCCCCTGGGGCACCCACTGCCACCTAGGTGAGCTGGCTGTGGGTTTGCCAGGACTGGGCTGGTGCTCTGCATTACTCACATTACATATCTAATGCTCACTTCAGTCATAAGGTCACTCCGGACCTGCCCATGGAGAATATGCAGCTTAAGCAACACAGGAGAGAGAGCAATTACAAGACTTCCTGACCAGAGCAGAGCCCTTTGGAGACAAACAGGGCTGTGGTGTGAAAATAACCAGGCAGAACTCTTTTACTTTACCCAAAATGGTCTATTTCAAAAAGCTACCAAATATGCAATAGAAATAGGAGTATGAGTGGAAGGAACCTCCTCAGCCCCAGAGATTTCCCAGTCTTTCCAGGCAACTTTCCTCCCTCAGCCCTCATGGCAAGTCAGAAGCAATGGGACTACCAGTGGGGTTTTGCCTACCTCAAGAATATGGTCCCCAGGTGCTATCCTTCCATCTGCAGCAATCACAGAGTCCCGCAGCACTTCCTGAACAACAATGTTTCCTAGTGGGGTGTCTTTGCCCCCAACTATCCTCATGCCCAGCTCTTCCTCGGGGTCTTCCAGGTGGATTTCAATCGTGGTTGTTTCAGCCACAAGACTAGTTCTCTGAGGAAGGTCTGGTTGTGGAAATTGAAGAGAAGAAACAACACATTAATAGATTTTTTCCCTTCTCCCAGCACCACAAGATTCACACCCCTGGCAGGTTGTGTTCAAAATCTGGAGGGAAAGAAGCTATCATGAGACAAAAGGTCATATGAAAAGCTTAAAACCCCTCTGTTTCTTTACAGTTTCTCCAGAATGTTTCCCATTTTCTCCTAGCTTATGGTGAATTCAAACTCGATGACTGTGGCTTGAGTTCTCTTAAAGGGCATTCAGTCTGTTTTGGCTGCTGTTTAGAGGTGTACTTTTCTCCTGTGACAGCTGGCCTGCGCCAAGCACACACATAGCAAATTCCAATTTCCATGGTGCCCATTAGGGAAGGGGACTACCCAGTAATTAGTGCTCTGCTGCTGCAGTGACTTCACCACAGGTACCTCGCTGCAACTTCCTTCCTCTCATTTCCTTTGCTCCCCTTTTCCCAGCCCCCCTGTAAAACAGGAGTAATGTTTGGCTGTTTCACAGCATCCTGAAGACGAAGCAATGCTTCACTTTGAAGATGAAAGTTGTTGTTAGCAAGTCACATTAAATGTCCCAGCACTGGGCCACTTAGGCAGGCCAGCACTAACAAAGCCCAGAGCGCTGCTTGGCAGGGTGAAGGGCACTTGTCACATGAGAGATGCAAAACCTGCTCCAAGTGTACTTGAGAAAAGCCAACAGAGAAGTGGACTGACCTGTGCATTCCCTCTGTCCCAGGCACAGCTCCAGCGTCTGCACACTTGGAAGCTGAGACTAACTTTGCAACAGAGATCTCCACGCTGCTGCCTCCTGACAGGGGTTGAGACAAGCGGTGCTACACTGAAGTGGAGCTGGTTATTTTATCTGCAAGGCTTTCAGAACTGACTAGTCATCCAAAGCCTAACTTATGCTACAAAAACACACTCACTGCACACCATTAGGGAGGTACTGACCACTCCAGGAAACTGTATATTTAATTTTCCTAATGAGATTAAAAGAACCTGGAGCAGTTCCTCGTTATTAATGATTTGGCTTCTGCAAGTGCTTTAAGTGCTGCACACTCACACTGACAGGGACTGCCTTTGTTTCTGCAAAGAATAATGCAAATCTTCACTGCAGTCTGACAGAGATGCTCCAAGTTGTTTTGCCCAGTTTTGTGCTTGTGAGCAGATCCTGCCACCCCTGATGCACAGCAATACAGCTCCCTTCTGCTCAAGGACAAGCTGAGCAGAGAGAGCAGCACTCTGATGGCTCCTAATGGCTGAATAGCAGGGAGGATGTCTAAGAGCGCTGGGGACACTTGAAAAATTGAATTGTCTGAGATAATTGCCTCATTTTTGCATTATAAAAGATAAATACATAATTACAGCCGTGTGTCAAACTCTCACCTTCTTCAGTCTCCTCAAAAGCTGGATTAACCAGTCCAGGCTCAGCAGTCCCCAGTGACACCACAGCAGCTCCAGAGCTCTCTGCCACAAGTGAAGGGCCTCCACCTGGGACCTCTGGATCCTTGGGCGTGTTTGTGTCCCCCTTGGCAGGAGGATCCTCCTTCCCTTTGGAAATGGGGCTCTTCTTCCTCTGTAGTTCAGATTTGTATTTCCTGAAGCCAGGGCACCTGGAGAAGGATTGGCAGGGGCTGTCAGAGCTGGTGCCCACCCAGGTGGGTGCACTGGCACACGCAGGCTCTGGCTCACAGACGTGTGCTCCACATCTGCCCAGCTGCAATGCTGGGAGCACAGATGCTAAAGCTGATTCTCATCTGACCTTCAGCTGCTACCTGTACTAGGAGCAGCTTAAGAGCAGGCTTGTTATTTCCCTGCCTTCAAAATTAATAAGCAAATTGTTTTTAGAAGGAGAAGGCAATAGGAACGGGAGTCTCCCTTGCTAAATATTTACCTGGCAAACACAGCAAGAAGAAAACAATACTTCTTAAAATATAAGCAAATACTCAGCTCTGACGTTTCAGAGATGACTATGAACTGTATCTTTATGCAAAGGTGGCTCAAGTTTCAGGCTCAGCCTTGAGTTAGGCTTTGTTTTTAGCACACAAGAGCAGCAAGCGAGGCTTGTGCATTTTCTTCAGTGGAGTCAGACCTGACCCTCAGCCATTCCTCCTCCATTTCATCTCCAGCCCACACAAGTGATGCCCCTGGGAGCAATTTCAGGTTTCTAATCCCACTGAGTGCTCCCCAGAAGTCATTCTACACACCGAGTGTGCCCTGTGTGCAGACACAGCACAGCCAGCCTATCTCAGCACAAACGGGGGAGGAAGAACAAGCTCTTTTACCTTATAAAAAGGGTGACGGCTGAGGAGGGTGATGAATGCAAAAACATCACTTTCAGAGACATGAGTGGCATTGGGTGTTTACCAGAGTCACTTTTCAAATTAAAATTGACTATTTACATTCTGGCTAAACAAGTCTCAGCCCAGTACTGCTTCCTCTGGTTTATTCCTACTCATTTAGTCTCCAAGCAGCAAGATGACCCTGACACTTAATGAGGGAAGCTGATTGATCCACTTGTGCACATGCTGCTCTTCAGATGGCAAGAAACAAATTCATTTTGCAAATGGCAGAGAAATCCCCTGAGGAAATCAGTTCCTAGATGCTTCCTATTTCCTTAAGTCTTCTGCTAATCAGTTAATCTCACTGAAAACTAAAAAAACCCCAAGAATACCCAAATCCCAGAGTAATTTTTGAATCCTTTTGTTTTCCCACCCCATTTTTCAGTCTAACTGTGCCCACAGCCCAGGTGAAATAGCCTCTCTTCCTAGAATGCACCCTCCCCTGGGAAGATACAACCAACTATGAAATGTATAAGAGAATGATACAGTTTCCAGACAGATCTCTAATGTAAACATCGACGGGTGCCTCCCTCCTCACTCCTGTGCCAGAGGGATTAAGGAGTGACAGAAGTTTACTGATACCAGGGTAGATTCACAGAGCAGAGGAAGGCCCAGCCCAGTTATCAGCCCTGCAGTCTGAGCACTAAGCCTGGCCTGAGAACCAGCAACCAGTAAAAAGGGCTACTTCCAGAAAAAGGAGATTACAGACTTTGACTGCTCAAGGCAAAGGGGCACACAAGCACTTTCCATCCCTTCCCCTGCTCTAACACAAACTCTCAGCACGTGGGGACCAAAGAGAAGCAAGAACCACAAGGGACTGCACAGATTTCCCAGGTGGAACTGTTCCCTGCACACTGCTTGGCTAATATTTAAAATATGTCATTGCCACAAAAAGCTACAACACAGCAGAGGGAAAGGGGCCCGTGGCATTTCTCAGCTGCAGCAGGGCTTGTACTTAGCTCCCTCTCCTGCAATCATTAACTAGGCAGGAACCAGGGTTCTCCAAACACCACAGCAAGAGCTTTGTCACCTGCACCTCTTTTAAAGCAGCAATATTCTGCCTGCCAACAGCTCAACCAGCAGTGGAAGCACCAAAACACCAAACGTCTCTTCTCTGCACAACAGGGGCAGAGGGGAAAAAATACTCATTTTCACTTTCACTTTGCTTATCTTTTCTCAGAAAAAGGGGAAGAAGGTAATGGAATTATTAAGTAGGTGATTCAGCAACTGCATAATGCGCAGCTTGGAGGGACTTGCATTATTTGAAACAAAGACTTATGTATTGCACATCTTAATTGGACCAATTAAACTGGCAACTCTGCATGATGTCTCTCTTTCAGAGGGCTGACTCTGTGCCTGTTTTCTCTGTGCAAGTGAGACAAGAATAAGCGTGTTTGTGTCATTTCAGAGCTGGGTGCCCCAGATCAGGACACACAAACTTCTAGTTTTTGACAGGTTTAGTGCCTGCAGATGCCTTGCAGGTGAGCAGCACAGCCCTGGCCTTGGGAGCACATGTGAGCTGGGCTCCCTAACACACACACACACAATTATGCTGTCTTCACACACCCACCTCTCCACCCTCACCCTCTGTCATCTCTGGTGTCCCACCTTGCCCCAGTTTAAGAATGGATCCTTCTGAGCAGACACACAACAGCCCTGGTGTTAGCCAAGAAGGGAAAGGGGAATGCACCTGTTCTGCAGATGAGCTTCCAGCTCGCAGCGCTGCATCATCTGCTGGCACTCGACCTTGAAGGGACACAGGACAATCAGCTTGTCCAGGAGGTTGCGGACCAGGAGGCTGGACTTGTGGCACTGCTGCAGCGAGAGCTTCTTGCGATCCATGGGGCAGAAGTTGTACTCCTGCATGAAGTTCTCCAGGCACTTGAAGCAGTAGGTGTGCCCGCAGGGGGTGTCCATGGGCTGCAGCAGGGGCTGCAGGCAGATGTGGCAGATGAGCTCATCGTCCACCTCGTCCTGGAAGTTGTAGAGGTGATTGTCCAGCACGAGGTGGGCCTGGCCACACTCACAGCACAGCTCGGGGAGCTGGGGCTCGTGTTCCTCCCCGGCAGGATCAGCCATGACAGCCAGCATGGGGCACTCCCAGCCCGCGCTGAGGACACTGGGCACGCAGCAGCTCTGCCACGGCAGCCCTAGGGAAAGGCACAGAGAGACACAATTCCAGCCAGCTGGCCCCTCTAGATCCAGCCAATTAATAATTAAACTCTAGTCCTGCCTTAGGCTCCCTCCCCCGGAGTCTTCACCCCCACTCACCCCACTCAGGGCTCTTCCTTCCGGAACGAGCCCGTGAAGGAACAACCCAAGGACCAGAGAACGCAAGGACCTCATTCAGCAAACTGTTTAAACACGTGGATAAGCTGAAGTTTGAGTTACTTTACACACACACACCAGTGACCAGACTGGATAAAACCCTGCCAAACGTATGGACTAGAAAAGCTCAGGCAAAAGCTGCATATTCTTGAGGGAAAACAACCCAGAGAGGGAAGGGAAGGACAGCAAAGACAGTAATCTTTAAAGTGACAATTTTTCTCTGGCTTTCCAGATTATACCAAACATTTTAAAGATATGTGCAGTGGAAAAGCAATTTGGAGGCTTCTAGTTGCTTGGATTTTTGTTTTGACTTTTTTTTTTGAGGGGTGGGGGGAGGATGGGGTAAAAGAAGAGGAAGAAATTTCAAAAGAAACTCAAATCTAAACCACATTTCCTTCCTTTTAAGCCCACTCCCTTCCAAAAAATTTGTTTTAACAAACAACACATTGTTCCCCACTCATCCATGCCTAAGTTCACCCATGGAAACAAATTTCCTATAAAAAGACTAAAGCTTCCTAAGTGGAAAAAATGTAAAGGATTGCCCACATCAGTGATGCAAAATTACAGGAAGGTTTGAGCTTCAGCTCCTCTCAGGAACAGGGGGAGAAGGGGCAAACTGAGTCCTTTGCAGCTGCCACTCTGACTTTAATAGAAATATCTTCAGTCACATCCATTTTGAGCCTTGCCTGTTGTAATTACATTTAAAATTGACTTGAGTTTGCTAGCAGATTACTCTACAGCACAGAGATGACTGCAGGGAGGATCTTTTTAACCTGGCAGTTATTTT
Source organism: Dendrocincla tyrannina (assembly GCA_035047865.1). Taxonomy (NCBI): domain Eukaryota; kingdom Metazoa; phylum Chordata; class Aves; order Passeriformes; family Dendrocolaptidae; genus Dendrocincla; species Dendrocincla tyrannina. Next base: position 18,231,472 of record JAWWMP010000148.1, on the reverse strand, counting down.
AATGAAGTAGGAAACGTGGTACTAAATGAAGCAAACAGTGTATTACACAGTGGGAGGGGGGGTTGTGGTGGGGAGGTGTTTTGAACAGCTCTGGGTTGGGTGGGTTTTTATAAATTTAACTAAAAAGATTCCAAGCTCTTTGAAAAGAAAAAAAAAAAATAAAATTGCAAAACTGTGATGAAATGGAAAATTTCTGAAAGATGATCTGGAAAGTGTCTGAAAACAATTGCTTTACCTGGAAGAGGTAAAAGCCTAAGCAAGAGTGAACACTGGTCTGTAGCAGTGCCTGGAGGCCACGGCTGGCACACAGCACCTTGGGAGGAGGGGAGACAAGAACAATAAGAGAGCAAGAACGGCAAGAAAAAATTACTCATGGGCTTCTAATAAAAATCATCCATCATTCCAATTAGTTGTGGGCATAAGGGAGCTCTTTAATTAAACGGATAACGTATCACCAACAGAATCAAGGCATTTCATAGGCGAATTTTGACTCAGCCATAGAAACTTGCTCACTTCAAAACACTGAAATGTTCCTGTCATGGTTCCAGGTGGGTACAGGGCATGCGTTGTTTGCTCCTCTCTGCTGCTGCTGCTGCAGTGCCAGAAAGCACCTTCCCCTGGAGGAAAGGCTCAGGCTGGAGGAACACCCCTAATGCTCCTGTTTGCCTTTACTCTGGAACTCCTGCAGGGCTGACTCGGTGCTCCCAAAGAGAGAAAACAGTTCACACGCAAGCAAATCAAAGCAGATGCATCCATGCCCCGCTCCCTCAGAAATACCCCTGTTCCTTGGTGCTTAAGCTCCACCTGAAACAGGCATCCCTACCATGTGCCTTAGGAGAAGTCATTGTCCTGAGTCACCTTACAAGTGAAGAAGAAACATTTCAACATCAGAGCATCACTTGCCGTCACCTCCCGATTCTAATCAATCAGCTCAGCACCAGCTGGTAATGGAACACCAACCTTCCAAGGCAAACACCTTCCAAAAAGAAATACTTGTGCTTCGGGTTGTACTATTTGCATAAAACTCTGGCAGGTGATGAAACAAATCTACTTTCTCAGCAAAAACAAACCCCACGGTAATTTTGCTGATAAACTACTTTTATAGAGGGGGTTTTTCAGATTATTTACCAAATCCATTCTCTGCTGTCTGTGTTTAAAGGTTATACAAGTTGAATTCCATTTGTGAGTAATTTCAAAACTCGTGGAAGATGAAAGTGGCACCACAATCTTGCTGCTTTTATCTTCCCTGGAACTCTAAGCTGATCTGCTGCCTCACCTCTCCCTCCCTGAAAGCAACAGGTGAGGATTTCATTTCGAAGGGCCAAGGTGAATTGTACTTTTATGCCACTGTCCCTTCTGTAAGGAAGACACTCCTGCAGAGCTGGGGAACCCAGTGCTGACACCTCAGTGCTGACACCTCAGTGCTGACACCTCAGTGCTGACA
>JAWWMP010000148.1:18165789-18220188 GCA_035047865.1 Dendrocincla tyrannina | reverse complement strand
GGACACCGGCACGGGGCGGGGGGGGGGGACGAAGGGGACACCGATGGAGGGCACAGCCCGGGTCGGAAGCTCCGCCGGGACAGCCGGGCCGGACCCGCTGCCCGCTGATCCCCGACCTCCGCCGGGACCCCCGTGTCCCCTCAGTCCCAGCGGGACAGCCGTGTCCCCTCAGGGGAACCCTTCGTCCCCTCAGCCCCAGAGAGAGCCCCATATCCCCTCAGGGGACCCCCGTGTCTCCTTAGAGGACCCCCATGTCCCCTCAGCCCCACAGGGACCGCTGTGTCCCCTTGCAGAGGATCCCTGCGTTCCCTCAGCCCGAGGTAGCCCTGTATCCTCTCAGAGGATCCTCCGTGTCCTCTCAGAACACTCTCGTGTCCCCTCAGCCCCAAATGGACCCCCCTGTCCCTTCAGAGGATCCCCCGTGTCCCCTCAGCCCCAGCGGGACCCTCGTGTCACCGCAAAGGACCCCCATGTCCCCTTACAACACTCCCGTGTCCCCTTAGAGGCTCCCCCGCTCCCCTTAGCGCCGGTGGGACCTCCGTGTCCCCCTAGAGAAGATCCCTGCGTTCCCTCAGCCCGAGGTAGCCCCATATCCTCTCAGAACACTCCCGCGTCCCCTCAGAGGATCCCCCGTGTCCTCTTCAGAACACTCCCGTGTCCCCTCAGAGGATCCCCCGTGTCCTCTCAGAACACTCTCGTGTCCCCTCAGCCCCAAATGGACCCCTGTGTCCCCTCAGCCTCACCGGGACCTTCCCGCGCTCAGCTCGGTGGGACCCCCGCGCCTCTCTCACACCGCACACACACCTCCCACTGCACACACCTCACACAATACACCTCACACAATACACCGCACACCGCACACCTCACCTAACACACCTCACACCCCTCGCACCCAGTGCCCCGCTCACCTGCGGCCGGCGGGCCGGGGCTCGTTGTTCCCGGGGCTCGCCCAGCGCCAGCCCGGCCTGCGGCGGCGGCTCCACCAAGTTTCCGGGCGGGGAGAGAAACTCGAAACCTACGTGAGAGGAGGAGGAGGAGGAGGCAGCGCAGCCGCCCAGGTGTCGCCTGCCCGCCCGGCACAGCCCTGCCCTCCCCTCACACCGCCGCTCCCTCCGCCTCCGGCAGGGAAGGCCCGGCCCGCCAGGGGGCGCTGAGGGGCGCGGGGCGTTCCCGCTCCCCTCAGGGCATTCCTCATCCCCCTCGGGGCGTTCCTGCTGCCCTCAGGTCAGTCCCGTGGCCCTGAGGCCAGTCCCACTCCCCTCGGAGCATTCCCCATCCCCTCGGGGCATTCGTCATCCCCCTCAGGGTATTCCTGCTGCCCTCAGGTCAGTCCCGTGGCCCTGAGGCCAGTCTCACTCCCCTCAGGGTATTCCTGCTCCCCTCGGGGCGTTCCTGCTGCCCTCAGGGTATTCCTCATCCCCTCGGAGCATTCCCGCTCCCCTGAGGGTGTTCCTCATCCCTCAGGGCATTGCTCATCCCCTCAGGGCATTCCCACTCCCTTGAGGGCATTCCTTATCCCCTCAGGGCATTCCTTATCCCCTCGGGGCTTTCCCACTCCCCTCGGGGCTTTCCCACTCCCCTCAGGGCATTCCTCATTCCCTCGGAGCATTCCTTATCCCCTCAGGTCATACCCACTGCCCTCTGTTCAATTCCGCTGCCCTCAGGTGATTCCCGTGGCCCTAAGGCCAGTCCTGCTCCCCTCGGGGCATTCCTTATTCCCTCAGGTCGTTCCCACTCCCCTCAGGCAAATCCTGCTCCACTCCTGGCAAATCCAGTTCCCCTCACAGGACTTCCCACTTTCCCTCAGGCCAACCCTGCTTTCCTTGCAGGTATTGCTGCTCCCTTGGGGCATTCCTGTTCCCCTCAGGCCAATCTCACTGCCCTCAGGGGCATTCCCCATCCCCTCGGGGCCTTCCTGCTCCCCTCAGGCCATTCCCACTGCCCTTGGTTCAATCCCTTTCCCCTCAGGCCATTCACAATCCCCCCATGATATTCCCACTACCCTTGGTTCAATCCCAATCCCCTCAGGCCGTTTCCACTGCCCTCAGGGCATTCCCATTGTCCTTGGCTCAATCCCTCTCTCCTCAGGATATTCCCACTACCCTTGGTTCAATCCCAATCCCCTCAGGATATTCCCACTGCCCTTGGTTCAATCCCTCTCCCCTCAGGCCATTCCCACTGCCCTCAGATCATTCCTACTCCCCTCAGGATATTCCCACTGCCCTCAGTTCATTCCTGCTCCCCTCGGGATATTCCTGCTCCCTACGGGATATTCCCTCTGCCTTTGTTCTCCCAGGTGATTCTGCCCTTTCCTTCCATCCGTGTCCTTGTGTCCCTGCCCTGTAAAACAGAACACAGGGAACACACCTGCTGCTTTTCCAAGTGTGAGGAGCACGTCATGCTCCAGCTGGCCAAAACCCCACACACTTGGAGCAGGAATTCTTTTTTGCCCTGAAATCCTACCATTCTTCCGGGCAATAAATGGAAATTCTGGCAATTTAGAAGGATTCTGCTGGTGCTTGTGTTTAATTTGTTGGCAAGGCAAATGGTAAAAGTTTGGGAAGTGAGTGAGGCCACTGCCAGCCCTGGAGCTGCCATGGGAGCAGCCCTGGGGCCAGGGAACACCTCAGGATATTTTTTAGGAGCCAGGGAAAGGATGGCACTGGATACAAGGGAGTGCTGATTTCTCTGTCCTTTCTGTAAACAGGTCCAGGTTCCAATGTTCACACTGAGGCACCTCCCTGGAACTCTCGTGCTTCAAACCAGCAAAATGACAAACCAGGTGAGGTTTAAGCATTTCCAAGCTATGTTAGTACTACTTCCAAGGTAGGAATTCCTCTCAAAGGAAGAGACCAACCCTCCAAAATCTACCCCATCATATTTTCTGGGTTATAATCGCTTTCTCTGGTTCATCACACACCCCTGGAAATGCTCTTTCTGCTGATGAGAGCATCATGAAGTAATAAAGAAGATGATGTTTCAGCCAATAAAGAAAAAAAAAAGGACTTTAAACCATTGTCTAGAGGAGAATCCACGAGCAAGGAGACCTTTGGACATTAAGGGAGGTACATGCAGTGCAGGTGAAACCAGCACACACACCTGTGTGCATTGAATCATTCAGGAATGTCCCAAAGTTGCCCATATAGACCTAAACAGAGTGAGGAGGAGGTGCTTTCTGTGTCCTAAGACACCTTCCCTACTTCAGTAGGGCTGGGGACTTGTGTTATTTCAGAATATTCAATAAACGTTGACACAGAGAGAAGAGAGAGATCATCTTTTATTTGAGGACTGGAACTAGATGATCTCTAAGGTCCTTTCCAACTTAAACCATTCTATTATTTTACTTCAGTTTATCCACTCTGTGATAAATTCCCATGTAAACTTTCTGGTTCTTTGCTGTGTCTCAAATTCCTCCTGTTCCCTGTTTTTGTCTGTTGAAGTCTCCCAGCGAGGGGCTCTGAGCTGTGCATGTGAGGGATCTTTGTGTCACACAGGGGAGACTGCAGGAGGTGCAGCAGATACCAAAAATGCAGCAAGACCCTTTCTTCTTTCCATATGGATCATTGCTGGAATTCTACTGGAGCCGAGGCACACCATCAATCCATCTTTGCTCAACAGGATCCATGAGGTTCACAGCACATACAGGGTAAGGTGTTTTCATAGGGCTTGCCTGAGAACTGGGATCCACTTTTGCAAACCCACTGATTTTGCTTAGACTAAATGCAGTGTTTAATAGGATTTCCTCTGAAGCACCGAGGCTGAGGAGAATGGGAGAGCATCTATTGAACCGTTCTGAATAAAAAATATTGGAGGAATAAAGCTGGAAGTGCTCTGCCAGCTCAGACATGGACACTGGAGCCTCTCATGGAGACATCAGTGTGCCTGCACTGGCAGCCAACCTCACACCACAGCCCCAATTCATCAGGCCAGACCTCAGTTATATTGAATAGTCTTGTGTGTAAGCAGGCTCAGGCTTAGGCTGAGCTCTGTGGAGCTGGAGCACTCCTGAGGGGAGAGCTTTAAAGCTCAGCACAGAACCACTCCACTCCAGGCAGCCTGCAGCTCCACGGGCGAGGACAGGAAACGTGTGGGGGAACTTGGGGCATTGGAGACAAACCCCAGGGGAATTCCTTTCAAATGAGGAATTCTGTCTAGTTAGCACTCGCTGGAGATTTTTATCAGGTGTGGTGACCTGTTTTTCTCAATGGGCAGTGTGTCCACACATAATTAAGACACGGTGAAAGTTTATTGTAGAAGTGTGCTGGAATTTTGGTTTGGTTTTGCAATAAAGGACTGACACTGAATCATGGCTATTAAATGGACTCATGGAGGACACTGCTCTCTCCTGCAGAGCTAACACAAATGTAAGGAACTGAAAATAATTTCTTTTTTAATCCAGGCAAAACCAGCCACATTGTCAATAAGGCTGTGGCTTGATGACACGAAGCCTTTGCTGTATTACTGGTTCCTACCTGCTCCTTGTTCCTGCCCTTGCAACACAGAACACCAGCAACTCTGTGTGTGGCTGCACTGGGAACCAGGTCAGGCCACTGAAAAATAAACCAGGAGAAAATCTCTATAAAGGTATTTTATGTAAAATACATAAACACATTTAAAATAGATGCATATATTTTTAGAGACAGATCAGCTCCCCAGCCTGGTTTCTAATTCAGAGGGGGAATGGATGGACAAGACTCTTCCCTGCTAGTCCAGAAGGAAGCAATCAGAAGAGCAAAGTGGCTAAATATGAAACTGGTCCTGGTGAAGAAGGATCCAAACCAGAACTGATTATTCAGTGTGAAAAGCCTAAACAGATTTCCCCACTGGATTGTTGATCTAGCAGTTAACGTGTTGTGTAAATCTGCATAGCAGTTTCAGATGTAAATATTTTGCATGGAAAACATCTCAACACTTGGGAGAGAAATAGTTTCTCTCCAATGGTGGCTTTGGTTAACTTTATGTTGGTGAGAATCTCTGTCAGCTTCGTCTTCACTGGCACCTCTCACAACCCCCACACTCTGCTGGTCTCCAGTCCATTGATTTTGAAACACCAAAGTTCTTCTGAGCAGCTCAGGGGGGTTTTATTTACTAGCAGTTCTGCTAAATTACTTGTGTAGCTTTTGCTAACTGAAAGGACTCTATGAAAAAAATACAGCAGTCTCAGTTTGAGCTTTTATCTGCTCTAACTGCTGGTAATTTCCTGCATGTGATTTGTGTGGGAAAGATTATGGGCCACACACCTGAGCAGTGCATATGTCAGGATTAAAATGCTGCTTTCTGACAAACAGCATCAAATAGGTGGGTGTTTACAGAATATTAATACTTATTTTTATTTCACATGAGGATTTAGAAAGGTTTTTTTTTGTAAAATCTGAAAGAGAACATAAAAATTCAATAAGTGAACAATAGAAAATGTAACAGTGGGAAAATTGAATGAGAAAGCAAAATCACATTACACAAAGGTTTCTGGATTAGTTTAATCCCATTAATGTTGCAGAAAACTTGGGAACTGTGTGTGCTGCTATTGTCCTCCTGTGGGAAGGTGCAAGGAATATATGAGTGCACAGTATTAATTTGGGACTCAACTTTGATGTTCCCTGACAAACAAACCTCAATTCCCAACCCACACACAAGAATGTAAACACAATTCAAAAACAAACCCCACAAACAGGGAGTGAGAGTCATCCCAGGAATTCGTGATTAAATGGCCTGGAATCTCCCTTTTGTGGAAAGCAGAGGGATGGGAGCACACGTGCATGGAGGCACGGGGGATTCTGGTGAATCCAAGGCCCAAAGCACATTGCTTGGGTTCACTCTGCCAGATTCTGCAGCATTTCTGTTCCTTTTGCAGTATTTTGCTATGTTGGCTGCACGTTATTGCTACCTGGGCATTGCATCCTGTATATTCAGAGGGAGCAGCCAGAGTCCCAGGGTTTGGAATTCATAAATGGGAGCCACCAGGATATTAAGAACTGTAGCATAAGAATCTTGTGTGTGTTGGTAATGATTTAGGACTGTTTGACATTATCTTTCCTCGTGGTGGTTTTTAACAGTAGTCAGTTGTTAACAATGTTGGAGTACTTAATTTGATGGATCTGCAGAATGTTTTCATTACATGTAAACAGGCTGATTCTCTGCTTACAGAAAAGTGCCTGCTGCAGATATAAAGAGGGCATCTGGCTTTTCTTAGCAGGGGAATAACCCATCTGGCTTTTTACAGTGGAGAGGATATGATAATGTAAGGGGAGAAAGAAAGGCCCATGAAGCAAATCACTTTCCTGGTTTGCTGTCGTGAATAATATTGATGCAATTTCCTAATTTTTAAATGACACAGTTGAAATGTTGCAGCTGCTTTGTCAACTTAGATTTCTTTTTATTATAAAAATTTATTATATATTGCCTCTGCTGCAGGATTTTAAATGGCACTTCAGAAATATATCACCTACCAAGAAAGATAGAGTAGCAATAGATAAACCAACATTCCATTAGGCCAACTTTGGGTCCCACTGAATGCTCCATTATTATTTTACAGGATTGGACTTGACCTTTTGTGATGCTCAGCCCCAAAGTCTTGACTCCCTTCCCTTATTAACTTCTTGAAGCAAAGAGATAAGGTACCTCCAAGTTTCTAGCAATTATTTCTATAAAGCAAGTATGATATTCAATATATTTTATAGCCTGTAATTGCAACCCTGTTGTCTTAGTTGAAACTGATAACATACTAAGTAGACTTGAGCCAATTCAGGAATATTATCTGTATAGTTTTGTGCCTGGGAGGTACTGCTGCTCTCTGATAGAGAGTATGAAGTAAATAATGTGTCTCTGCAGGGTTTAGAATTTGACCTGTAGCCACTTTTGTTCTGTTAACTGTTTAAAAACAAACCTGCCTTTCTGCTGTCTGTGTTTATGAGCAGACTCTTCTTGGGCAGCTGGGCCAGAGGAAAGGGCTGTGTATGTCAAGGGGTGTTATCCTGTCCCTAACAGGAAACACTTCCCCTTGCAGTCCCAAGTGAGACTGTGCAGCCTTCCTGGAGAAACAGGAGCCACAGGAAGCCTGAGCAGTAAACTCCCTGCCACAAGGGTCAGCAGCAAGGAGTGTGGAACACAGAGCTCAGAGTGCTGTTTCTGGGGCATGTTCTGGTCTTGTTCACTCATTATTTCAAGATAAAGCACCTTTATGTCTCCCACAGAAGGGTAAAATGCGTGGTAGATATGAGTTTGGGGGGGGGTTAGTTGCCTTTCATTTGAATTGTTGCTAGAGGATAATCTCTGATAGCCATAGGGCCTTCCAGTCTTAGAAGATGTGCTGTTTGCTTCAGCAGGGGCTGTTTCATCCTGCCTGGCCACACAATGTCCTTTGCTGGGCAGGCACCTACATTTGGATCCCAGAGATCCCCTTGGTTCACACCACCACATCATCTCCCAAACATTTTTCAAGAGCAGTACTTTTCAAGGTGTCTCTTTTTGGTGGTATTTCATCCCGTCATACACCTGGATCCAAGAAATGGCTGCACACACCCCTGGGTGTTGAACTGGCCACCACTGGTGGGCCAAGCTACATGAATGGCTATGCAAAGAATGTCAAAGGATAAAAATGAAGATCCCAAAACTCATCAAAACCGCCAGGTTCCTTTCAGCAGTGCTCCATCATCAGCTTGCTGCAAGCCCTTCAGCACAGCAGGTGCCAGGGCAGTTTAAATGTGTGTGGAGAAAACATCTCCATAGGGATCTCTGCTTGGCTGCCTGATTTTCACCCACTTGTGGGGTGGGAGAGGGAAGGTGTCCACTTATTTGGCAGTGTTTAGCACCATCCTCCAGGGGAGTGAAGGAGCATCTCCACATCAGGCTGTTAGAGAGGCAAAACACATCGAGGCACCTCGACATTTCTTTCCTCACTGGGGTTTTTTTGGTTACTAAAATTGCCCTAAAATACCTTTGGTATTTACAAATCAATTTTTAATAACAGTAATATACATCCCAAAGGAATGAAAAGAAGAATGTGGGATGGCTGCAAGTCTCATCAAGCTCTCACACACGTCTGAGCCTTACTAGTTAAACATAGTTTTCTTCAAAACTCTGTTCAGGCAAAGTGACATATTTCTAGTGAGACTGTTCAGCCTCCACCACGAAGAAGACGTGTCCTGAGGAAAAACACAATCCATCCAAAGGAATTGCTGTGTGCTGCAGCTGGAGCTCTGCTTCCAGAAAACAGCCAAAAATAAACATTCCTGACTGAATGGGTGGGAAGCCAAGGCTGCCTTGCAGCACAGACACCCACTAAATAGGATTACCTACGACCAAGCTAATCCACAGGAATTCATTCTGCCACAGCACCCAGGAGGGGATCTGAATGAGAAGCAATACAGCTGCTAGAAGCACAATTACAGAATTAATAGGACTGCTCTGAAAGTGGCATTGTGGCATCTGGTATGAGTTATCTCTCACATTCCTAGAGCGAGCTGCTCCGTACCCAAACGCAGGGGTTACATTTGTTTAGCTGTCAGTGAGGAGCTCTGCACACACCCCAGGGGACCTGCAGCTCTGGCTGTTTCCTCCTGCTTGCTGCAGTGCCACTGGGGGGACTGTGAGAGGGAGACACAAGGCTCCATGGTTGTGTCCCAGATTCCAGCTGGGAAAGGACACCCCAGCTCCAGCTATAGGGCTTTCAGTGGTCTTTGCACTTGTACATCACGTCTGGGTTTTTGGGTGAACTCTAGAGTGGAAATCTAAACTGTCACAGCAGCAATAGAGCTGGGAAAATAGAATAAACCTTTCCTAGGAGTATTTCATTTTTTAAAATAATCCTGCCACAACTTGGAACTGGGTTTTGGCAGAGCCAGTTGTCAAGTCCTACATGCTTGTGCAACATGTACTTTAGCTCTTTTCTGGAGGAATGTGACTCTGCACAGTTGCCTCCTTTAATTCTGGACCAGATGCCTCAGATTTTCTGGAAGTTTTCATGGATATATTACATGAGTTTCTTGACCATAATGATGGATCTGTGCAGTAATGAAAGTCCTCTGTCGTGTTCCCTCATTAAGCTGAATTCAGATGCAGGGGATGGGGGTAATTTCGGTAAAAACCCAAGCAAAGGTACCTGCATTTGCCAGAGGATGTTCCAACACTGATTCCCTTCCAGCCAGTTCTCTCCCAGAACACTCAAGTCCTCAGGAAACCAACAATTTTATGCTTTTGTGCACAAGACTATTGACAGTATTTTATGAGCTCATCCTGTCAAACAATGTGAGCAGCCCTGAGAGACTGTCCTGGCCAGTTGTAGAGCCATTCAAGACAAATAAAACATGTTAAATACTTTCCAGAGGTGACTTAACATAAGAAAACACACTTTTTCCATAAAACACTAGCAAAAGTGCTGCTAAGCCAGGTGGGGTTAGGCTGTGAATAATTGATTTCGCTCAAGTTAAGACTCTGAAGTCTGAACATAATAAAAGAGTTTTGGGTAAAGCATGTCTCCCTCCAGCCCAGTGATCCATACTTGTATGAGCTTCAAAATACTGAAAGAAGTAAAATTGTTTTTACTAGAAAAATGAAGGAATCTGACCTTGGTATGAAACAGTTCCTTTCAGAAATAGAATATGTCTGTGACTGCAGTCAGATATTTTAAATGCACCTTCACCTGAAGAGCCTTCATTTGTGTTTTGGCCACCAAATGGACCTGACTGAATGTGTCATCTGATACATCCTGGAGTGTTCTCTGACAGGAAGGGAATTGATATGAAATCTATTCAGCTCCCAAGATCAGAAATCTCCCTTCTAGTATTATCCTTTTTACGTTTTTCAGACGATCCAATGGTCAAAGTAATGATCCTTATATACTAAAACCAAATCAAAACTCCTTCCAAAAACCAGCCAGCCAACCAAAAAAGCCAAACCCACAAATTCTACCTCCCTGCTTGAGTGAGGGATGTCCAAACTATTAATCTGCACCCCTGGATTTAGCTAGTGAACATGAATGTTGTGAACTGTGAGACTGAAATATACCCCAAAAAATGAACTACCAAACCAGTAGTTTCACCTGGCTGCTCCATCTCATGGATCCACCAATTGTCCCATGTGGCTGACAATGATTTTGTTCTGGTTTTGCAGCTCACAGGACATCTATTGATTTCTGGTCTAACTACATTCCTCATTTTCCATGGAAGTTCCCCTCTGCTGCTGAGCCCAGTAGCAAGTTTGCCTTCTTTACTCATAACACTTGATCCCTCTTAGTTCCTTTTTAGCTAATCACCAAAAAGCAGTTTGCAGATATTAATTTGCAGCTTTGCCTCCTGGCAGGCTCACATGTTGCTGACTTAGAAACTGAGGTAGGTAGTTTAGTCACTGCAGCACAACAAAGGTGGTGTTTAACAGAACTCAGGGAGCTGCTTTTATTCTTATTTACATCAGCTGGTATTTCTCTTTATTCTCTCGTTTATTGTGGAAATTAGCTCGGCAGTGTCTTGCTCTCTACAAAAGGGAGGACTTCCTGAGTGCTTTGGTTTGCTGCTGGGGAGAGGAAGGCTTCTGTGTGGAATTCTGTGAGGAGTTTGCCAGATAAGGCCCCCAGTCAAAGGCAGGCTTGCTATATTTATCTCTGATAGGACTCTCAGTTGCAGGAGTGATGTTACAGTAGCAGTTCATTTGCTGCTTAGGGTTCAAATCAAGGTAAAAGGCAGCTCCGTGCTCAGTAAGTTTGTATTCTTCCACATTGGTTAGGAAATTTCACTTTCAAAAGGCTATTTTGTAGGTGCATCACAAGGAAACTCCTTTTCCTTGGTGTCAGATGTTGCTTCCATGTCTCTTGGCACAGAGCAGCGTGTCTCTGCCACGTTGTTGCAACCCACAGCAAAGCTTGGTTCAAATAAGATAATAACAAAATAAAAAGGAGGGGACAGCTGTATTAATTATGGTTAGCTGTCTGTGCACAAACAAAAGTGCTGATACTGACACACACTGTTCAATCCAGCAAACAGGTGTGTTCTCTGCTTGCCTAAAACAACACTGCAAGGGTGGGTAGGGACTGAAGGAGCAGGTTAAATACCTGTCCTGGTAGGACACCAAGTTCAGAGAGAAAGAGTCCCTGAGCTCTTGCCCTGCGTGGTCAGACTACAAGCAATTAAGAGGAGGTTACTCCAAACATCCCAGCGTAAATCTGACTCAGGAATAGATCATGTGAGAGTTGAGCTATGAACTTTTCCTGCTGCTCCCTGCTCTCAAGCTGCCTTTATAACAAAAAGCCCCTCAATGCCCAATCCCCCTTTCCCTTGAGGAATGGCTGGCTTTTGGGGCTTTCCCCTGGCTACCCCTAGCTCAGACCCCAGCTCTGTAGTGGTTTCACTGCTTCAGCAAAGAGATTTGCAGGGGGGTTTCTTATCAATTAATGCCTACAAGCATAGCAGGGAAAGTGCTTATCTCCTGGTGTTTATTTTCCAATCCTGCACTACTGTGAACAGGTAGACACTGATAAAATTACTTGCTCTTGGTCTTGTATTCCCTTACCTGTAACATTTTAGCTACAGAAGCAGAAAAAATCCGTGATGATAGTTCCATCAATCGAGCTGGTTTGTAAGGGTTGTGACTTTCATGTCCTGGAAGACTGAGGGTTAAAGAGCAGCTTTTTGGAAACAACCTGTAAATCCTTGTCTTTGGCAACATTTTCAAGGTTTGATTTATGTGTTTTCCCCTTGTTCTGTTACTCAGAGCTTCTCCTAAGTGACAGGGTGGGCAGCTATGGGCATTCCTTAATTCCCTTCAGCACCTTGTTTATTCCTGAAGGTCCCCTGCTGTCCCCAGAGCTGTCCCCAGCCCTGGGGGCACTGCAGTGCATGCTGGCACTGGCATAGTAAAGTAGGAGTACCCTCTGCTGGCATGACTTGTCCTGGGCTCTACCCCACAGCTCCCCGGTCTGCCTCTCTTAATGCAGACTTCATTACCCAGTTATCCTTATCTCCATATACTCATTTGGGAAGTTTATTCCAGGAAAAAAATGTAGTCCTTAAGTTATTTACGAGGAAAAGCTATTTTACTCCTTCATTTCTCTTCATTTTATATATATGTATATAAAATATATGTATATATATACATAAAGTATTTTATTGCATTAGTTCAAGTGTTTGGTGATGTCTCACTACCTTATGAAAGAAACCATTCAAAATAACATCAGTGTTCAGACACAGAACACTGTTAGGGATGGATTTCCCTTCAGAGGCATTTTTATAATTTAGTAAGTTTTTGTAAAACTTAAATTTTCTAAATTTTGTACTTTCCCATCATAGTGTGACACACATAGGTCATTGTAAGTGATTTCTTTCCCTGCTTGGTGTTTAGGTCCTTGACTTCAATATTTTCTCCACCAATCAGCACTTGGACAAAATATATTACAATTTGGTCTTAAGTACTCATACACTTCATCCCATGTCACATGGAATGCTGACAGTCTGCAGGGACCACAGATCAACAGGGGGAGTCTTGAGGGAGAATCTGATGACAGAAATCTAAGGGGAAGGACAGATTTGTCTTATTTTTTACCAAGACAGTAAATAGGATTGTTCTCCTGGAGACACAGCTGGGAATCAAATATTCCCTTGAGCTAGAGGTAATATTTGGCTGCTGGATCCAGGCCCTGTTCTTCCACTCTTAGCTGGAATGCAGAGAGGAGACCCTGGGGTCACCCTTTGGTGAGTGTTGAATACCATGGACATTTAGCAAGGCTGGGAGAAAGGAGTAACTGCAGATCGAGATTAGGAATCCCCTTTGGGCGAGGAAGGAGGAGGCCGATTGTGCTGCCTGTGCCTTGCCCTTCGCTGCTTCTGACCATTCTCTCCCATAAACGCTTCAGAACATCTTTAGGGAAGACAAGCCAAGTTCCCCAATTGTCCTGCTGTGTTTAACTCACCTGCTGTCTGCTCATCTCTGGCACAGAGGAACCAATTGCCTTCTCTGGGGCGTCTCACACGGCTTTTGTAGCTGCTTTATAGCTGGCCAGCTGTTGGACAGCCATGGAAACCCACGTAAAACCATGGTAGTTGCTCTTAAAGCTTCCTTGGGGACAAGTGTCTGAAGCAAAACCTGGTGCCTCAGGTGTCCATGAAACATCAGGCCCATCTAGAACAATAAAGCTATCACTGAGCAAGCCCCACTGCAGAGATGGTGCATACACAAACCAGTAAAATACTGTACTCTGTGTTGATCTCAAGCAGTCCTTTGGAGGTGTGAAAAAACAGCGAGGCCGTGTCTTTGAGAATGAGCCTTTGGGAGGTCCTACAGCTCCCCCACGGCCCCCACGCACTGGGTAACAGCTGGGCTGAAGAGAAAAACAACCCAGCCTGATTTCCCTTCCTGTCCTTGACACCTGGGGGATCTCTGGTGACTGGCACGGCCCTGCCTGGATGTGTCACCTTGTGAGACAGCAGTTCTTGGGGACAGCACCTTCCCGAGGGACTTGCACCAAAGAGGAGTTCAGTTCTGAATGGCTGCGTTTCTCCTGGTCACTATTGGCTATGAACACTAAGCCAAGGCTTTGCAGTTTGCACTGCAGCCCCAAATTCCCAATTCTGACAAAAACAACCGTTTCAAAAGGCTTTGGCACCTACTTTGAAAGGAGATCTGCTTTCTTTTCCTGACAGCTCCGTCAGGCTGTGAATTGTAGCTGTGAAATACCTGGTGGTTTACAAGTCCCACACAGCTGTAAGTTTGCAAGCCTGAAGCTGTGTGTTCACTGAAGGCAGAGAAGTCTGTCAAATTAACAGATTTGGATTTTTGTTTCTCTTTCTAGGAGGGAAGTTGGACAGGTCGGTTTGCTTTGCCTTGCTGCTCTGACTCCTTTGTGGAGCCACTCATCAGTGTAGCTCCCCTCAGCCCCTTTCCTCTTTCAGGGGTGATCTTGGATTCAAAATGAAGCTGCACATTTTTGACTGTAGATCACTGGGCTCCTTTTCGAGGGTCTTCTGATTTGAAGGATTTGTTTCCCAGAGGCTTTATCTGTTCTTTAACTCTGCTCTGTGAACGGAGCGGTCAGACCCAGCTGAGATCAAAAGGTTGCCATCAGATTAAGGGAAGGATGTAAATAGCTCTGCCAGACCGCTTTCAGGATTCAGACACAGACAGAGCTGTGGCATTAGCAAAGCAGACACTTGCATTTCTCTTCCCCAGCCGTAACTATCGACCCTTTCGCACTCACATGTGATCGCCAAACAGGAGCCTTGTGCCATGTTATGATGCTGATATCTCACTCAGTGTCCTGCTGTCCTTTCTACAGGGAGAATGTACATCTGAACCACAGAAAATATAAATGGAAAATGCCTGTTAAGGTTTTGGTCCAGTAAGGCATCTGTTGGGGGTTTGTCAGAAGAGGGGAGAAAGAAGAAGTGGTGTTTCTTGGCTTAAGACTTTCTAAAATCTTCTCTCATCTTCCTCCTCATCCTCCCCAAAACAACCCAAAGCAAAGTGCTTTGACTGCAAAAATTTGCAATCTCGAAATACAATTCCATGATTTTCCCACCTCCGTTCCCAAAAGTCTCACCCAGGTCACCTGAGTAGCTGTTTCCTAAGCAACTGCAGCCTCCCTTAAAGTGAACGAATAGTGCAGATGTTGGGCAAATTCAGAGATTTGGGTCAGCCTGCCCTTTCCCCTTCCTGCTCACAGCGCAGCATCAGCAGCACCGTCAATATTTATCGCTCGTTCTCAGCTATTAGAAGGCTGGCACGATATTTGCCCAGCTTTTTAAAGTGACTGGAAGTCTCTGGGTGCTACGTCTGAAACAGCTCGTTTTGCTGGTAGAAACCCGTGTCATCACTGCGTGGCACAGAGTCCGAGAGGCTCCCAGGGGCAGGTTGTGGAGCCGGGGCCAGAGAGGGTGGGGTGGAATATTCATGCCATTCAAAAGACTCGTGTTGTTCCTTAACAACTGCATTAACCTCCTGTCACGAGTCATGGCCTTGTGGTGACCCTGGCGAGCAAAGGGCCCGGCTCGGAAGCACAAAACATGAAAGGGCGAGAGGGCAGGGGCAGAGGAGGAGCAAAGCCCGGCGCTCCGTGGCACAGGCTTCCCAAACCGCTGGGGCAAAGCGGACAAAGGCGGTGCCCGGGCCATCCCACCGGGCACGGATTGCCACGGGGAGCCTTTCAGAGCCAGCTGAAGGGGCATTCCTTCCCATGTGTGCAAAGGGAAGAGCCCAGAGCATCCAGACAGGAGCCTTTAGACCTCCCGGTGCTGTCCTTTGCTCCACAGCAGAGGCCTGTCTGCACGAGTGCTGCGTGCAGAGATGAGCCTGGAAGCTCATCCCTCCTGAAATTCAAAAATCTGGGGAAGGGAAAAGCTTTCCTAACCAAAGATAGGTTTTCCATAGCTTTTTGGGCCCTGGTATCAGTGATGGGATCTTGACAAGCCCTCCCAGGAAAAGGGCACAGTGACTCCACTTTGAACTGAGAAGGAAGAAGGTGGGATCTCATTGACAAGGGTGGGAGGGCAGCAGGAACTTGTTTTGCAGAGTAAGAACTGCTGCCAGAGTTCTGTGGGACCTGTAAAAAGGTGCTTTCAGGGCAGGCTGGGAGTGTCAGTGAGGGCTGTGGAGAGATAATGAGAAATTCCTCTTGGTGGAGGGCTCTTGAGCGGGGGGAAGATATCAACTCACAGAAAGTGGGTTTTTTCCTTCCACTTGTTTTCCAACAGAGTAGCTACAAAAGTGGTGACTCCTCAGGGTGGCCAGGGGTGGGCTCAGTGAGGGTGTGAGGAATTAGTGCCATGTTGTGCTGAGCACATCTTTTGGTCAGCAGGCACCTCAGTGTCCGAGGAACTGCTAACCTGAGTGACCAGGGCCCGTTTGCTCTTTGCCCTCTCCTGCAGACATCAGGACAGGATGTTTGGGAGGAATTTCCATGAGGAGCCTCTCCAAAATAACTGACTTCAAAAAGAGGCCCTCGGTGCAAGCAGAGGTTGGCTTATGTTCTGAAGCTTGAGGTTTATGAAAATTGGTGTTTCTCTTTGATTTTCCAGTGGGAAATAATTACAGGTTTGACATCCTCAAGCTTTTAAGTATCATGAGTCAGACATCCAGCTATGAGATGGTTCATGAAATTCTCACTGACATCAAAATAATAAACACTGGGTTATTTTTGCTTTCTTCCTGGATTTGCATCCTTTAGGGTTATAGGGCTTGGGGTTTCTCCTTTGGCTGTCTAAAGTGTGCTCCTTATTCCGAAGGCTGTGCACAGCAAATTCCAGCAGGGAGGTCATCCAGAGAAGCTGGACAACCCTCCAGAATGGCACCAAAATCCTGACAGCAGGCAAAGCAGGCCTGGCACGGAATCCTCCCCAGGCCCCGTGTGCCAGGCCAGGAGGTTCCCCGATGTGTGAAGCCCTGTTTTCTCGCCGGGGCTGTATCTCTCCTTTGATCTGCAGAAGGCGGCAGCAGCAGAGACACCTTCCCGTCTGACAAGAGCCAGTTCAGCTGTGTCACCTCCCACTTCCCTCTGCCGAGTCTGCTCAAGGCTCAAGGTTCTCTCTGTTTACATGTTTCCAAATTCAAGGAGGAAAAGTGATTATCAAACAGACCCGCGCCCTTTTGAAGTGGCTAAAGGATGCTATCAGGTCCGGGGGGGGGGGGTGTTGTGCCTTTGAGGCTTGTTTGTCTCGCCCTGGTCCTTCTGTGCAGGTCTTTAAGCAGCCTTTCCAGCCCTCAAAGCCATCCCGATGCCAACGGAGCAGCCCTGGCACCAGAACCAGGGCCGGGTGCTCCGTGTCGAAACCCTTCTCCGCGTGGTTTCCAGATGGTGAAGTTTCTTTATTCTTTTGCAAGAAAGAATTGGGCTGAAATTAGTTACTGTCCGACGGGAAGAGAATAAGGCTTGGGGTTTTAAGGATGAGCTTTCACCCCCCAGCGCTGAGCTTCCTTCTGGAATTGTTGGACCTTTTGGAGACCTTTTATCACACTCACACATGAGGAAGGGATGGTCTTTAAGTGCATCAGACTGCTTTGCCCAGCTCTTTAAAGAGGAGCTTGCTGTGGCTTTTGGGGATTCCCAACTCACTGTCCGTGCCTGCTCTCTCCTGGTCAGCGCTTGGAATTGCTACTCGAGCGCCTGAATCGTGTGGGAAGGAGAAACTCAAAGCTCCTGGGACTCAAAACACACTTAACCATCTTTTTTTTTAAGTGAAAGAAGCGCTTTTGCTAGTTAGAAAGCAGCAAGGAAAGTAGAATTTTGACACTCCAAATTCTTGAAGGAAGTCACAGTTTCGAATAGCAATACTGGAAAAAAACAACAATGAAAATATTTGCGATTCATAAGGAAGAGGTTTTTTAAATCCAGGATCTGATTCATGGAGTCTTTTTATAGGATTTCCAAGAACCGGACTAAAAGCAGCTCAGACATAGAATCTGAGAATTATTTAGATTGGAAAAGACCCTTGAGATCATTGAGTCCAGCACTAGCCCATGTCCCCAAGTGTCACATCTACATGTCTTTTACATCCCTCCAGGGATGGGAACTCCCCTGGGAGCCCCTTTCCAGCATCGGACACAGAGTTGTGCTCTGCTGGTTGAAATACCTTTACTTTGATTCCATGGACTGCTGTGTTGTTCTGCCTGCACACAAAAAAATGTTAAAATTAATCTTAAAAATAGTCTGAAAACCAAAATAATCAACAATGTCACCTGAGGGGAAAAAAACCACCCCCCAATGTTTCTTGATATTTTTTCAAGTTTCATTTTCACCCTTTGTTTTTCACTTTAAAAACACAAAAAGTCTCAACTCTGTTTGTGTGAGCCATTTGAGGTATTTTTGTTTTCTAGACAGCTTCTTAACAGCTATTTTTGTTTGTAGGCCAGTTAGTTCTGCCCTAAGTGGACAGCAGCAGGAATTTGGCATTTTTTCAGTGTCCTGGTCAGTGAGTGCAGGTAACCATGAAAGGCAGCAGGGCTGAAGTTTGAGAAGGATGGATTGCTCATTATGTGGGCTTTAATCTTGCTGTGATCAGCCCCGGGGCTCTGCCAGGCCTGGGGGAGGCAAAGCTGGCTCCTGCAAACCTTTCCTCTTTGCTAGCCAGATGATGGACACCCTGCAATCCTAGGGTACAGCAACAGGGGAAAGCATCTTTTCTCCTCTGCTGAAATCACTTTCCACAGCCCTTTCCTTACTTAGTAAGAGTTCCCTCTGCTGTTAAAAAATCTCTGTTGGTGCCACTGAGATGATTCTCATCCCATAAAGGTTTGGGGACCTGGTGATTGCACAGGGTGTCTGTAGCAGACAAGATTCAGATATTAAAATGGTCAGAAATCTGACTGAGATCCTCATGTGCTGCATGGTTTGTTCTCACATTTTGCTGTGTGATGCTTAGGAAGAGAGTTGGAAGCAGCCTGGGATGTCCTGACCAGCCTTTCCTGGATGATATAGAGTATATTGAATCCTGCAAAAATATATCTCCTCCACATTGTTAGGTTTTGTACTTGACTAGTTATAAAGAATGGGCAGAGATTAGAGGCTAATCTTTAATTGGATGCCTTTTAAGGGTGCAAAAATGTTGGGTGATTTTTTTTCCTTGTAAGTGTTGTCTTGTGCCAAAATATTCTCCTTCCCTATCTCCTGTAATTTGTCATAAAATTGTTATCCTGGTCTTAGGGACATGGTGATAATTTCCATGACAACACAGAAAGATTCCAGAAACAGAGATTTCTGACTAAATGTATGAGGGCTGTTGAAAAGCACAACTGCAAGAATTCTGCCTACCTACTGGAAACAACAGACAGAAAAGTTAAAGTTATGTGATGTCATCTTTTGAAACCAGAGGGTTCTTTACACCATGTTGATTTACTTCAGGTTGGATTTTTTCTTAAGTGGGGTGAACAAGCATCTCTCCAAACAACAGCAATTTGCCCTTGATATGCTGATCCATCCCCAAAGCCTTGCTATGTGTCGGATCTTAAACTGGTCCTGATCCCACCAAAAAATGCACAGAACAACAAATACCCACAGAACTGAGGCTTTAGGACAAGAAGGCTGGAAATAACTGAAACCCTTCTGAGCCTCCACTTGAGCCACATGTAAAACTGTGCTTGGGTCTCAGTCTGCAGTTTAAATCTCACCTTTGGCAAAGGTCAAAAGCGAAGAGCCCCTGACCCTGAGCTGCCATTCCCCGTGTTGGGTCATGCACCTCTGCTGGTGAACCCTTGTCTTGGTGTCAGCACCATTTACAGCACTTTCCTGGGATTGTAACCCCCGTTCTCTGTTGCAGGAACACCCCCACTGTGCTCCAGGTGTTCTGAGACAGGACCAAGGCAGTCCTTCAGCAGGTACCAGCTTCAAAAGAGACTGAATCCCTGTGCCTTGCCCAGGGCTGGCATCAGGGTCAAGCACGGGTAGTTCCATGTTGGGGAAAGAGTTACTCTTTGCAAAATTAGTTTATGGATTGGAAAAGCTCTCCCTGAAAGCGATGTTGACTATGCCAGTGTCCTGCACCCACACATGGCAGTGACTAACAGTTCCTAATTTATGCTAATCGCTTCCCAGAGGCAAATGGGAAGGTTGGCCCTTCACGCTGCCTTGCTCTTTTATTGTGGTTCCTATGCAGAGATCAGCAAACAATGCAATTAACCCGGTGAGCTGTTCCTGGCAGAGCGCTGCCCGTTCTACCTTCCTGCTGCCTCCATTCATGCCCCATTTGCATGGCAAAGAATGCAAATCGGGGCTGAATTTTCGCCTTCCTTGATTGCAAAGCTGGTTACTCTTCTGTGTAAACAAGCCGATTGGTGTTTTCTTTGCTGACAGGAAAAAAACCCAAACAACTGGGCCAGTTTATATTTGGCAATGCTTGCTTTTTTGTGGGTGGCTTATGGCCTAATCCACGGAGACTTTTGGTTTCTATTGAATGCTAGAAAATAACGAGATTTTAGAGAAAGCATCCTGAATCTTCTTGGTTTGAAGTGGTTGGTTCAGCTCTGACCCCCTGGTTTTATTTCTGTTGTGTTAATAAAACCTGAAGGAGCAAATGAAAACAGATTAATGGCATGCTGTCATCTAGCAGCTTTGGTTCTGCTTTCCAAAACCTTCTGTAGCTCCTTACCCCTCCAAAAGGCTGTAAAGGGCCAGAATGCTCTACTGGTGACATTTCATGTGCTTCAGCTTTCTTTGTAGAGGTGGAAATCATTACAAAGGTGGAGAACAAGGGACTTCTGCATTTAGATTTTTCCTGTGTCAACCCTTGCACCCTGAGGGAGTCCAGAAACTCTATATCCTTGGATATGACAACACCACCCTCAGCCTACAGAACAGCACAGGGATAATGCTCAGGTTTGGGGGAAAAAACCCCTGGAAAGGGCTGGAGGCACGTGCTGCCCTATGGGAAGTGCTGGCTTTTGCCAGGCAGCGCTGGGTTCTCCTGGGTCAGCCCCCAGATGCTCTGCTCCCTCCAGTCAGACTTCCCACAGAGTTCCTTTGGAGGTGTCTGTCCCATTCCTGGGAATTATGCAACTGGAAACACACTCATTGTCCCTGCAGCCTCTGTGTGTGTGACAATGCTGGTACCACGGAAAAATCCATGAGATTCCCATCTCCTAGTTATCCCAGACACGCACAGGGATGGGAACTGGGCATCCCTCTGCTTGGGTGCCTCAGGAGCTGATCCAAAGAGAAACATCTGGCTGGAGAACTGCTAATGATAATGTGATTTGGGGAAAAAGGAAATCCATATTTTCTTACCACGGGCTCTCAAACTGGATCAGCTTCCCGGATTTTCAGTGAGCCAAAGGACATTGGCTTAGCCTCATGACTCCTTTTCATTCCATAATAGCCTGTGGTATTTCAGTGATAGGGAACTGTGGGGAGCTACATAAGCCTTGTCATCCTGAGCCAAAAATATGCTCCCAAGAAGTGACTTCTGCCAAAGAATTGGCTCTCTCCAGTCACAGACTTTGGCCTCCAAGTGTTGTGGAATGCCATGAGCTCCAAATGCAGGAGGAAAAACATATTTGCAGGCAGAGTTTTCCCTTGATTCTATCAGTGGGGACACTGAGGACTATAAATAAATTAATCTCAGGAACAGACTGTATTTAGCTCTCATTTAAGGAAAATTTCAAAATTTGCCAGATTCAGTAAATACCATATTAACCCTGTCTGTTCTAGCCATGGACAAGCTAGTCCCTTTGGGAGCTGAATTGTTTCCTGGAGACACATAAAAAGAGCCTGTGCTACATATTATTTTACCACAGCAAGTCTGGGATGAGCAAAATGCTACTTAAGCCCAAATTGGGGTGCCAGTTGTTGCTCTGCCACTGGGGCTTTGGGTGCCCAGTCTTGGACCATCTATTGTTAAGGGTATTATTTGTCCCACGTGTGTTAATCAAAGAGGTAAAGGTAAGCCTTAAAATATGTGGGCTAATCTGATCATATCGAACCTATTTCAGCTGAAAATTTAATTAAAAAATTCTAATCTCTTCATCAAAGGAACTAACAAGGCCTCTCATTATGCCTTCTCAGTAGAAGTTCAGGCTGAGGCAAGAAAATCTCTTGTAGCATGAGGGGAGAGTTCATCTGTCCACACAGGATATTTGTCAGGCATTTACCAGACCAGAGAGTCATCCAGACTCTCCTTACAGGATCTGTTAGACAAGGTTTTTGTATCTATTGTATAAGGTTGATATATATGGTGTCTCCATATTAGGGAAAAATAGGTTCTTCTCTGAGGCACAATCCATCTCACCCTGGCAGAGATATTTCCAGATGTCCAGGATAAGACAAAGTGTGCCCTTCAAGTACTCATTTCTCCTAACCGTAGAGAGAGGTTGGAAAATCAGCCCTCAGCTCTATTTATGTGTGCTCTGCAGATATCCAAAGTTCCTGACATGACTCTGGGCTGTGCATTCCTTGGGGTGCCAGCAGATAATCCCTCTGTCCAACTCTACCTGTGCACAAGGACAGAACATTCTCACTGTGCATTCTCTTTAGTGCAAGGGAACAATTTCAGCCAAGTGTTCCAGCCTTAGGAGTAACTCAGGGGACTTTCATTACTTAGGCCTGGCTGTAGGGTCACCCAGAAATGGGTTAGGAAAGGCAAAGGAGACAATTCAAAATTTGGGACAAATCCTCGGATTTCAGCAAGAAAATCTCACGTGGGATTCCTGAGTCTGATTACTTTGCTGTATTTTGCCTGTAATTTATGGCACCCTGTCCAACTGTTAATCATCCTGGCCGTGTTCCAGCAGACTGACAGGATACATGTTACAACCCAGCCAGCTTTCCAAGGAGATGAAGTTTCTCCCTCCCCACTCCTCCCTTCCTTCCCATGTTATATCTTCAAAAGGAGAAAGCCCAGTGCTAGCCCTGAGCTGAGGACTGAGGCTTTTCACAGTCTGGTCACGTCTCTGGCTGCTGAAGTGCTCAGTGTCCCATCAGTCCTCCAGAGATGTGCTCAAAGTCTTCATTATAAAGTGAGGAAACAATGGGGTTTTTGGGGAAAATCTATTATCTCTGGCTGTGAAACTTTGGGTGCTGGGTTCTAAACCAAGACTTTGCTCAAACCCTGATGGTTTCCCTTGCTCTCTGCATTAGCACTGTTTTATTGGAAGTGTTGCTTCACCAGTTCAGGGGTGATCAGGGGTGGCCATGGGTGATCTTCTAGATGTTATCCCAGACAGCTGCAGGGAAAGAGGGTCACCCTCCAAGGCCTTCGGAGAGCAGGTAATTCAGGGTGCCAAGGACTGCACTTTGAGGATAACTCCTGTGCTGTTCAGCCTGGAGGAGACTGAGGGGAGACCTCATTGCAGGGACAACTCCCTGGGGAGGGGCAGAGGAGGGGCAGGCACTGATCTCTGCTCTGGGGGGACCAGGGACAGCACCCAGGGAAGGGCTGGAGCTGTGTCAGGGCAGGGTCAGGTGGGATCTCAGGAAAAGGTTCTTCCCCCAGAGGGTGGTGGGCACTGCCCAGGCTGCCCAGGGCAGTGGGCACAGCCTCAAGGCTGCCAGAGCTGCAGGAGAGTTTGGAGGATCCTCTGGGGCACAGGGGGTGACTCTTTAGGATGATCCTGTGTAGGGCTAAGGGTTGGACTCGATGATCCTTGGGGGTCCCTCAGAGCTCAGCACATTCTGTGATCCTGTGATAACAGAGCCCTTACTGTGGAAGTACAGGAGAGCTCCATGGAAGGTCCATGCCATCCACACCTCCCTGAGCTGCTCAGGAGGGGTCTGAGCTCCCAGTGCCCACACACATCAGGCACACTCTGTCCTGCTCCCACACGGGTTATTCAGCTCCGATCAGAGGACAGAAATGGCAAAGGAGTGGTTTGCAAGTGTGGCTAAACAGAGCCCAGGTTCCTGCCCCAGGGTGTCCAGAACCATGTGGGAAGCCTTGCTGCTGGGAAGGCGGGGTACAAAATGAGTTTCTGCCGTTTGCAGGCTCAGCCTGTGAGCAGGAAATCTTTGGTTACCAGTAGGTGTCATTGCAGGGTTGTGGACACTGAGCCCCAGCTCTTGGGACATGGCATGGCCACGGCCATGCTCCTTGGAACTGCTCCCATGGAGAGAAGCACTCTTCTAATTCCCACACTCCTGGGAGTTCAGCGCCACTTTCTTCAGTGAGTCCTCCTCAGTGTTGTTCCCGAGCCCACAAGTTTATCCTCAGCACCCCAGTAGGGAGTAGTGAGCAGCTGTGTTTCTTCTGGGCACACTTTGCACAAGCCCAAAGAGGGTACCTTTGGAAGGCCTGGCTCTACAAGGGAAAGGGGACTCCACCAAGATTCCCAAGCTGACCAAGCAAATCTCAGATTTCAAAGATGTCCAAGATGTAATTGACTGTCTGGAGATGATCTAGAAAAATGACCTTTTTATTGTTGGTGCATTGCTCTTTGGGTGGATCAGTTTTCTGACTGCACTCCCAGGTTTCTATGAGCACAGCAGAGACAAACAAGCAGCCTGTGGGGCAAGAAGAAGAATTGGGGGCTGCAGTGGGGGCAGAGGAACTGTGTATGTCACCTGACCCCAACCACTGAACCCCACTGAGCTCATATTTCCATGTGCACAGAAACCCACCCTTGTGTCCTGCTCCAGGCTGGTTGGAGGTCACACATACAGACATAGGAGCACAGCTGCAGCCTCTTCTGATGGGCCAGCTCTGCCTTGCCTGTCCCACCCCCAGAATGGGTGGCCAGGGCTGTGGCACACCCAGGGAAGGGCTCAGATAGCTGTGGAACTGCCTTTGGTGTAATTGTGCTGCCTGACACATCCTCAGATCACATTCCCTGCTCCCTAGCTGAATCCATAGGCTGCTACTGTAACATATCCTGGCCCTTCTCTTCCTGTGCTGCTTTTGACTCATTAGAGGAGAAATCCTTGTTCTCAGTCCCTAGGCACCTGTTCTTGCACCCCACTGCCATGATCCAGATCCCCCAAGGAATGCCATTCCTCTGGAGGCCCCTCTGATGCTCCTGTACATTAATGGTGCCTCCCAGCCTTGCAGCATCAGCCAGTTCTGCTCCATGCTCTGACAGTTCATGCCAGGGCCATTCATGGAAATATTCTATGAGACTGGTTGACAATCTGATTCTTCAGAAACTCAAGTAATTGGCCCATACCAGTCCAATCCTTCTTGGTGCTTTCTATTTCGTAAAAAACTATTTTTAAATAGTTTTCTGTCTACAGCAAAATTCTTACACCAAGCCTTGTTTCCTGTGGTGTAACTACATTTGTCCCACAGATGTCCACATAGCCCAGATGAATGTCATGCCCAGGGACACCTGATGAACTGCCACCCTCTCTCATTAATCCCCTAATGCTTATTGGGGTGAGCCAATATTATTATTATTAATATTATTATTATTATTAATATTATTAATATTACAAATATTATTATTATTATTGGAGTACCAATTCCCAGGTCTGTGGGGGGCAGACCTTTATTCCTTTATGTCAGCCAGAAAGGAATCACTGCCAGGCACCTGCCCAGCATTTTCAGTGGGAAGGGTGGAAAAGACACTGTGGTTCTGCAGGGTACCTGCAGGTCTTTCCTCCTGGCCCTGTAAAGCACCAGTGACCTGTTGGAGCTTCTTTTTTCTCCTTCTTAGAACTGAGGTTAAAGTGTCTTCCTTAAAAGAGGGTAGAATTTCAAGGCAAAAATTTATTCAATTAGCTGGTGCACTGAAATCAAATGAAAAATCTCATGCATACAGAAGTACTGGTAATAGAAAAACAGGTTTACAATGACAAGGCTCTTTTGCTCTATAACTGCTTGAAATACAATGGTATTAAATTTATGTCTTTCAAATTTCTGAGCCTCATAAAACTCACATAATGTGCTAGGCCAAGTGGCTCCTTATAGTTCATCTTATTTCCTGCTCTTTTCTTTACAGGTAGTGATGGTACCTTTACTGGGGCATCTGGACTTGCTGCAACATTGAAAGGTAAATTGGGCATGAACAGTCAGAAGAGCACTCAGAGATCTGGATGTTTATGTAGCTGCCATCAGCATCAGAAACAACAGTAAAGCAGAGGGAGGGAAACACACCAAACAAGGAGCATAACCATAAACCTGAATTTAAATGGTATGACCTAAATTTTCCATGACTGGTTTCATCAGTCTCTCTCTAGCTGCTTTTATGCCCTGCTAAACAACAACACAGGGAGTCCTGTTTATTTTTATGTGATAGCTCTTGCTCAGGCCTGGATTTGTGGGCAGGCACAGCTCGTGCCACCGCTGGTGTGGTGATGAATGAATGTCCTGGAGAGCTGAGCTGTCCACAGGATGCTGTGCCTGTCACCGACAGCACAGCAGGTGAGCAGCACTGGGACTGCTGCTCTCACCACAGAGCACCCATCCAACACTGCCCGAGCTCTTATGGGGGGGGAGATGAGGCTGCTGATGAATTCAGGCTTTGTTTTGCTCCCTGAATTCTTGGGGGGAGATTATTTACTCTGTTGTGCCATTCAAAAGCGGTGGGGAGGTAATTCTTTGGCTGTGTATTTTTCCACTGATGTTGAGCAGTGCTGTGTGATTATATGGGTTGTGCTTTGTTAATTATGACCACTTAGAAACAGAAAAAAACCCATGGCATTGTCTCTGCACTGGATGGGTGAGTGTGAGCATTTCCAGGGCTGTGTAACTCCAGGGGCATGCCCAGCTCCCAGCACAGAGTGTGGGCACTGAGTGCTCAGGGAATGCCACCCAGAGCAGCCCCGAGCCTGGAAGAAGCAGGGCAATGTTAGCACAGTGCTCCCTTTTGCAGCCAAATGGGGGTTCTGAGCTGCAACGCAGATTTTGGGTCTGGATGTACCAGCATGGCCAGTGATAGCTCCCAGCCTTCTGTACCATATGGAAGGCACTGGTGCAACTGTAAATAATCTTTGGTTGTTGCTGTGATGTCACAGTGGGTTTTATGGCAGTCCAGGGGCCCACAGGTGGGTCAGCACTCCCACATCCATCACAGCTCCTGTCACTGCCCAGCAGGGTGCTTGATACCCTAAAGTCATGGCCTAGGAGTTCTTGTGCCAGGATGAATCTCACTGGGCTGCCCCTGGAACGGTGATGCAAAAGGTACATGAGGAGCTCAACAAGTCAGAGGGGCAGGAAACATGCAGAGCTTTTGTTTACACAGCTCCAGACTTTTTCCATGTGGCTTCATGGGGATGCCCAGCAGACTCCAAGGCTCTCTCTGCCACTGCAGATGTATCCTGGGCTTTGGGTGCCCTGTGCATCTGCAGGTGTGAAACTGCCTTCCCAGCCCCAGAAACGGCTTTTGCTGGGGGAAGATTCCCAGGCTGGGTTAAATCCTCAGCGAATCAAAGCCAGCAGCTGGATTTCTTTTGATCCACAAGACTCTCACGGGGCTAGGGCAATTTACACCACTTGGAAACGTGGCTTAGGCACACATGAAATACGAAATCCCAGCCTGCACAGAGCATTTGCAACAGGAAACACTGTCTCAAAACAGGTCCATCCCAGCCCTGTCCCCTGGAGAACATTCACAAGGTGAAGAAGGGCAGGCTACTGAGCCCCACCTTGCTTTAATTCAGCTCCCTGGGAGACATCAGGCTGGGTTTCTGCTTCTGGGATTCACTTTCCTGAGAAACAGTTGTCCATTCTTAGTTTTATCCAGGAGCTGCTGCCGAGGTCTTGTAGCCTTCGTTTGTAATTAGAGAGCAAAGTTTAATCCCTGCTTCCTTCTCTGTTAATAACAAACCACCAGGTCCTCTCCACACAAGGGAGCAGCCATGGGATATTGGGAACAGTGTGACACCTGGCCTGCACACGGGAGCTCCAGTCAATACATCCCCAAACACTTCCCAAAGGAAGGAAGGAACCAGCATTTTAGTTTTACTGGGACTGCAGCACCGGGGTGGGACAACCTGAGCACCACCCTGCAGTGCTCCTGGGATTGCTGTGTCTTGGACTGGCAGGAAAACACACCTGAGAGACAGGGAATGTGGAGATACGGGGCTGGAGCAACTGGTGGTGTCCCACAGAGGATGTTCCAAAGTACTCAGAGTGGCATTGAAAAGAGATTTAAATTAGGATCTTTAAGTTCTGTTCAAAGGCCGAACACTGGGAATGTTCCTGCGGCCCATTTTAGAAATAAAATGTTTGGAGCTGTGGGCAGGAGTTTGAACTTTTCCTAAATCACCAGAAATGTAGAACTCCTAAAAAGATTTCTAGAGCCCCCCTTGAGGAGCCTGCAGCTTTATCCTGAAAGCCTCAGAACCCACATTTGCCTTGAAAATAGGATTTGTACCTCTCAGCCCCCAGAACTGCTCCCTGCCCGCCTTCCCTGGCTGCATCATTCACCACTCCAAACCCACTGTTAGCAGCTCTGGTTTTCAAATCCCCCTGAATCCTGGGGACAAACTGGCCGAAGGATTTCCTGCCATGAAAGGAGTTTGTTTTTTCCCTGCAGCTTAGGGACAAGTGGTGTTGAGCAAGAGGATTTGTCAGCTGATTCCCTTCAGACATTTGTTATCATTTGGTGGGAAGATGCAGAATTTACTATTCTCAGCAATAGGCTGAGCTCCCAAATCTCTCTGTGTTCCTGCCATCCTTTGGGGAGGGGGATGTCCTTATCTTTGCTCCTTGGGAGGGGTGTATTGGGCATCAATTGTAGGGTTTCCTGCAGTGTCCTGTGCCTGTCACACCCCAGCATGTGCCAAAACATCAGCCCCACAAAGGTGCCCTTGCTCAGATGCGTTTAAGGAAGAGAAACAACGAACTGGGGGCACTGACTGACCCAGGGAGGTCGAGACTGTTGTGCTTGGCTTAAGAGACAGTGGTACAATGTATTTAATTGTTTGTGTAATTGTTTATGTTTTCCTTTTTTCCTCAATCCCTGTAATTAGAAGTTTGGTGGGGAAAAAATTAGATAAGCAGAAATTCCCCAAATGGAGGTGGGAACTACATGGAGATAGAAAAATGGGATACCCTGATCTGTAGAAATGTATTTTGATATAGTGGGAGCCACGGATGGGTGAGTGTTTTGTCCTTGTAGGAAGGCCTGCAAATGGAATGGAAGCAGGACAGCATCTCTCTGTATAAGACATGATCTGAGAGCAGGGTGGCCTGAAAAATCAAAGGAGTTTGAAATCTGATGAGTTGTTCAACTGAAGTTGGCTGCCCCGGGTGGAGCCCTTTGGTGTAAGAGAACAGATGTGGGAGCACAGGAAAGGATGCACACAGGAAGGAAACCCAAATGCAGCGAGTGCCCCAGGGGAGTCCCACCTCCTGGCCTCGCAGGGGGCAGGAAGGGCTGAAGCTGCACTTGTGTCTGGGCAGAGACACTGTGAGAAACTCGAGGCCACTTTGCAGCGTAGCGTGGGAACCGCGCCCGGAGCGGGGCAGGGACACTTGGGGAAGGCAGGCAGGAAGCCCTGAGAGCCATTCCCCCTTGCCCAGGGCTCCACCAGGGCTGGGACACCATCCCCTCCCTGTCCCCGGCTGTCCCTGTGCTCCTCTGCCTTCAGCAGCCCCCCACCCCCTGCTCCTCCTCGGCTCTCCCCATCTCTCCCACACTTTGACCTCACACCATGAAACTGTCAGAGTGAGGAAACGGTTTGAGCTGAAACATTCATTCCACATGACGTGATGCCAGATTTAAAGGCAGGAAACATTTAACCCTTGGACAGCCTTCTCCCCTCATCCTGTGGTGCCTTGGTTTCCAAACTCCTTCCAAGCCACGAGTGAGGAGGTGGTGAGCACTGATGGGGTTTAGAGGTGTGTTTTGTCTCCCCAGTGGCTCTCACCAACAGGGGTGTCTGGGCTTTGCAAACTGGGCATTTTCTCCCAGCCCTACTCACAGTTCCTGGTTCTCCAAGTGCTGGGATGTATTTGCAGTGTGGAGAAGATGTGCATTGCCAAGAAAGACATGAACCTCTGGCTCCATGTGTTTCACTTCATTCCCCCAGTCTGAGGTTCATGAGTGCAAATGGCT
Organism: Dendrocincla tyrannina; assembly: GCA_035047865.1. NCBI lineage: Eukaryota > Metazoa > Chordata > Aves > Passeriformes > Dendrocolaptidae > Dendrocincla > Dendrocincla tyrannina. The sequence continues at coordinate 18,190,794 of JAWWMP010000148.1, read as the reverse complement.
AAAATTAAAACTACAAAAATAGATAAAACGAGGACTCTCAACGATTAGCACTCAGGATTTAGAAACAAAACCTCTGGCTTTCTTGAAAGCTGCCTGATAAATGACACCAGCAGAATAGCACTGACATACAAAACGTATCATTTCACAGCCCTGACACAACCACGTGTGCTGGGTTTGAAAAGCTGCTCTTTTGGCAGGTTATGGTTCTCCTGAGAGCCAGTTCCTGCTCTCCAGCAGTGACTGATGAACCCTGGTCACACGTATGTGCTATTTGGCTCTTGGACTCTGGACTTCATAGGTGGTCTTGGCAGCTCCAAGGGTGGAGGAGAGTGGCAACTCAACCCCTCCACTCCCTGCTGGAGCTGCCCCAGTGTCTGCACCGAGAGCAGAAGTGACTTTGCCATGATGGAACCAGCCACGAGTGCTGGGAGGTGACCGAGGCGTGGGCTCTCACCACTGCCCTGAACGGGGGCAGGTGGGGCACACAAACGGCTTCCCATTTCAGCAAAGCAGATGCAGATGTGGAGCTTCAAGCTCACAGAGACAACGTTTTGGTTCAGCCTCAGAGAGCCCAAGGTTTCCCAGTAACCCTTTTCTGGGCATCTGGGAGGTTCTCACAAATGTTGAGCTGCCCCAGCGTTCCCAGAGGGAGGGAACTGAGGCAGAATTGCCATCACAACTTCCCCTGTGTTCAGCACTGCCACTAGGAAATCACCTTTCCCAGGGCTTGAAGGAGGGTCAGCCTGTCTTATCAAAACCCAAAAGCACACAGGAGCATAATTTAAAGCTTTTATTCCTCTTTCATCCCCTTGCCCCACTGCTCTTTGCTGCCAGCTGAGGTGGCCATCAGTGAACCTTGTTCTGCTGGGGAAATAGTGACATGAAAATGAAATAAAGAGTCTTGCTCATTCGAAATCACACAAACCCAGAATGGTTTGGGTTGGAAGGGACCTCAAAGCCCATCTCATCCCACCCTCTGCCATGGGCAGGGACACCTTCCACTAGCCCAGTTTGCTCCAAGCCCCGTCCAGCCTGACCTTGGACACTCCCAGGGATGGGGCAGCCACAGCTTCTCTGGGAAACTGGTCAAACACCTTCCCTTTGAGAGTGAGTTCTTGTCCCCAAGAGCTGTAAAACCTCAATCTTCATCAAAAACAGGGAGGCAAGAGACTAGGCTCTTGCACTTCAGTGTGATATTCCAAAGTAGTTTTGTTTTTTCCTTGTGGCACAGGAAAATATTGAGCTTTGGAGTGAAATCCAGTGCAGGGCACTGTGAAGAGTGGTGGCTCCTGCCAGCATCTGGAAACCTGAATCACAGCCAAAAGTGACATAATTTAACCCTCCTTGTGAGAGTTCAAAGCCCAGAAAAAGCCCAACTTCTGCTTATCTGGTGAGCTTTCTAACTAGCAGAGAAGGTACAGTGTGTCTCCAGACTCAGCAAATAAAAAAACCCCTAATGTCTTTCCAAAATGACTGGTTACTGATTGTAAGTGTTCTGCATAACTGGCCAGAGAGAAGAAAAATGTCCTTAGGAACAGTCTCCCCAACCATCCATAACAACAGCACAAGGCAGGAGCTTTGGAAAATGTGCAGCTTCCCTTGCCCTGCCCGAGGAGACTGAGAGTGTCTGTGTGATGAGATCCAGAGGCTGAGCCTTGAAACCCATCTGGATAAGGAGGAAAATGCAAAAAATGTACCTTCTAAGGAAAAGGAGATTGGTGTGGCAGCTCCTGAACGAGCTGGATCCCGGGGTTCACAGAGCCTGTCAGCTCATCTCCCTGCTTCATATTTGGTGTTTTTCCATCTGCAGGAAGAACTGAAGCGCTGTCATTCAGGATGAACTCTGGCCACGTCGTGAGGGATGGGATTATGGCACCGAAGGAGGCTGATAGATGAAGGGAAGCTGGAAGTGGGTTTGCTGCACTGCTCTCCATGCTCCTGTTTAGTCCAAAATCTTCAATAATGGGCAGAAATCTGACAGGGCAGAAACTCACCGGCTGTTCTGAGCTCATCTACCTCTTGCACAGCTGCTTGGAGAAGAGAGCCTGCTGGATTAAACCAGAAGGACTTCAAGAGGAGAGCAGCAGAACTTGAGAACTGAACAGGTTTAAGGGAGCAATGACAACACAACGTTAACGAGCTCAACCTCGAGCACAAACCAGGGGAAGGAAATATTGAGAGCACTTGGGGAGAAATGGCAGGAATGCAAGAGTTTGTCTAAATACAGACTTGGGTTTGAAAAGCTTTGGGTAAATAAGGTCAAAAGACTAAGTAGACACTCTTCTTTCTCTATAAACCATGTTTGGAGTTCAAATATTGGGAAATAAATTTTAAACAAACCAGCAAAAGATCTGTTTCTAAGCCAAAGGAAGAAGTGCAGACATTTTGCTCGCTAAGTGAGAACAAAGGCATGAATGGATAGGAACAAAGAGGGCAAAGGCAGCGAGAAGAGGGAGGGGGAATCACCAGAGGAAGAGTCTTGTGCTGTCTCTACTAGTGATAGATTGGATCATCTTCTCTAGCCCCATTGTCCCCACCTTTGAGGCTTTGTGGGTGAAACTGGAGACCTTTTGTAGCTTCAATGACATGGGTTTCCTGTGCTGACCCCGGAGGAGACAGGCACAGCTCGGAAGGACACTGAGAAGGCACCACCAACCCAGGATTAGCAAGTGTGTCTGTGTCCTGCTGCTTCAGGGTCTGTGCTGGCCCTGCAAACAGCTCTGCCAGGGGCATTCTGGCTCAGAATCTTCCACCTTGCCAGGGGGCAGAGGGGAATCCAGCAGGAACAATCCCTTCAGTTTGCCTTGGGCAACAATGAGGCTCCTGGTACAGCCCTAGTTTCTTTTGCTGTCTCAGGGAGTTATTTTTTCCTCTCCTTTTGTACACCTGACACAAAGCCTGGGAGTGCCCTGGCTACAAACATTTCTGTCTGAGCTGGTCCCTGAAATCAGGACCTGAATTTTCCTGTTCTGTTCCTCTGCTTCAGTGTAAAGCCAGCGGAGTTTTTAAGGAACGCGGGAGCAAGGTGTGAATTCAGCAGTTCATATTCCAGCCATCCCTGCTGCTCTGTGGGCAACGCCTTCGTTTCTCAGCACCCACCCTCTCCCGTGGGTGCCCGAGTGTGGGACACACAGACACGTGTCCCTCCCCTCCCTCTCACCTGTGGACACAGTGACTCCAGCTGAGACATCTGGCCAAAAGCAGCCAGCAAGTCACAGCCAGAGCTAAAAACAGAGCCTGCCTTTCCCACCTCCCAGGCCACGCTGGATTTCCGTGGGGAGCCACTGGAAACCTGTGAGAAACGCAACTGTCAGGAGCGAGGCAGAAAAGCAGCATTTACAAATACCCTCAATCCTCCCCAATATTGCCGTAACCCTCGGTCAGGCTTGGGATTTCAGTGCCTTTTCCCACCCTTTAATTACCATCCTGTGCTTTGTGTAGACCGTGAGGGAGGTGCAGGGTCTGGGGGTCGTTGTAAAGAGTTGGGAATTAACTACAAAGGACCCAGGGCTGGAGCTCCTCTCAAGCACTTGCTCAGCTGTGTCACCTTGGGGCAAATCACTCAGCTGCTTTGTGCCCAAGTACACCCAGCTGGAAACCCTCCTGAAAACCAGATGGTGCACAAGGTTTCAAATGCTCGGGAGAATGAAGAGGGATGGAGGAAAAAAATAATGAAAATAAAAAAGAAAGGAATTCTACAGCATGTTGCTGTTGGTATTGATTCCACTGGGTTAGTCTGGACTAAATCATTATAGCTGAGGGGTTTCTTTGATATCCAAAAAACACTCCACCCTCTCAAATCGTTTTTCCCCCTTTCCTCTCCTGACTTTATGTCAAGTGCCTTCTCTCTAGAGGGTTAATTTAAACCTCCAGTGAATACATGTTTTCCCCTGGCAGCCTGAAGTTTCTAATTCAGGATCAGGTTCTACATGACTAAACTTTGATCTTTTACGTGATTATTTTTAGGCATTTCATTCTCTGGCATTCTTTCCCCCCTGCTTTTCCTGCTGCCACTCCCCTCATGGCACTGGGATGTTCTGGGGCTCAATTATTGCCCCCCAGATTAAATGCTGAGCTTTATTGCCTTCTGTACGTGGTACAGCCTGGCTTAAAACCAGTGTCAAAGGCACTACAGGGTTGGTGTCGCTGGTCAAACAAAGGAAATGCTGAGGTCTCTGCAGCAGGATAAATCTTTGCCACATATTAGTATTTCAGGGAAGACTTAGGGGTTCCAGTGTTTTTTGGCTTTAGCTAAAATGTAGGGGGTTTTCCCCACAGGAGAGTGGGAATACTTCCTTAGGGAAGGAATCTTTGTGTGTCCTCACAAAGCAGGGTGTCTGAGGGTCCTTACAAGGAATATTTAAAGGTGAGAGACAGAAAGGAGGCATTTTATCCACTACTCAGGAAACACCTTGCATGTTTTTATTCATCACTGATGAAAATAAAACACTGACAGGTTTGAAATCGGAGGAACTTCCTTCCCAAGTAAGAAAGGATTAGAGCTGGAGGAGTGAGTTACAAACCAATCCAAGAAGCTGAAGCACCAAGTTCTCTTAGGCTTTTATGAAAAGAAATGTCAGCAAATTGCCTTCAGCAAAGTTAGCCCTTGTTACAAAGTACTGGGATGGCAAAATACTTGGTTGCTGTTCAGGATTGATGACAATTTTGCCAATAGAAAAATATTTCAGTCTGTGTGTCTCTTACAAGCTGCTCTATTTCATGATATTGGATCTTTAGGTTCAATATTTGAGCTATTGACTCTTTAGGTTCAATATTTGAGCTGTTGTGCTATTAGTAACTTAAAACATTGAAATTCTCAGCCATAAATACCATTCTGAAGTGCCTGCAATGATTAATGACACTGCTCGAGCATCAGATTGGTGATTAACCATTAGCCAAAGCAGGAATCCCTGGATATCCTTTGAGTCCCTGTCTGGGTGATCCAACTTTCCTTTTCCCCTCCCTTTATCACTTGAAACTGAATTTAAAAACAGGTCATTTGTGGGACTGAAAGGATTTTAAATTAATCAGAACACAGGACATTCTGGGATGCCCAGCTGTGGGAAACAATAAATAAGCAGAAAGTGAGCTGCAGATAAAGCAAATCTGGGTGATCAGAGTCGTCCCACTGTGGGCACACCAAAACACGAACCACATTTTCAAGCCCTGAGCTACACAAACCCTCAGCAGACTCAATTTACATTTCAGTAGAAGGTTGATTTAGCTCAGCATTTCCAGCTGAAACTGCAGCTGGGGGTGTATTTCTATATCCATCAAATCTGGGGTTTCCCTTCCGTGTCCCTGAGTAGAAACCATTTGAGCTTCACTTCCCTTCACGACCCCAGGAGCTGCTCATATTTCAAAGGGTCTTCTGAAGGAAAGGTTGTTGCACCATGAATTTCACGTGGCCCCAGCCCGTTTCTTCCCACTCTCCGTGGGAACAGAGTGGTGGCAGTTGGTGGTGTCATTGCTGGTTCCATAACCCAGGGCAGCTCGTGGGATCCACCTTCAAATCCTTGGCCGTGCTGGGACACAGCGCAGGGAGCCAGTGAAAATGTCACTGAAATATGTGTCGATGTGATTTGGGTGCTCTGGGAGGTGTCAGTGACCTCTGCTCCTCAGAAAAACAACAAACCCAGGAATTCCGGGAGCCCAAAGTTTCAGGCAACAAAAACCCTTTTCTTCTTTAAAACAATAAAACCACTGATTTCGATACACTTCACGTGAGGGGCTTGTTTCTTTAAAACAGCATCTTGAAGTCTATCTAGCTTGGAAAATGAAGTAGATTTAGGTGCCCTTCTTGCTCTTGGTCAATGCAGTCCATTTTGGGGCAGGTTTTACACCTCTCTGATCTATTTGTCCTTTCCCACTGCCATGTAGGAAACCTTCAGGAAGATGAGGAGTGTGCCGTTGAGAATCTGCCTACAAAATGCTGATCCAAGGGTGTACTTTGCTGAAATTATTCCTTTCAGAAACAGTCAATGTGCTTTGAAAGAGAAACAATCTGGAAAAATAGGGATCTATAAAAAAAGTCTCCCTTTGGAGAGACACTCTGAGGCCAAAGCTTGCATTTGAACAAATCCCCCCCCCAGGTTGGTAGGAACACTTTCTAAACTGCAATTTCAAAACTTTCAGTGACTGCTTTTCACCCTTTGTGCTCTTCGTTTCCTTTTTGCCTTTATTTTCCACTCTTTGGACTGAACCAACCTGGGACATCCTGCTGGCTCAGAGCGGCTCCCGTCGCTGTCCTTGTGTCCTGGGGCAGTTCTTTGCCTGTGTTTGGGAACACAACCACCCCCAAGAGGAGCCACGTTTCTTAAAAGTGAGATTTAATTACTTTCATTAACCAAATCCACTCTCGGAGACTAAACCGTCTGACCGCGCTCCTTTCAAAACTCCAACAATTTGGGACAACCTCTTTTTTACACCACAGTTTGCCCATTCTTGCCCCAAATTGCAAATCCTGTCAGCTCCTTCGCACAACGAGCTCCGGCTTTTCAAGGAACACGCAAAGACAAAGCGGAGGAGCCTCTGATGGCCGAGTTGTCACCGCTCTCTGCCTTTCCCCCTCCCTGGACTTTTGGAAATCCTCCCATCAGAGCGCGGTGGCCGATTTCCCTTTGGAGCTCAGCGCCTGCTTCAGGCGCCTCTTCAGGTCCTGCATGTTGGGCGACTTGGGGCGCACGAGGTGCAGCCCGCGCCGCTTCTCCCCGTTGCCGCTGCCGATGCTCCTGCTCAGCTCCTGGCACAGCTGCTGGAAGGCCTCGTGCACCCCCTCGCAGCTCTCCCGCGCCGACACCTCGTGGTAGGCGCCGCCCAGCTCCCCCGCCAGCTGCAGCCCCTCCTTGGAGGACACCTGCCTGGCCCGCAGCAGGTCGCCCTTGTTGGCCACGAGCAGCAGGGGGATGTTGGCGTTGGGGTGGATCCTGCGGATGTGCTGGTGCAGCGGGCGCAGCACGCGGTAGCTCTCGTAGTCCGTGATGGAGTAAACGAGCACGAAGCCGTCGGCCCAGTAGATGGAGCGGTTTATCTGCTCCTGGCAGCAGATGCTGTCCGTGTCATCCTGTGCCGAAGGGAGAGGGGCACGATTAGGGAAAGGAGAGCAGGGAGGACAGGGGGAACTGGGAGAACTGGGAGCTGAGAGCCCCGTGGTACAGATAAAACCTGGAGCTTGGTGCTAGTGTGGGGCTGTTTGGCACCCTGCAGGCAGAAACCTCCCTGAATACAGCAGGGACAGGGGGAATTCCAGTCACGCTGTGCCAGGTTGTTCAGCCTGGAGAAAAGGAGGCTCAGGAGGGACCTTCTGGCTCTCTGAACCCCCTGACAGGAGGGGGGAGCTGGGGGGGCTCAGCCTGGAGAAAAGGAGGCTCAGGAGGGACCTTCTGGCTCTCTGAACCCCCTGACAGGAGTGGGGAGCTGAGGGGTTTGGGCTCTGCTCCCAGGGAACAGGGACAGGAGGAGGGGGAATGGCCTCAGGGTGTGCCAGGGCAGGGGCAGGTTGGACACAAGGGGGAATTTCTTCATGGAAAGGGTGGTCAGGCCTTGGCAGGGGCTGCCCCTGAGGGGCTGGAGGGTGTCCAGGGAAGGGAATGGAGCTGGGGAAAGGAATGGAGCACACGGAGGGGCTGAGGGAGCTGGGGGGGCTCAGCCTGGAGAAAAGGAGGCTCAGGGGGGACCTTCTGGCTCTCTGAACCCCCTGACAGAAGGGGGGAGCTGAGGGGGTTCAGATTCTGCTCTCAGGGAACAGAGACAGGACAAGAGGAAACAGCCCCAAGCTGTGCCAGGAGAGGGTCAGGTTGGGCTCCAGGAGGAATTTCTTCATGTAAAGGATGATTAAACACTGTCAGGGGCTGCCCAGGGAGGGTTGGAGTGCCCATCCCTGGAGGTGCCCAGGCAATGACTGGCCGTGGCACTCAGTGCTCTGAGCTGGGGGACAAGGTGGGTGTGGGGCACAGGGTGGATTTGATGACTTCAGAGGGGTTTTCCAACCAAAATGATTCTGTGATTCCATGAACATATTGCAGTAACGTGGAGAGGGCTCAGAGCAATTTGGTTGAAAAGAAGAGAACAGCCAAAACACTGCTATTGGAAAGTTTGCTCTGTATTCGATTGCACCAAACCTGTCAGAAACTCCCACTGATATTGTGGATAAAACTGTCACAGGCACAGTAAGAGCATTATAAAATTCAGCAGGTTTGTCACACAGTGTCCCCCAAGGGGTGATTTAGGCCTTTTTCCAATCCTTTATTCAGTCTCCACGGACAGAGGGTCTCACTAACTCGATCTGCTGAAGCCTGACAGGTTTTCCAGATAGTCAAATGCATCCAAAAACGCAATTTGTTGCAAAGAACCAATTACAGGAACCTCAAATGGGCTGAAATCTCCCTGGCAGGGAGGGGTTCATATTACTTTTGCTGGTCACACCTTTGTCCAGCCCATCCCCACTGCTACTCACACAGCCCCCCGTCCCCAGCACTGGGAGCACGAACTGGAAACAGCACTGGGGGGCTTGAAAAGAGATCAGCTGAGCCTTCAAGATGCATCTTTTGCAGCTCATCCTGTGCCCTTTGTTGTCCCTACTGGCCATGACCCAGGCAGGGAGATCCCTGCTGCAGCCACTGCAGGCACTGACGTTCCCATCCATAGCACAGAAAGCATTTCTGCAACTTTCTCCTTGCTTTCACAGCCAACAAGGCACCAAGAACACTCTTTGTCCTGCTCTTCGTGACCCTGGTAGGAATCAGAGGCTTTTGTGTGTTTTGGAGGGAGTTCAATGCCATAGGTGGGGAGCCCAGACTTTTGTTAGTGTTGCTAAAATCCACCCCAGCAATTTCCATCAATTTGTGTGTGACTATTAGAGCATGTGTGACTATTAGAGCACATGTTCCATGATGGACAGATTAAACACCTGCCACTCACGCCCATTTTAACACAATTTGCACGTGCTTTGCAACCTCCCCCAGCAGATCCCCTTTCATTCAGACACTGAAATATGGATTATAAAGCCGAACTTCAGGAAGCAGAGGTAGAAAAGGAGTAAAAGTAATCAGTTCTTTTATGGCAGATCAGACAGTAAAAAAACCAACCTACTGACAAGGTCTTCTGTGGGAAGGAGGCAGCAGAATTTCTGAAGGCTCAGATAGAAATTAGGCTTCTGACTTTAAACCAGTGTGAGTATTTCAGACCTGCCCACGGACACACTGGCTCATCACCCCGTGGAGCTCCTTGCCAGCTCCCAGTGATGCTAAACCCTGCCAGGGTGAGATTGTCCCTCCTGCCCAAGCCTCTCAAACCCCACAGCCCGGCAGAGCTGCAGGTGGAATGAGGAGCATCCTCACTGTGGGAGAGGTCAATGGGGGCAAACCCCGGTGGGAAGGAGGGCAGTTTGCACTGCTGTGTGCCCGCCCAGGGCACAACCAGCCACCCTCCACGCCCTGCAAGCCTCTTGTCACCAGCAAACTCCTTTGGTGGCAGCAAAAGAGACTTCACTGCACTGGCAAGTGTTTCCAAAGGGGTTTGGAGGGGAGGCACGTTCAGGGAGCCCTAATGAGCAGAAATGCTCGGTCACCCCAGCCCAGCCCAGCCGGCAGGGAGAGGGGGGGATAATCCCCAGAGGAATGCTTTATTCGGGAAAATCAAAGGGTAACGGGCTACTTTTTAAATGGAAATCGCTGCTCCAGAATGGATTTGGAAACACCCGGCCCTTTGCCGTGGACAGACCCAGCAGCAATGAATCACCCAAGCAAAGCAGTTATCTGCTGGCTTCTGTTTCTCTCTTAAACATTAACATTTCTGGGGCTTGAATCCCGAGGGATTCCACGTGGCTGCCTCCCCAAACGCTGTGCTCGGCCTGCGGGGTGCAAGAGACTCTCTGCCTTAAGGATTTTAGCAAAAAATGCAACCTATTCCCAGTTTGAACCAGTCCTGTCAGTCTTTTATTCAAATAAACTTCACCTCAGTTATTTCAGACACACCATTTATTTGGTGCAGATACAGGCTGGGAGAAGGATGTCTGTGGGAATTGCTGGAACAGTGCAGACCTTTGACTGGGACAAAGAAAGTGAAACTCTTCATTACTAAATTAAAGTAGTTTCTGATTAAAAAATCTCAGCTATTGGCAAGACTAAATTTTGTGGTGGGACTCACCGAAGTGCAGGGCGCAGGCTTAATTAAAACAGGAAAACAAGATGTATCTGGCCTGAAAAGGGGGAATTAAATCCTTCCACCCCCTCCTTTCTGCAGGGGGGAGGACAGAGAGGGGATTCCCTGCGTGAAGGGGTTTTCAGGCCATCCCAGTCGTGCCTAATCACCCCTTGCAGCTCCTTTTTCCAGGTCCCCCCTAAGCAAAGCTGCCAAAGGGCCTTTGTGCTGAGAAGTCCCACTCGGATATTTGAAGGATTTCCAGAGCAGCTCCTGTTTGCTTTTTCAGTGCCCAGAGCAAAGGGGGGCTCCTCTGAGCACCCCAGAGGCAGCAGAGTGTGCACCTTCACCAAAGCTTCCCACTGAACGTCCTTCCAGTCATCGGAGGGGCTGGCAGTGGGAACGGGGGCTGGGGGAGCTTTGCCTGTCCCACCCTGCAAACCCGGGAGGGAACAAACCCAGGAGGGAACAAACCCAGGAGGGAACAAACCCAGGAGGGAACAAAGCCAGGAGGGAACAGTCCCACAGCCCAGGAAGGCACCCAGGGGCTGGGCAGGGAAAGCAACCTGTGCAAAGCTGCCCAGGGCTGGCCTGAAACACCAGGGGAGAAGGTGGTGTTCCCATCCAGACATATATTCAGCCAAGCCTCAGTTTAGGCTGAGGTCAAGGCCACATCTAGAAGTTCAGGCTTGATGGTGGAAAGAGAATCCCTAATTTTATCATGACATCTCAGTTATTCTATAGGAATTATCACTCTCATGAGATTTCCACCGTTCATGTAAACCCAAATTTCACTGCGTTTCCTGCTGCTTTGACCCTGTTTTCACCCTCCTGTTCTGCAAGGGAAGCAGATCTTCAAGGACAGACACCTTAACCTTAAATCCTGCTTGGAAAAATGTTTCTAGAAACAGGTTCCCAGTCAGATATGAAATCTAGAACGTCACAGAATCATTAATGTTGGAAAAGACCTCTAAGATCATCAGGTCCTACAGAACATCCAAAACACTGACTGAAAGAGGGGTGTAGGTGAATGCTAACACCTTAAAAATAAGGAATTAATTGCAAGCAAAGCAAGGAAACCAGAGCACAGCACTGGGAATGGCAATGCTGGGAGGCCTGGCCCCCTGGAAAGGAACACTTTTCTAAGTCTCTCTAAGAGAGACTTTGGGAGTGTGAAAAGGTCTAAGCTCAGCCAGCTGGGCTTCTGGAACGGTGAGTTTTCTGCCATGCAGGGACAGAAACCACTTGTCAGGAAACAAAACCAGCAAGGAGTTGGCAGATTATGGCCAGATTATGTTTTTTGTGCTGTTTAGTCATGGGATGCACTGATGTGTTTGGAACAGACTTGGTTTAATTTGGATTTACTCTTCAAGGAGCCTGATTTAACCCCTTCAAGGGCTCATTTGGGTGGGGCTTAAGGTCCCCCCATTAGTCCTGGGTTTAGGCCCAGGCATTTCTCTGCTGCTAAGAGGAGTTACTTCGAGGTGGAAGCGCTGGCAACAAACAGGAGACAAGAACTGTGTGGGAAAGCACTGAGCAGATGTTTTACCTCCAGTGAGACAAAGGGAGTGTCCTGCACCTGCAGAGAGATCTGCTCCCCATCTATGGTGAACTTCCTGGAATACAAAGCACCTGGTGGAGAAGGGACATTGTTAGTCAGGGGCTGGAGCGGCGAGGAAAGAGCAGGGAAGGGCTGAAATGCAGAGCTTTGAGGCTCAGGATAGGCAGAGAAGGGATGGCACTGCAGTGGTTGTGCTGAGTGAGGTGGGTTTGTGTTTGCTGGGGGGTGTTTGGGATGGACAGCTGGGAAAGGAGCACCTTGTGTGGCATCAAATGCTCCAAGGGGGTGCATAAATCCCAGCCAGGTTCCAATCCATGCTGTTCACCTCATAAAATGTGAACTGCATTGATCCTTAATCTCAAACTGAGATATCCAGGTGCTGTGTGGAAAAAAATCAGTGAGCTGTTCCCTACTGCCTTTTTGTGGATGTCCTTAAAAGAGAAAAGCATTCTGGTTTGGGACTGGGGGAGTGACGGTGCCCAAACCGCCCAGATGCTCTTTGGGTTTGCGTGATTCTAGCAGAGTTCAGTTGAAATCCCCATAGAGTGGACACTTTGAACCCGACCTCTGGTCAATCTGGGTGACACACATTGAGAGCCAAGTGCCAGTTCAGACCATCTAGGCCTGATCCAGCTCTAACAAACCCATCACCATCCTGGGCTTGGCCTTCATTACGTTACTGGAGTGTGAGTTAAGTGACAATGAAAATGTAAATCTTGATCTTGTGAACTGCCTGTGGTTGTGTCAAGAACAATTTCCAGGGTGGATGGCATCAGGATTTTTCCTTAGAACTAAACACAAGTCATGTGGGTGTGTGAAGAAATGCTTTCCCCACAACTGTTGTGTACAGCCCTTCTGTCCTGCCCCAATACAATTGTCACTGCTGCCTCTAAAACAATGTGCTGCATCTGAAACAGCTACTGGAGAGTGAGGAATTCACATTAACAGGGGGGTCAGCTGGTGACAAGAATGCCTCTGAAAATCATCTTCGTGTCAAGGGAACAAGTGGGTTTATTCCGGTGGAAAAGAGTCTGAGCTCACAGAAACATTTACAATACGAGCAAATTTAGCATCTGAATCCAACATCATCATACCGTGTTTGAATACTGACTGGGAGGGGACCTGGCCCTCGTGGGGTTTATTTTGGGTTTTTTTAAACAGATTGGATCTTAAGATGAAAAGATGATACTGATTTGTGGGAAGAAGCTGCAGCCAAGCAAGAGCAGGTACCCCCAGACACGGCCCGGGCAAGGAGAAGCACGGCTGGATGGTCACAAATCCACTGCCACCTGTTTCTTATTTCTGGCATGTTTAGCTCTGCCCCAGCATGGCTCTTGGGCTGGGAGCTTAATGAGGAAAGCATGTGGTTCCCAGGCATGGACCTGGCAGCAATCCCAGAGTGAGTGGATGTGCAACCTCCCAGAGGAGGGATGAGGGGAGAGGAAGAGGGCTGGTGCAGCCAACCCCCAGGGTTACTCAGGGGCAGCGAGGGGGAGCTGTCAGAGGAGCTTTCAGGCTGTGTTTCATCACACAGGCAGAGATCAAAGGGGTCTTGTTCTGCTCCCTCTTTCCTACCCCTCACCCTGAATCCTGCAGGCAGCTCCAAAGTGAGGCAGTCGCTGCTTTGGGTCCTGCCCACCTCCACCCAAACCCTGTGAGCTGGGTCGGGGGGGGGATGTGACAGCAGGAATGATCCATCCTGCAGCACCGGCCACATTCCTTGGAGCAGGGGCTGGGAATGGACACATTCTGAGGGGCCAGGCTGAAACAAGGAAGGAATGGCCACTTAACAGATGGAAAGAAGGCTTCAGTTGGGAAGCTCTCTGGTCATGAGAGCCTCTGAAAAAAGGGAATGCACAGGAAAACTTCAGAACTGCCTTTGACACCCTTTGGAATTCCTCTGGCTTCCCTGGGGTTCCAAGGAGAGCAGCACTGGGTTCCCAGGGGTTAGTCGGTGCTTAAGTTGTTCCTTGAGTCTGTGTTTTAATACAGGTATGTCCCCAAGCAAACCTTTTACTCTGATCCTTTTCCATCGAGTAGGAAAAAAAAATAGCTGAAAGGACCATAAATAATGAGCCTTTGATTTATTGCTTTCATAGCTTGAGGCTATTAACTGAAAATACGCACCTTATGGACATCTAACACCCCTTGGCTTCCCTGTAAAGTGCAGCAGCCACTCAATAGAGTGGATTTATTTTCAAGCTCTCCGCAGCCCTGCTGGAGAGAGCAGACTCACCAGTGTTGGCTTCGTAGTCTCCAATAAATCTCTTTGTGAGGAAACGAACGACCAGGGCTGTAAAACAAGGCAAAAAATACGGGGCCTTAACGTGAACCCAAACCAGCCTTCGCAGGACACGTGTAATACCTTGCTGGAAGAATCAATCTCACATGAAACCAAGTGAATCTTTGGATGGCTCACACATTTTTCTGCCAGTGCTTCTCTCAGTGCTCCCAGAGAAAGGTCTGGGGCCAGGCTGTGATACCTGATCCCGAGTTGTTCACAGCTTGTGTTGGAAGAGAGCCCTTGGTTCAGTGCGGGACACCGAAGTCGGATCCCTGGGATTGCAGGTAAAACAATGTGTCCTTCTCTCTGAAATAATGCAGGAGAACACGACCAAGCCAGCCCAAAGAGCACACCCAAGCACGCTGTGCCACACAGGAAGGGAGGCTGGTGGGTGGAATGGTCCTTCCTGCTCTGGAATCACAGCAGGGAGATCTGATCAGAGCCAGCAAAAACCCTGCGTGTGCTCTGCACACTTGGGGGCCTTCTTATCCCCCTGCACCTCTGGGCCTTTTCCATTAGAACCTTTTCCTCCCTCCTGATGTTTTAGGACACTTAAAATCCCATTATGGCAGCAGTAACTTGTATTCCTGCAGTGCTTTCATCTCAGTAGTTTCCTAGTAACTTCCAAATCCACTGGCTAAATAAAATGGTTTATTCTGCAAACAACCCTTATTATAGATTTGATTTGAGACACTCATTTTTCTCTCCCCCTTAGATGAAATTGTCTGTGCAACGAGCTTCACCAAACTGCTTAAAATTACAGGAAAACGTGGCTGCTTCAAAGCCAAACCAGTGAAATATTTTCCTGAATCCCGTGGAACCTCAGATGGAATGAATCAAATCTAATCTTAATACTTTCGGAACTCACCGACCAGGCATTCAAAGGCAAAAATGCTCATTTTCCCCTCTCTCCTTTCCCTCTCCTTTCCCTCTCCTTTGGAGAACGAGACAGGCAGGCACCCCTTGCAGGCTGCTATTTGTCCGCAGAGCATCAAGCATTCCCAGCAGGGGGATAAGGGCCACTGGTCGCATTTTGGGGGTGCAAATATTGCCCCAAGACCAGGGAGAATCCCCCATGAGTGCCAAACCCACCCTCCCCTCTCCTCTGCTCACACAGGAAACCCGCCTCGCTTCGCTTTAACAAACCCCCCCTTACTCAGTTTTAGCTGCAGTGTGGGCTGTAGTGGGTGCGGAGGAGCCCGGCAGGGTGGGCAGGCAATATCTCCCCAACCCCGGGCTCTTACCTGTCTTGCCCACGCTGCTGCCGCCCAGCACCACCAGCTTGAGGATCTTGGTGGGCGCGCACTCCGGCACGGGGCACTCCGGGATGGGCAGCAGCAGGAAGCCGGAGGGATGCTGTGACATGCTATCCGGAGCCAGCAGCCTCATGCCAGGGCTGGGCAGGAGGAGGAGAGCGGCCCCTCGGTGCCTGTTCCCCCCGGCCGTGTGTCCTGGCACAGAGGAGCCTCCTCATCTCCAGGAATGCGGCAGCGCCGGGGCTCCCTCCTCTCCGCGCTGGCTCCGCTCTCGCAGCGCCTTCGGAAAGGCAGAGGGGGGACTTTGCTGCTCAGCCCCCCGTGCAAACTGACTCCTCCAGCCCGCAGCCAATCACACTGGGGACGGGGACATTCCTGCAGCCGCGGCTCTGCCTCCGATGAGCTCTAACTCAGCTCCCCACGGCCTCTTTTATGTGCTGTCCCCTGGGCTCTCGGTTACAGCGAGATCCCTCTGTTTCCCAGCCATCCCCGGGCATGCCCTGCCCGAATTCCGCTCTCAATGAGCCCGTTCTGCCTGTCCAGTTCCTTTGCGTTTTCAATGGGCTCCAACTCCACGCTCCGTTGTTCTCCCTGTCTTGTTGTATCCCCCTTTGGACGCTCCTCCTCAGCAAAACAAACGCGTTTCTCCCTCCCCCTCGGAGTTCTCAGGCAGCTGTGGGTTATTCCATAATCCCAGCTGACACGTGTGTCCTCCAGGATACATTTGATCCGCTGGTTTGTACGTGTTGTTGGTCCTAATGGCCTGCTGGAACGTGGGACAGCCTTGGGTTGGGACAGTGCAGCTTCTCCAAACATGGAAAAGGGAATTTAGGGCTGGTGGCAGCCTTGGGAAGCTGAGGAAGGAGCCAGCATCCTTCAGTGGGGCGAGCCAGACAGGGGGAGCGAAGAAAAAAGGACTTCTATAGGGAAAGGGAGCGGAGCTTGGGATGGCAGGGTGTGACTGTGCACCAGCCACAGCCACCTCCCACTTCCCAGCAGCAATGGGCAGGGGAGAACACCGGGGAGGGAACGACCCAGACAGAGCAAAACTGCAAATAATATAAACCAGATGGAAATGAAACGATAGAGAGTGTAGGTGGAGCATTTCATCTCTGAAAGGCTTCTTCGAAGAGGGGCAGGAGCAGCAGGGCCAAGCCTGGGGCAGGCAGAAGGACTCTGAGCCATGGACTCTGTCCCACCGTGTGGGAGATGTGGATATGGAGAGCAGCACCACGAGATAACCCACCCACGGCCCGTGGAGACCCGAGGATGCAGATCCCTCCCGTGCTCCCTGTGCTCCCAGCAGGAAGGAGTGGGCTTGGCTCCCTGTGGAGAGGCTGGAGGCTCCAAAAAGTGTGGGTATGGAGAGCAGCACCATGAGATAACCCACCCACGGCCCGTGGAGACCCGAGGATGCAGATCCCTCCCGTGCTCCCTGTGCTCCCAGCAGGAAGGAGTGGGCTTGGCTCCCTGTGGAGAGGCTGGAGGCTCCAAAAAGTGACCACAATGATCTCAGTTCCCACCTCAGCACCAAGAGGGTGTGAATGGTCTTTGCAGACACCAAGCTTTGGGGCACAGCACTCCAGTGAAATGGGCACAAGAATCCACAGATTTAGGGACATGTCACTTCTCCAGGGTCCTGTTTCCCCCCCAAAAGCTGCTTGTGCAGCAGGATTTGTGCAAGCAGCGGGTGTTAGGACCGTGACCATCGTGACAGTCAGCTGAGGGAGGGGTGGGCCTGGGAGGGAGCCTCCAGATCCTGTGTCTTTGGGGACATGGATCCTGAGGGAACAGTGGGCAGATCTGCCAGTGTGGATGTGCTGCCAGACTCAGAGCACTGAAACACTGCAAAGAATCCTTTCCAGGAAAATTCATTACCGGGGCTGCTTTCATCTCACACGAGTTTTGTAAGAACAGGCAAAACGAGGGGAGAAACAGGGAAAAGCTCAAAATCTTGTGGTCAGTTAATAGGGCTCTTTGAAATGTGTTCTGGGGCTGGCCATGGGATGAATTTGGGATTAGAAGCAGCGTGTCACCGTCTGCCTCTTCAAGTGCAGGAGGTGGGAACCTTTGTGCTATTCTGCTATTAAAAGCATATGTTAGTGAGTAATATCAAAGCATTTCTCACAACAGTCCCCTGCAAAGCCAAGAGGAATTTATCTCTCAGCTTCCAGGTGGCCAGGGCAGTGTCAGCCCAGGAAAAGAGCCAGGGGAGTTGAGCAAGATCATGAAGAATATTCTATCTGAGCACAGGCATTCCCAGAAGAAAACACGTTTGAGGCTGCATGTTAGAAGCAGCCCCGTGGGTTTCTGGTTCCTCTGAGGAACCAGAAGAGGGTTCAGGCTCAATTCCTGATGCCTGGCCCTGGTTTGGGGAGCTCCTGCTCAAGGCTTGGCCCACTGGGGGCACAAATCCCTGCCCAGGGAGAAGGGCTTTGGGTGAAAACAAGAAACCAGCACGTTCCCCAAAAGCTTCAGATCTGTCCTCGGCTTGCTCATGATTTTTAGCCCCTGATTGTGAAAGAATTGGAGGGAGATACAGAACCAAAGGCAGAGGTTTTCCAGCCCGAGCCTTGTCTGATTGTCTGGATTGTCAGAGCAGTCTTTGCACGGAGTGAAACCACACTCTTGGACATTGTGAAACCGGGGGCACGTAGAATAACAATTGTTTTTAAAGGAGATGTTCATTGTTTGGGCACAATGGGCTTATATTTAGCTGAGAAACCCATGGTTTAAATTGCAATTCTCTCGGAAAAACAATAGCTTCAATTAGAGGGAGAATGTTTGCAAAACAGAGAGTGACTTTGGCAACATTTGGATGGTTCTGGAGATTTCACAAACCCCTCCTTGGGTTGCTCTTCCAAAGGTTTGTGCCTTTGCTTGTTGCACAGAGATTGTGCTATTTCCACACCAGATTTTTCACAGATTTCTTTCTTTATTTATTTATTGGGCCGTGTTGATTTTGGCTCTGCTCCTACAAGATTTTCTATTTATCTGGCCTTGGCCCTCCTACACGTCTTAAGGGATGAAGCTTCCCAAAAATAAAGATATTTGCCCTCACCACAGAGCTCCTCACGGGGGGATGTCGGGTTGTGTTAAAACTGGCTCTAATCACTCCTCACTCATTGCACAAAAGGAGTAAGAGATGAGCAGGGCCAGAGTGACCTTGCAAAGATCCCAAAACGCTGGGAAAAGGTTTCCCTTTGTGCCAAGCACTGCCAAAAATGATCTTTCCCCCCTCAAAGCCCGTTTGTGACGGTCGTGCTCGCCTCTAGTACATCCTCTGCAGGGTATTTTGCTGTCAGTGGGGCTGGGATGGAAACCTGTGGCTCGTTTTGGAGCACAGATGGTCCATGGGAAAGGCCCTTTGCCTTGGCAGGGGCTGAGATCAAACCCCCCTGCTCCTGAATTCAGCCCAGCCCGCAGCACGCCCACCCTCCCAGCCCCACCTGGCCCTCTCTGCTGCAAACTCAGGGCACAAAAGGTCACTCCTCACACTGCCCTCAACCAAAATCGGGCTTTAACCACCTTTTTGCTCCCCCTCCGAGGTGGGAGAGGCAAAAGGGGAGGAGATAAGAAAGAGCCAGGACGGGATGGGATGTGCTCGAGGAAGCAGAGTTTGTGTGAAAATGAATTCTTTCACAATTAGGGGCTAAAATGAATTAAAGCTGTGTCTGTGCGCCCCAGCAGGAGCCTCAGGAGGGGGGTTTGGGGACGAGACCACCCTTTGAGCCCCATCATTATACCCAGCACCGAGCTGTTCCCCTCTGGGGCAGCACCACGGCCCCACTGCCCCCCTGTCGGGATAGGGGAGAGATATCGGGATAGCGGAGGGATATCGGGATAGATCGGGCTAGGGGAGAGATATCGGGATGGGGAGAGATATCGGGATAGGGGGGAGATATCGGGATAGATCAGGATAGGGGAGAGATATCGGGATAGGGGAGAGATATCGGGATAGATCGGGATAGGGGAGAGATATCGGGATAGGGGGAGGGATATCATCCATCCCGGTCTATCCCGATCCATCCCGATCCATCCCTTCCCTATCCCGATCCGTCCCGATCCGTCCCGGTCTATCCCGATCTCTCCCGATATCGCTCTCCTATCCCGATCCATCCCGATCTATCCCGATCCATCCCGATCTATCCTGATATCGCTCTCCTATCCCGATCCATCCCGATCTATCCCGATATCGCTCTCCTATCGCGATCCATCCCGATCCATCCCGATCTATCCCGATATCGCTCTCCTATCCCGATCCATCCCGTTCCATCCCGATCTCTCCCCCCGTTGCGCTGCCCGGCTCCCTAGGCCCTTTCCGTCCCCGGAACGCTGTGTGCCGGTCCCTGCGGGCGGTGTTTCCGCCGCACAGCCCGGCGCGCTGAGCGGGTGGCGCAGCTGGCGCTGTCAGTCGCGGCCCAAGATGGCGGCGGCCGGGCGCCGATGGAGGCGCTGGTGACGGTGCGGAGACTCGCCGCCGTCTGTACCATGGTGAGCGGCCCCGGGAGCCGCCCCGGGCAGTGCTCAGGGCCCGCCGGCCTGCCTTGCCGTCAGCACAGTGCTCCGCGCACCTTGTGAGGGGAGGCCGCGCCGGCAGCGGGGCGTGAGGCGGGTGTGGGGTGTTGGAGGTGGCGTGAGGGCGGTCTGAGGGGGTGTGAGGGGGGTCTGAGGGGTGTGAGGGCGTCTGAGGGGTGTCTGAGGGCTCTGAGGGGGGTGTGAGGGGTGCCTGAGGGCTCTGAGGGGGGTGTGAGGGGTGCCTGAGGGCTCTGAGGGGGGGTATGGGGTATGAGGAGTGTATAAAGGTGTTAAAGGGGGTGTGAGGGGTGTATGGGGTGTATGAGGGGGTTAAGGGGGGTGTGAGGGGTGTGTGTGGGTTGTGAGGGGGGCGTGGGGTTTATGAGGGGCTGTGAGGGGTCACTTAGGGTACCTGAGGGGTGTATGAGGGGTTGTGAGGGGTGTATGGGGTATGAGGGGTGTATGAGGGCTGTGTGGGGTATGAGGGGTGTATGAGGGCTGTGTGTACTCCCAGGGGGCCGGAGCGGGGTGGCTGTGCCGGGACAGTGCCGACCCCTCCAGGATTTGGGATAATCGGCCCCCACTCCCGGTGGGAAGGCGGTGGGAGCGCCGCAGGCACGGGAACCTCCTCCCGGTGGGGCCGCCGGGTCCCATTGTCCCTTCTGGGCCAGGCGCTGCTTCCTTTGGGACACAAAAGCTCTGCCCGAGCTGGTTTGCCCTCCCGGCTCGGCGCGGCCGCTCGGAGCGCTCCCCGGGCGGGGTTGGACGGGGTTGTTCTCCCCGCCGGGAAGGGCTCGGCTGTTCCCCCAGCCGGGGCAGGCGCTGATGGCGTGATTATGCGGAATTCCTAATGAAGCTCCGCGCGGTGGGAGTGAGAGCTGACTCACAGGGCACTGGTGCAGCCTGGCTGAGCCGTGGCACGGGCTGCAGCCCTGAAACGCAGCAGAGGGTCAGCCTGGGGGTGCCCAGCTTTAGTGGGATTTGTGTAACCCCGAGGGCAGGTGGAGATCTGCTCTGGGTCAGGAGCAAACTGCAGTCCTGGGAGGGCCCCGTGCATCCCAGCTGACTGATTTCCCCCGTGCAAAGGCTGCAGGGTTCTCCTGTTCCTTCCCCAGCCATTCCCAGTTTCAGTCCAGCCCCAGGAACTGAACCCCAGGACAAACTGAGTGTTTGCAGCTTCCCAGGGGCACTCTCACTGAGAGAGGTTAATCTTTCCTTCCCAAGCCTCTGGCAGTGGATCCCTGACTGAGAGATTTTGGGGCAAGCCTTCCCAGAACGTCACTGATCTCCCTAGGTGGGTTTTTTGAGCAGAATTTGTGGTTTTCAGCTGCCCATGCCAGACACAGGTGAGATTGAGGCCACGAGAGGTGCCTGGGCCATGACAGTGCTGGGGAATTGTGCAGCCCAGAGTGCTTGACTCAATGCACAGAATATTTTGGATGCATTCCTGAGGTCAGCTGGCTGGTTCTCCCATGGAGAGGGCCCGTGTGAGGCAGTGCATTGCCCTGGGATTGTGCAGCCAAACCTGAGCACATTCCAGTGGGCTTTGGTTTTAGGAACTCTGCTTCCACACCCCCAGCTTTGGGTTCAGTTTTGGTGCTGAGCAGGTGCTTGTGGCCTCCCAGGGTCCCTCCTGAAACACCCGGGGTGCTTTTTTCCAAGAGCCTCCTCAGTGTTGCAGCTCTAGGGGAGCAGGTTCTCCCCACTTTGTTTGCAGTGGAGAAGTTACTGTTTCCCTGCAGAAAATGCTGAACACTGAAGAGCTGGGTGAAAGTGGCTCCCAAATGTCTCACAGAGCTGTTCCATCATCCAAGTGCTGTGGCATTTTCAGCACCACTGTTGGAGGTGGATGTGTAGCTTGGCTAAACTCAGTGGCAACATTGCCATTTTTTATTTCAGCTGGCCCAGGAAAAGGAAGGTCTGGGTATGTTTTAAAACTGACTCTGTTTCTTTGCATCTGTTTCGGTTAATGTCAGGAGGTAAAAACACTGTTTGCTTTGTCATAAAGTGGATATGAAAAACCTGAGCCTCCTTCATCAAAACACTTAAATATGTGAGCAGAGTCCCTTTGGGAACTGCTTCCCTCAGGACCATGGCAATATATAGTGACTGTACAGTGCTTTACATATTTTTAAAGTAAAACATGCAGTTTTTACCAGCACTTCCCGTCACTCTCTGTGCTTCAGGCTGGAAAAGTAAAATACAGGCGTGTGACATTGTCAGACCCCTCAGCATCCCAGGGACCTGCCTTTGCACCTCAGACACTCCAGTACTTTCAAAATGAAATCAGTGCCTGAACTCATTAGCAGGCAGTAATGAGGTTTAACTGACCTCCCTCCAGGTTTCAGTGTGGATCAGCTGTGCCTCGGGATCGTTGCATTTCCTTCCCAGGGCTTTCATCCCATCCCTGTGGCAACCACAGCCTTGCCAAGCTGGGGAGCTGGGAGGGCCAAGCCGTGCCCACGTGGCTGTGATTCACTGCTGGAGCCACCAGCAGGGCTCTGCTGCCTGCCCTGCCCCTTCCCCTGCCCTCAGCCTGGGGCCCAGGGGCTCTGGGGGTTCTTTCTCTTTGCAAGCAGCTGCAGCAGCGAGTGCCAGAGGGAGACAGAGAGCACTGCTCAGGCATTCTGTCCCCCAGCAGGAAAAAGGGGGAGTTCTGGTTTCAGAACTGCTGAAAGGTGGGCTCTGTGAGGTGCTGTGGTGATGGGAAGGTTTGAATCCCCCCTTGGCTGGGCAGAGAGAGCGAGGAGGGCTGAGCTGTCTGAGGTCTGACTGTACCACCTCACCCAGAGTGTGGTTTCTGTGCTCTGAGACAGGTGTAGAAATGAGTTTCTGAGGCAGAACTTGGGGCTGGTTGTTGCATTGACAAAACTTCTGGATGTTTTGTTGGAGAAGTGAACCAGAACATGAGACTGGAGCGAGGTGTGAAGCACAGAGCTGGCCTTTTCCTCACTGGCAACCTGGGCTAAGTCAGCACTTAGCTGTTAGCAGGAATATTGTTCCTTGGGAGGCAGTTAGAGCCACTTCCCCTGGATTCATGTGTAATTGTTTGTTAAACCAGTAAGACATGCCTGAAGAGCTCCAGTGCAGTGTACAAATTGGTGGTGCTCTTACACACTGCCCTGAATCAGAGCAGTGTATGAATCAGATCATTCATAATGATGGACCTCAGATCTGGAGAGGAGCTGGGTGCATCCTTTGGGAGGGATACATGTCCATTTGCCACCTGAATAATTGTCACTGCTGTGTAATGTCACCTGGCCTCACCTGGGGCTGTAGAACTTTGGTTTGGCTTTATCAGCCAAGCAGCATTTATAGCATTTGCAGTTCTCACTGAGGAAGTGGAAAGCAGGGAGGGTAAAAGCAGAGCTGGCGCAGCAGCTTTCTGTTTCCAGCAGTGCTCTGCTGCTTGGGAAGCTGAAGGGAACAAACACTCATCTCTGCACTTCACAGCCACCTTGGGAATAACCTGCTTTGCTTTAGGGACAGCACATGTGGCCCCCTTTGAGTCAGGCATGCCAGGTTCTCCCCACGTTGTGTGTGTGCTCTGGTGGAATCCTGTTTGCTGCTGCAGGCTCCAGGCTTGGGGCTGGCAGCAGTTTGGAGGGGAAGCAAAGCAGCCAGTGTGAAGGTAACCACCAGCTCAGGGGGCACTTCCCTTGGGAGAGCTTCAGGATTTGCAGGAGTCAGAGACCACCACATGCAGCAGGGGGTTCTGCTGTAGTGCTGCCTGTTTTAGCTCTATAACCTCCTAAAATCTGATGGCTTCACTGACATCTTAAACGTGCTGTGCCCTGGAGAGCTGAGGAAACTGGGCAGTGCGTGGTCCACTCTTTAAATGTGAATTGTAGCAGAGGACTCCACCACAGGGCTGATACAGTTTAAACATGCACTGGGGAAAGAAGGTGAAATGGCAGTGTAGGTTGTTCAAGAGGTGCTTTGTGTTACTGAAGCCATCTGGTTTCCTGCTTAAATCAGGATTTAGAGCAAAGGAATACATTGAATTAAGCTGTGTTTACGTGCACATCACTTAGTGTCTTGTCCCTATTGAAAAATAAGTAGCTTTCAGTGCTTGCTCTAACAGATGGAAGTTGGAGATTCCTGGACGTGGGGCCAAAATAAAGGGCAGCACTGCAGGGCATTGGGGTTTGTTTGGTGTTGTATTTTGTATTTGCAGCTCCTTTCCTAGTTAAAACTGGCAGTGGACTTGTAAGACAGGCAGAGAGAAACTGTGTTAGGACAGGACAAGGGGGAATGGTTTTAAACTACAGGAGAGTTGATTTAGGCTGGATTTAAGGAAAAAATTCACCCCTGGGAGGGTGGGCAGGCCCTGGCACAGGGTGCCCAGAGAAGCTGTGGCTGCCCCTGGATCCCTGGGAGTGTCCAAGGCCAGGGTGGACGGGGCTTGGAGCATCCTGGAATAGTGGAGGTGTCCCTGCCCGTGGCAGGGGGGTAGAACAAGATGATCTTTAAGATCTCTTTCAGCCCAAACCATTCCCTGATTTATCCACTTAACCTCCCGTGAGGTGTGAATATTCAGATCCATTAATGGGCCTCGGGTGTGAATTTACTGCCTGTGTAACCTGTGTAGTGTCTGAGGGTCCAACCTATCCATAAATCCCTGGTGTTTGGCTTTGCCTTCCCTCAGCATCCACTGCCCTTGCTTCTTCCAGCATAGTTCCTCCAGTGCTGGATAAAATCAGGATCAAATCTCATTGCCAGCTCCCAAGAGAACAGTGCTGGAAAACAACCGGGCTTTGGACAGCTGGGCATCTGTCTGTGTTTGTTCTTTTAGAGGCCTGAGAAGCTGCAAACTGTCTGAGCTGCAGTAGGAAGAGCCCTGCTCTTCTGTGTGTTCCTAGGGCATGGAGAGAAGCCCAAAGTCAGGATGGACTGGCAGGGCTGTCCTCAGGTGGATGGACTGGGAACTCTGCAAGTCTCTAAGGAGGGGGAACGAGGTGCTTGCCCAGAGGAGACTGAGCAGCAGTTGCTGTAGTTGCTGCCTTTCCTGCAGTGTCCTTTTCTCTGGAGCCCAGCTTTGCTAGCTAAGCTGAGAGCACGAAATGAGAGCGTTTCACAAGTGCCTGTGGCTCTGCCCTTGGGAGCTGTGGAGCCCGTGGGCCTGGCAGGACCAGCTCCTGCTTGAATAAACATGTGCGTGGAGCAGTGTACAAAGCTCCTTTCTTTCCCCCCTCTTCCCCCCTCTTCCCCCCTCTTCCCCCCTCTTCCCCCCTCTTCCCCCCTCT
>JAWWMP010000148.1:18136431-18155001 GCA_035047865.1 Dendrocincla tyrannina | reverse complement strand
TTCCCCAGGAAATGAACTGTATTTCCCCAGGAAATGACCTCTCTACTTCCCCACCAATTCCCTCTGACACCCAGCATTCCCAGCCCCTCTCTGTGCCACTGTTGATGAGCAAACTGTGTTGTTCCTTTGTGCCAGACCTGCTCCAAAGCCATTTATTCTCCTCTGTTCTGTTTTGACCAGTTCGGCAATACCTGCTACTGCAACTCAGTCTTACAGGCACTTTATTTTTGCCGGCCATTTCGGGAAAAGGTTTTGGCATACAAGGTGCAGCCCCGAAAGAAGGAAAGCCTCCTGACATGCCTCTCTGATCTCTTCAACAGTATTGCCACCCAAAAGAAGAAGGTGGGAGTCATCCCACCCAAGAAATTTATTTCCCGACTGAGGAAGGAAAATGGTAAATGGATACACGATGGGGTTGGTTTTAAGGCTTGTTGAATTGGAGAGTTTGAACAGGTTTCCTGAAGGGTTTTGTGGGGGGATTTCACCAGCTGTGGGCTGGCAGTAGCACTGTGCTGGTCCTGTGGGGGTTATCTCCCTGGCTTTGCTGCCTGTGCCAGCATTCCAGTTATCCCATGGCTCCCAGTTATCCCTGGAGCTGGGCTGAGCAGACAGTTGGGCTTGGCCAGGGCTGAACTCTGAGGACACTCAGCCACTCCTAGGCTGCTCTTCCATTTGTGGCAGGAGGAGTTCCTGGGGATGAGAACTAGAGGGTATTTCCCAGTGCTACGTGGTGGGGAAAGGTTCTGGATGTGGATTGATCAGCTCTGCTTGAACTTGACAAGATAACAAACTTACGGCAGGGGGTTTTTCCCCTTGATGCTGGACTTTAATGAGCTGATGGCCCAGGGCAACACATCTGAATTTCTTCATTTCTCTCCCTCCCCAAAGAAAAGGAGAAAACCTACCAAAAAAAAAAAAAACCAAACTCCAAACTGATGATGGTTTTCTTCAGTGCTGAGAAATGCCCAAGTGAAGCTTCCTTAATGTTATTTCTCAGCTGTGTGTTTGTCACAGCCCGAGGATAAACCAAACACCCTTTGTGAGAACAACAAAGTGCAGTTCTTCAAACCCTCCCCAGTGTCCCCCCCAGCTGTGGGACAGGGGAGGGGAGGGCAGGGCATGCACTGATTGCTGAGGGCATTTTAACTTGCCATTACCTCTGGAACTGCATTTTTTCATTCCCCTCCCTCTCTTCCTTTGCAGAATTATTTGATAATTACATGCAGCAGGATGCACACGAATTCCTAAACTACCTACTTAACACTATTGCTGACCTGCTGCAAGAGGAGAAGAAGCAGGAGAAGCAGAATGGCAAGCTCCAGAACGGCAGCATGGAGAGTGAAGAAGGAGACAAGGCTGATCTGACGTGGGTCCATGAAATCTTCCAAGGAACACTAACCAATGAAACCAGATGTCTTAACTGCGAGGCTGTACGTTCAAACCAACCCCAAACCCCTCAGAGCTCCCCCAGGGCCTGCCCTAACACTGAGCACCCTTTGTCCTGTGGTGGGGGAGATGAAATTGCACTGCCTCTGTTCAAATGTGGAGCATAGGCTGTTTTAGGAGGGTATCACCTCGGGGAAGGGATGGTGCTCAGCAAAGAGTAGTGTTTCCCCTGCTCTCCCCTCTGTGCCCAGCCAGGCAGTCTCCACCTGCCTCATCCAAGCTGCCTCTTTGGCTCCAGTGACTGATAGGTCATGTTGTGTTTCTCCAGGAGAGTTGCTCCCCCTTGTTTTAACTCTGGGAGGAACTGAGTTGCTGTTGGAGTTCTCTGCTTGGTGCTGGGCTGTGGCCACTCTCATTTGAGAGCAAAAGAAGGGCCATGGAATCCAGACTTAGAACCACCCCACCTGCAGACTAGGAATTTGTAGTTAGTCATATGCTCTGACTTTAATAGTTGTTAAAAAATGAAACCCAGAGAAGTGATTACAACAAGAAACGACCGTTCTTGGCATGTGAAATCTGAAGTTTTGACTCTGTGGTGAAGAGAAGCTCTAAGAATGACATTAAGAGGGTTCTGTCTCAGGGATTGGAAATTAAATGTGCCACAAATGGGAAAATGGTTTGCTCCTCCCCTAACCCATTTCATTGAAGATCCATCTGCCTGTTTGTGCCTTTGCTCTGAGTAGGGGCTGGCACAGCCTGAGCTGCTGCACCAGGCTGCAGAGCAGAGGGGAATGTGGGGAGAGCTGCTCTGAGGGGTTAAAAACTTGGGGGTGCCAGGGAAATAATCAGATGGGTCTTCAAGTCTCCAGGGGCAGAGATGTTTCCTGAGGAAGGCTTTGGTTTGTGGTGCCTTTTTTCCATGGGTTTTGGATTTTTGGTGGTTTGGATTTGGGTTTTCTTTTTGTTTGTTTTTTTTTTTTAATATTCCTCTTTGGATTTTAACAACACATCAGATTATTTCTGCAGTTTTAGTTTCCCTCAAGAAAGGAGTTCTCTGTGTTTGTGTGTGTGTATTTATTTTTTACCATGAGGACATTGCACCATTCCAGAGATGGTTCAAAGCAATCTGCCAGTTCTAACCAGCTATCAAATCCCTCTTCTTGCTTTTTTTTCTTTTCTTTTCTTTTTTAAGGTTAGTAGCAAAGACGAGGACTTTCTGGATCTCTCGGTTGATGTGGAACAAAATACATCCATTACACATTGTCTAAGGTAAACAGGATTATTTGGGAGGGGAAAAAACAGGAAAGAGTCTGTTTTAGTTGCTCTGTGGGGTGGAATATTGTGGTTCTTTAGTGGTTTTGGTAGTTAATGAGCACTATTGGCACGTGAGATTGATTTTTCCCTTTCCTTTAGGGGCATTTGAATTTGCTGCATCGTGCAGGGTGGTTTTACCAAACCCAAACAGGCCATGTTTGGCTTCACCATAAATTCCTGCTGATTTTAATGTTGTTACAGCATTTCAGTTGCCTGCTCCTCATGACCAGGGGGAAGTTTGTTTTTCCTGATAGGCATTTGCTCCATGTGTTTGGGAGTTACATCCCAGGCTTATCAGCTGCTTGGGTGCTGGTTGCTGCTCCCAGCTCTGGCTGTGGAGGAGCTGGCAGGGAACCCAGGCTGTGGCTGCTTCATGGCTTGAACATTGCATTTCTGCCACCAAAGAGTGACTGCTGATGGCAGCAAAACTCAGTCACCTTCTTGCTGTTTCCTCCCTCCCCAGTCAGTCCTTGAGGGGGTGATTTCCAGGCTTTTCCAGCTGAGCGTCCCAGGAGTGGGACAAATACACCCAAAATGAGTTTCTGAGCCAGAGGAACTAAAGGAGCTTTATGTTCCATGTGTTGTTTGGGGTTTTCCAGCATTATCAGCAGTAACTTTTACCTGGAATATTCCTGCTTATCCCACTCTCCTCTCGTGTCCACAGGGGATTTAGTAACACTGAAACTCTCTGCAGTGAATATAAATACTACTGTGAGCAGTGCCGCAGCAAACAGGAGGCACAGAAGAGGTAAGGGCCAAATGCTCAGGCTAAAGGGGCTCTTGTTGGGAAAACACACCTGGTGAAGGCAGTGGAAAGAAAAGGTAAGGTTGTTTAGGTGTGTGTTTTGGTGGGGAGGGGGATAAGGAAGAGAGCAGAGACCAAGGAACTTTGTGGTGGCCTCGTTGGGGAAATAAAGAGATTCACTTTGTGCTTCTCCCAGGAGAGTTTGTATCTGGTGCTGCCAGACATTCCCATTTTCCCCAGTTAGGATTAATCATCTTACAGGCCCTGCAGACCATCCCATCTGCTTTGTGTGTGAGCAGTAAGAAAATAAGAGAGATCTCATTTCTCCCCTCAGACTGGGTCACAGCCAGAGCAGCGAGTCAGACTTATTGCATGTCTTTCTTCCCGCTGATGAGATGAAAAATTGATGTTTTCAGCACTGTTTTCAGATGTCAGGTGTGTAGTTAATAATTCAGGATAAATAGTGCCTGTTCTCAGTAAGAAAAAGCAGCATTTTAAAAGCCTCGAGGAGCACCTTCCTCTTGAGCCAGTTGTTGAGCAGAGCTTTGTCAGGGGGCCACCTGCTCCCTCCCCGTGCTTTGCTCAGCCCGTTCCTCTGCTGCAGGATGAGGGTGAAGAAGCTGCCCATGATCCTGGCCCTGCACCTGAAGAGGTTCAAGTACATGGACCAGCTGCACCGCTACACCAAGCTCTCCTACCGCGTGGTGTTCCCGCTGGAGCTGCGGCTCTTCAACACCTCGGGCGACGCCACCAACCCCGACAGGATGTACGACCTCGTGGCCGTCGTGGTGCACTGTGGCAGGTGACTTGGGCTGCCCCTGCCTCTCCTGGGAGGCTCCAGACCCCTGGCCTCAGGTTTAGGGAATGGTGGTGGGTTTAGGAACGGTGGTGGGCAAAGCTGGTTTGGTTTTAAAAAAGGTTTCTTTGTCGTTGCTTTTTGGCCGGTGGGAATTTGACTTCCTCCATCAGGTTTGTCATTTTAGCAGCTTTGAAACGCTCTCAAATAAAGTGGAGGTTCAGACAGGCTGTGGCAAAGGAAGAGCAGGGTAAAAAACATGAAGCCAATAAAAAAACCTGGCCCTGCTTTCCAGGAAAGCTGAATGGAATGAAAACAAATCTGGAAAACCACTTACTAAAAGTCCCTTTTCTCCCTGGAGTTTCTTTGGAAGCTGGTGCCATCCTGTGGAATAAACTGGGCACTGCTGAGGGTTTAAAACAGCCTTGGCTTCTCTTCAGCAGCTTTTTGATGCAGTGGTTCTGCTTCTGAAAGCAAAGGAGACAAAGGTTTCATCCCTCTGGGGGAAAAAGCACTTGGGGAAGGCAAAAGAAATGTTTAGAAGTGCCTTCTGGGAGGGTGAGTTTTAAAGGGATGAGTTGTTAGAGCTCACAGATGTTTGGGAATGTCTTTGTGAGGAACAAATACCATCAATACTAGTAGTGCCTAGATTTAGGAGAGCTAACTATAATATAAACTAGATAATTCCAGGGGATTTCTCTTTGGTGCAGCAGTTTTATTTAATTTTTATCAGTCTAAGGTCTCATTCTATGTATTTTCTTCTGTAGTTCTTAATTTGCCATGCTTGTGCCTTCACTTACATCCTTTGATAATGGTGATTAATAATTGAGAGGTATTAAATGCCTTTGTTTCTACCTGTGATCCTACACTGGGTTTTTAGGAGTCCTGTGACTCCTCTGCTCTCAGTCCTTACTGGGAACTTACCAAAAGCTTGAGGTAAATGAGATTTTTCTTAATAACGGAGTTCTCAGAACTTGTTTTAACTCTTTTGCCCTTATGGTTTTCCTCTTCATTTGGTTCCTCTAAGTAAAGGAGTTCCATTCTGTGTGGGATAGTTGGGTTATCAGTAATTCTGGAAAGGCTGGAAAAGTACTTGCTTTTGCCTCAAGCTGGTACAAATAATTGGTTGGTTTAAAGCCTTAGGTAGTTCCTAAGGAAAAAGCAAAGCTGCAGGGGGGGAATATTTTGGTTTTCCACTGTATTCCTGGGCTGGTTTCTCAGTTTCTCAGGATTTGAGGTCAGTAAATCGTAGTTTTCCACCCATGTGGTTTATTGTCTCAGTCACTCTGTTCTCAGGGCCCTCTGCCTGCCTTTACTCTTTAGGAATAAAGTCATTTTGCTGGCCCTTCCCTTTAAGAGAAGAATTCAGGCTATGGGCAGTGGGACTGGGGGGAGAAACTGCCACCAGGAAAGGGGGAACAGCAGTCACAGAAAACCCAGCCACGGTCAGCTTGAGAATGAGAGAAATACCTACTGTGCAAACAAAACAGCTCAGCCCTGAGTGAATTCCAAAGGGAAAGCTCTGGAACAGCAGGCAGAGCACTCAGCAGTGGTGAATGCAACCCAGCAGGGATTGAAACAACCAGTTGTAATTGTGGGGTTTCTTTAAACCCCTGCAAGGGGGTCTTTTGGATTATAATCAGGAATATAACCCAAGTTTCCCTGCTTCTCTCCTGGCAGTGGCCCCAACCGTGGGCATTACATCACCATTGTGAAGAGCCACGGCTTCTGGCTGCTCTTTGATGATGACATTGTCGAGGTGGGTGTGAAGTGCCCTGAGTTCAGCCCAGCTTCTTGCCTCTTTCTCTTCCTGACCTGCATTTCATTCCTGCCTTTTAAGAACTCCTCACTTTTGTTTTTTGTTTGGTAGGCAGTTTTCCCCCAGAAATTGGGGTGTAGGAAACCTGTCAAAAGAAGGATTTGGGAGGCTGTAGTAAAGCCCAGAGATGGTACAGATGTTTGGGCTGTTACTGGTAATATTTAAACAGCTCAGACTTTTCCTTAACCTTTCTGCCAAAAAGCTGATAACCCACGGGATTTCTGTGTCCATAATTATGTGTTGCACATAATTATTAAACAAGTGTCAGCCAGCAGAACAAATGCTGCTTTGTGGAAAGGTGACAATGGCCTGTTTCCCTCTGAGACCTCGTGGCCAAGGGGAAGGCCTGATGGCAAGTGTTAAACAGGGCCAGCAGAAGCCTGGCTTGGGTAGAAATAAAAATGTAATGAATTCTCAATTTGGAAGGTTTTTTAAATGATTGTCAGCTCTGAGCATCAGGGGGGACTTCCCAGGGAGTTGGACTGACAATATCAGCAGTTTTTATATTTTGGGGGTTATTTTCCTCTGTTTCTGTCATGGACCAAGTACAGAATTTTGTCAGCTCATTTTGGAAATAGTGGGTTTAAATGCACTGTCTTTTCCATCCAGGAGATAAACTTTACATTTTAAAAGTAGGTATAAAAAAGAACCATCTTGTTACTCTGTATTTGTATTTTACCTGTCACTTCTGTGTTGTGTCTCAGCTTTCAGGTCAAAACTGAATTTCTATTTATCAGCAAAGCCCTTTTAGAGATGTGCCAAAACAAGGCTCTGAAATATGTGCTGTCTGTTACAGGGCAGGGCACTCAAGGAGCTTTTCTACCTTTAATGGTGCCTTTCTTTTTTTCCAAGCTCACCTTTATAGAGTTTATCTAAAAAGCTGCAAAAAGAAAGCTCTTTGGGTGCTTCAATTCCAGATGTGGCTGCCTGGAAAAACAGACCTCAGCAGATGAGTGCAAAGCTCTGAGCACAGGGGAAGCTTTTCCCCCTTAAATACAATAAATAAATGAATAAAAGCTTTACTGCATTTTTGACAGTGATGGGAATGAATAGTTTTGAACTGCCAATAGGAAGGAGTTCATCCTGATTACCCACTGAGTGTCAGGAGTGGGGAAGGAACATTTATTTGTGTGGTAGGATTTCATTGGAAGGCCAGCTTTCAGTTCAGCTGGAGATGGATGATCATCAGACCTTCTGCAGCACACGTGGGAAAGCAGCAGATCCAGCAGGCAAATCAGCCCAAGGGGCATCCTGTGCCAAGCCAGATGAATTGAGAAACCTGAGTTGCTCTGGCTAATATGACTTACTGTTATTAGAGCAATTAAGGGACACATCAGTGACAGTATTTACCTGCAACAGAGGAGGGCAAAGCATCCACCCAGGGAGCTCCCCACTAGGAGGGAGGGTGGATGTCCTTGCTTCAAAATCAGTTCAGAGATTTCAGGAATCAGCTGGATGCTGTGAATGGCCTTCAAGGACAGGATTTGGGTTGGAGAACCAGAAGAGATGTCTGGAAATGAGCAGAGGAGAGTTTAACTCACCTAACAGAAACACCATTTTTAATGCCAGGTGAGGCTGCAGAATCCTCAGGGGAGCTGTGAAAGCATCCACTGATTGTCACTCCAGAGATACAGCTGGGTGAAACGTTGCTGTCCACACTCTGTGGTCAGCTGAGGGTGGGAAGGACAACGTAAATAATCCTCTTCCAGCTCCACTCTGCTCTCTGTGGGTAGTGAAATGAAAGAAGGAAGCCGGTTTTGCTGTGATAACACTAAAAATATCAGTGGGATGAATTAATCTGGATCAAATGTTTGACTTGCATCCAGAATGAGTAGTGGAAATAGGCTTGATTGCATGGCAAGGCGGTTGGCACTTAAAATAAAACCTGTTGGAGTTGTCTGCTAAATATACTGCAGGAACTGGAGGATGTTCTTTCTGTGCAGTTCTGTTAAAATGTGGGTCTGACAGTCTGGAGTAACGTGGGGGTAATAAATGGTGTGAAAATGCAACAGCCCTCAGGGGGGTGTTTCAGCTTCTCTGCACTCCCTCAATGGAGAAGAGAAAAAAGGCAAAACATCAATTTGGGGGTCTATTCCCCACCCCTCTCTAATTTTTTTTTTGTTAACAGAAGGTGTTTATTCAAGGGAGAATTTCTGCAGCTCGATGCACCTTCTGAAAACTCCTGTCTGTTCTCCTTGGGCTTGGGAAAAGGCTGCTGTTTGGCAGTGCCACTTGCAGAAAGCAGTGCTGGGGGTGCCAAAATGTGTTTGGGGATTTCACCTCGTGCCAAACACGGTGTGTGGCTGAGGAGGCTCCTGGGGGGGCAGAGCAGGGGCCCTTTCCTTGCTCTCTGCCTGTCCCTCCCACAGGCAGAGCAGGGACCAGCCCAGGGCCTTGTGCATTCTGAACATTTCTTTGCTTCCTCAACTTTATATGAATACAAATAAATGATATAAATGCAATATACAAAGGGAAGCTTTAGGCTTTGTCTCCCTTTGGGCAGTTCTGAGCAGCACAGGGCCCTGGGAGGGTTTGGGTTCAGTGATTTCCTCTCCCCTGAATCCAGCTCAGGAATCTGAAGCCAGTTGTTGGCAGGAGCAGGACCAAGACATTGCAAAGAACCTGCATCTTTAAAAGCCTTTAAAATGCCCTCCAGGCCTGGCAGGTTGGAGTAGAAAAGCAAAGCTACTTTTCTGCACATGGTTCACAGCTCTAAATATAAGCAGGCCATTTAATTCTATTAGTGCAGCAAATAATTAATTCTTCTTAAAACACAACCCTTGTGATAGTCCTGCTGTAGGCTCTGTGCCAGCAGATCTTAAGGAAGGAAAGCTCTGTTATGACCACAAGATCCTAAATAGATGAGATCCCCAGATTTCATGGTGGAATTCCCAGTAGCACTTGCAGAACTTCTTTACTCAGGAGGCTCACCCTAACTTCAAAGTCTGGACTTATTTTAGCTGAATGTACTGAACAAAACCCTCCCGAGCTGATCATTACCTGCCTTTTCTTCCATTCACATTGAAAACACTCTGAAAAGGTAACCCAGTCTGGTTGAGAAACCAAATATTGAAGTGCCATGTGCTCTTTGAAGGATATATTTTCATGGATCCCTTATATTGCAGCCCAGCTTAAGAGGGCACCCATTCAGTGGGGTTTGCTATTTCCTCCTCCTTTCCTGGTTTTTCAACAGTGCA
This sequence comes from Dendrocincla tyrannina, assembly GCA_035047865.1. Lineage (NCBI taxonomy): Eukaryota > Metazoa > Chordata > Aves > Passeriformes > Dendrocolaptidae > Dendrocincla > Dendrocincla tyrannina. The sequence goes on along the minus strand of JAWWMP010000148.1, from coordinate 18,145,744 downwards.
TAAGTGATGAAGTGGAAGGAATGTTGGGTTGGATGCAGTGATACTGAGGTGTCCCTGTGTCAGCACTGCTCAGCCTTCCAGCATCACCTCCAAGAGCTGGAAATAACCCTCTGTCTGGGAAAGGCCGCCTTAGGGGGATGCTTTGGCTGCAACTCATTGTAATTAACTCTTCTTCATTTGCAGAAAATCGATGCCCAGGCCATTGAGGAATTCTATGGGTTAACATCAGACATTTCCAAAAACTCAGAGTCTGGGTACATCCTCTTCTACCAGTCCAGAGACTGAGGCCAAAGGAACCCGTGTCCAAGAAACCAAGGGATCAAGACATGTCCGACTGGATCGCACTGTGGAGCAGGAGCGGGGGCTCGTTGTTGCTGGAGGAGCAGGGCAGAGCCAGCAGGGGGAGGGAGCTCCCTCCCTGCCCTCTTTGCAGGATCAGTGCTGCCTTACCTGCTGTCACAAGAAGAGCTTCCCTTCCACTCCCCTTGCTGGGCTTTTTTTACGTGCTATCTTCCAAAACCTGCCTTACCTCGGCCTGCAGCCCGGCTGCCTGCGTGGCCACGGGTGGGAGAAGAGACTCCAAAGGAGCCGTGGTTGAGTTCTTCACCTTCAGTCCTGGCCTGAGGCTCTCCCTTGGTTTCTCTGTATTTTAGCAGAAGGATTTCAATATTCAGTGTCAGCTGAAGGCGTCTGTCTGTCTTTGAGGGTAGGAGCAGCAGCTGCTCGCTGGGTATTTCTGGTGACTCAGCCTTGAGAAGCAGTGCAGAGCTAAGACACGCTGCAAATGTCAAGTCTGTAATTTTGATAAAGAAGAGCAAGACAAACCCCTCTCTCTGCAGCGTTGTGAACCTCCCCAGCTCTGCACTGTGGGGGGTTCAGAGAGCACTCCCAGCACTGCTCCTTCCGTGTGCTGGTGTTTGCTCTTCTGTCTCCTCTGCTGAAGGTGCAGAGCTGTGCCCACACTCAGCCTGGGCTCTGCTTGGCTGTGGAAGCAGCTCTTTTGCCTCCAAGCCCCATCACTGCAGATTCCAGGGGAGGAACATCTCTGGCAACCGGTAGCTGTAGGAAGTTGAAGTTCCAGCATTTCCTGGAGCTGTTGCATAAACCAAAAGTGCCCTCGTTCTGAAACAGGAGCTGTCCTGCATTTCACTTAATTCCAAGCAAACTGGTGCATTTTGAATCTCTGCTAATCCACAGAGACAGCACTCATTGGGAAGGGTTAACCAAGGGGAGCATTTATGGAACTAATCCAGCTCTTCTTGGGCTTCAAGGTAGTGAACAGGTAAGGTGGAAAACCAACCCACTCACCCACCCACCCAGACATTGCCTTTAAGTGTTCCTTGTCATCTGTTGGGAATCTGGGACTCACAACACCCCCTCAAAGTGCTTCTGATTGTTTTACCTCTCTAGGCCTTGCTTAACAGGGGCAATTGTTGGGCTTTTGAAGACTGAAACCAAGCACTTGCCCCTTAGGTGTGTATCTATTATAATCTCAAGGATAACTAGAAAGACCAGACTAAGAAAGTTTGGAGGAACTCTTGGGAATTGTGGTGCAGGTTTCTTTTGGAGAAGCCCTGTTGCTGTGCCAAAGTTTGTCAGAGCTGGCTCCAAAGCCCAGTGGGAAGGAGTGTGTCCCCCTGTCCCCCTTGCTGGGTGCCCCCTGTCCTGTGTGTGGCTGTTCCAGCACAGCCCCTCATCTGTCCTCCAGTGGTTGTTGTTCTTGAGGATATTTAACTTATGCAATTCTGTGGCTTGGTCAGGATATCCAGTATTTTACCAAAACACTGTCCTCAGGAAAGCAGCGTTTCACAGTTCCTCGTGGTGGCTTCGTGTCTCTGTTTCTTCTCGTGACCACAACCTTCATGTTTAGCAATTAACTCCTGCCTTCCAACTGCAAATGAATCATTACCATTGTGCTCCAGCTGGGTACAGCCCCCCCTCTCCTCTTCCAGAAGATGAAATATGGACCTTGGGGTTTTTAATGATTTTTTATTCTACAGAGGACTGTCGTTTTAAGAGACACATTCAACAGCAGCAAATGTTCTCCTCATCTTGTCCCTCTTGTGTGGCAGTTGTTCCTGGCTAAGTCTTCTCCCCTTCTCCACACACAGGCTGTGAGTCCTGTCCTGGTGCTGCCACCAGAAGACTGTCATCACTAAAAGTCTTGCAAAAAATGAAAAATAAAAAAAAAAATAAATAAAATGAGAGCACTGAGTTAAAAATAATCTAAACAGTAAATACAGAAATTAAGGTAGTACACTAGACATGTATTTTGTATATCTGGTGATACATTTTTACAAATGAAATACCTGACTGAGAGATAATATTGAAAGATATATACTAGAGATTAAAAACTGTTCCAAGTGCACTTTTGCTACAGATTTAGAAGGAGATGAGAAGGAATTAAATGGGAGGAGAATGGCGTGATGTTCCTTGTGTATAATAAATGACCCCACCCGTCTCCAATAAAGGTCGTGGATGATCAAATGCACGTGGCCCAGAGGCTTTTCCTTGGCCTTCCAGCCCCTGCTGTGTCTGCACCCACAGAACCTGTGCAGGAGAGGAAAGGGCAGCTCAGAACCCACACATTACAGCTGATGGGCTGGTGAAACAGGGGGGGCTCCCCCAGGGCTCCCCCTGCCACCACGCCATTCCTGCTGCCCCTGCAGCGTCCCCTGCCCTTTCCCTGCCATTCCGGCTCTATTATTCCCTCTTTCCCCCCTGTGTTGGTGTCCGTGAGACTTTGTTACAAATGTTATGTGACTGATCTGGAACAGAGCCATTTCACAGCAAAAATAGTCCCATGTGCTTGGAGCTTTTCAGGTTCATTGCAGGACAGGTCTTTGCTCTGCTGTGCTCCACTGCAGCTCCCCTTCAGATGGGCAAAGCTGGATCAGAGAATGCTCCCAGGAGCAGGAACTGATGGCATTGGATGCAGCAGAAGCATTGCCTTGTAAGTGTTCCTTGTCATCTGTTGGGAATCTGGGAATCACAACACCCCCTCAAAGTGCTCCTGATTGTTTTACCTCTAGGCCTTGCTTACCAGGGGCAATGGTTGGGCTGCTCTGTAAAACCACCTTTTCAATCCACAGCACTGCCTGGTCCTTGCCCTGCTGGGCCACGCGTTGGCAACAGAGAAATGGAGCTCATTTGAACTCCAGCGAACGTGAGTTTGACTTTCAGTCCCTGCAGGAGGAGCATCACCCAGCGACCGAAGTCTGAAGGTCTGAAAGGAAAGTGGTGTGAGCTCTGAGCGCCAGCAGGGCTGCACTTGGGGCTGGGATTGGCACGGCGGGGGGCTCGGAACCAGAACAATACCAACCATCACCTGGTCTTTATCTTCTCCGAACACACCTCTTTTCCTGCTGACGCCCCAGATCCCACGGTGTGTCCGTGGAGAGGCTCTGCCCTCCCATCTGCAGCTTCCTGAACCGCTGTCTGTGCCTGGCACGCTCTGGTCGCCAGCAGGAGCTTTTAAAGTCCCCGTGCCAGCTCGGTTTAGTGGCTGTTTAAAACAAATCACATGTGATTGGGACAACAAAGAAAACAGACTGGCAGAGGCCCCGAGACAAGGGAAACCTTCGAAAGGAACATTATCATTAATTCCCCCCATGGAAAGCCCTGTGAGTGTTTGCTCTCGGTGCACCAATTCACCTCGGGGCTGCTCCTGCCTGTTCCCCTTCTGCTCCTGCCAACCCGGCCAGGCTGCAGGTTGTGCCTCTTCCTCCTCCTGCTCCTCCTCCTCCTCCCCAGCCCGCTGCTTTTGCTCTTCTTGGTCCCTGGGGCAGCAGCCGGCTGGGGTGATGGCTCCAAGGGAAGGTGGGATGAGGGCTCTGGGGTGATGGCTCCAAGGGAAGGTGGGATGAGGGCTCTGGGGTGATGGCTCCAAGGGAAGGTGGGATGGTGTCGGGGCAGCTTGTTCTTTTCTCCTACACACAAAAGCTCTGCCCAGGGAAACGTTTGGCCCTTTATACCTCAGGCTGGTTGTTGGAGCTGCCTTGCCTTCATGGCAGAGTGAACGGCCTCAAAAATCGACGGGGGGGCAGTTTAGGTGAGGTATTGGGAAAAAATTCCTCCCTGGGAGGGTGGGCAGAGAAGCTGTGGCTGCCCCTGCATCCCTGGGAGTGTCCAAGGCCAGGTTGGACGGGGCTTGGAGCACCCTGGGCTGGTGGAAGGTGTCCCTGCCATGGCAGGGGGTGGCACTGGGTGGGCTTTGAGGTCCCTTCCAATCCCTCCCCTCCCTGATGGGCTGGTGCTTGGAGGGACCTGCTGGAGTTTCTGCAGTGCCCCTGGCAGGAGAGAGAAAGGCAGGGCAGGCCAGGATGGGTTAATTACACAGCAGCAGCATGTTAAACATTTGAGTTGCTAATAATGAGCACATTTAGTGGTTGTCATTTGTTCTAAAAGCTCCTCAAGACAAATAACAAACACAAACACAAACCACCACAGTGGTTCCCACACTTCAACAGCCTCCTCAGCTGGTTTCCCCCTGCATCTGTGTCAGGAACAGTGCAGTCTGCAGGAATTCTGAGCAGAAACTACTCAAAACTGCCTGACTGTAGGACCTTGCCTTAGGAGAATTGCTTGCCTCCTGCAAAGCTTTATCTTGGGAGTGGAGTGAGATCAGCTGGGCCACCGTGACATTGGAGGATGTGAGGGGTTGCCAGCCCTGCCGGAATGGGGTGGTGGAGGGAGGAACAGAATGGGTGGATGCTGATCAGAGGCTGGTGTGGAACCTGCTTCCCAAAGGAGGTGCCCAAGGAGGTGGATCTGGAATGTGGGAGACGATGGGAAGAGCAGCAGATGCTCCCCAAGCCCCACATGGAGTGAGGGGACTGGACCCGTGAGCTGGGGAGGGAAGCACAAGGGCCTCGAGAAGGGGGACTTGGAAACCCCCCGAGGAGGAGTTGGACCCCAAGGGCAAAGCTGAGGGAGGGTTTGGGAAGGCCTTAAAATACCAGAGCCCCCCCAGTATTGCTTTAGATCCCTTGGCCCAGGTTTGTTGAGGGCACAATGCTGCTGGAGCTGTGCTGAGGAGTGTCCTCTGCACCTGACCCAGCCCCAGCACAGGTTCCACTGCAGGTCGTGTCAAATAAACTAAATTAAGTGCAGGAAGTCCCAGCTGGGCCTTCCCTGGTGACTTCCAAGTCACAGGCAGCATGAAGAAAGGGCAGAAGGGCAAGGATGGGGGCCAGGAGCTGCATCTGGAGTTAGGGATGTCCCCAAACCTCCCAGAGTTCATTTCGTTTTCAAGATGCTTTTCGTCTGGAGTGGAGCTGCTCTGGCAGAATTTATTGGGGGAGGAATATAGAGGTGGGAAGAGACATTTCCTTGTTTTTAAGGCGTGGAGGTGGAAGGGCCAAGCCAAGAGGAGCTGCAGCTGGAGTGAACCCCGGGCTGCTGCCATTTGTTGTGGGCACCCCCAGGTGCAGAGAGCTCAGACAGGAGCACGTGGGTGCCAGGCAGGAGCTGAATAACTTCGGTAGTGATTAAGTACCTTAATTAGCGCTCCATTAAAGTGCGTTTGTTTCCTTCCCTGAGAAGCAGCCGACATTTACGGCAATAAATCACTGCGGGGGCTGCTGGGGAGGGAGGGAGGGAGGGAGGGATGGCATGGCATGGTATGGCCTGGCATGGCCCGAAGGAAGGGCAGTCACAGCTGGCAGTGCTGCTGTGCAGAACCAGCTGTGTCCAGAGGTTGATGTCTCAGGGGTCTTTGTGGGATACACCCCGATCAAAGCCAAGCCAGGAACCTCACACTGGATCCAGCATCGTGGATTTCAGGCCTTGTGAGACCTCCTGGTCTTGGTTTATTTGCACCCCCTGCGATTTGGGGTCTGTTGGTGGTGGGTAATCTGAAATACTCTGGGTATTTTGGAAGCCTCAGCTCCACAGCCGTGTCTTTGCAGGTCATGGGGACTGTGGGTGTGGAGGGCAGGCTGTGGTGGGTGGGAGACCCCAGCTCTGCATCCCAGCCCTGCATCCCAGCCCTGCATCCCAACTCTCCATCCCAGCCCTATATCCCAGCCCTTCATCCCAGCATCCCAGCTCTGCATCCCAGCCATTCATCCCAGCCCTGCATCCCAGCCCTGCATCCCAGCTCTGCCTGGGTGTCCTGGGGGACCCCTGGGTGATGGAACCCACACCTGCAGGTCCACCCTCCCCATCAGCTGGACAAGGCAAGGTCAAACAGCTCAATTCCAAAAGGTTGCTCCATTAGGAAACTGCTGCAGGTCCCTTTGCTGCCACCCTCACACCAGCAAAGCTGCCCAGGGCACAGGGAATTGCACAGGCAACACGTGGGGGTGATGGGGAAAAGGGTTATTCCTGGTCATCCTTCCCAAGTCCTTTTTCTCCCACTTCTTTCTTTCTTTTTATGTTAAACTGTTCATTTTCAGATTTTGAGTCACAATATTTCTTCAAGCGAAAGGCCACGAGTTTGGAAAAAATCCAGTTTGCTCCTTCACAATTCTCTGCCATCGTTTCAGCATCAAAAAAGCCAAACCAGGCTGGTCCCTGGGGCTGTTGGGGACAGAGGGACAGCCCTGACACCTCTGTGTCCTGGTGCCAAAGGGGCTCCTCTCCTTCCAGAGCCTCCTCCCGGGCGCTCAGGGTGTCCCCTGAACTGTGGGGACACGTGTGGCTTGGGGAGGGTCAGAGAGTGAGTTTTCAGGCTAAGAAAGGGCTTTAAGGGATGTCTGATGCCTCCAGTCAGACCAGAAACGGGGCTGTTGTCATTACCTTGTCCCCAAGGTGCACTGAAGCGAGTTGAACGGAGATCTGACCTTTATTTGCCTGGTTTCTCAGGGGTTGTGTAAAACAGACCATAAACCTGGCTTGGAATTTTTGGGCCCTCTCAGTTTCTTGGCCCTCAGACCCGACAGAAAAGCTTCCCATTTATCCCCCTAATTCCTGGATTCGGGAAAACCAATTTCTCCTCACTGTTCCTGCCCAGTCTGAGCCAAGTGCTCCAGGAGCAATGACTCGGGGACAGAAGGATTCCCAGGAGAGCTGGCAACCGCATTGTCTCCGTCTAAAAATACCTCCCAACAAAACCTAAAACCTCTCCCAAATAACCCGGGGGAAGGAGCAGGATCACACACAAAGGGCAGGAATTGGGGCTGTGCTGCCCTCGGCCCCACAGCAACAGCAGAGAAGGGGTGGGAACCCCTCCCGTGGGAAAGGGGCTGAGCCAGGAGGGAGCACGAGTGGGAGCATCCTCTGCGAGGAGGAATAAGAGGTGGGGAAAAGAGGAAAGGGGGACAAGAGGTGGGGAACAAGAGGTGGGGAAAAGAGGAAAGGGGGAACAAGGGCTTGGCAGGGAGGTGGGTTGGTGTCTGTGGGGTCACATCCCCCTGGTGATGGGCAATTTGGGGGCTGCTGGGCATCTCGGGGGCTCCCACCACGCTGCCCGTGGCTCCAGATTCCGTGTGCTGGGAGGAGCTGTGGGTGTGCCAGGGGTGACTGGCACGTGGCTCGTCCCTCCTCGAGCGCTGCCGAGGTTTGTTCTGCTCTCTGAGGCTGCAAAGTGGCTCCTGAAGTTGGTTTTTGCTTTCTTTTTTTAATTTTTTTTCTGCTTCCTGGGGAGGAAGGAAAATATTCGCCTTCACCTCCACCTTCCCCAGCGTGCTCAGGCATTTGCCAGTTAGTCACATTCCCAAGAAAAGCAAGAGCTGCGTGATGGGGAGTGACAGCTCCTGAGGAACTGGCACTAATTTTATCCCAGCACTGAAAAAAATAACAAGCCAGGCTGGGGAATCTTGCTGGGAGGGAGCTGGATCTGAGAGCTCCTGGGGTGCCCCCAACCCACGGAGCAGCCACTCTGTGGACCCACAGACCCTCTTCCCTCCCTCTGCTGGGTGTTTAGGGATTGCTCGTGTCATGGAATTGTCACAGAATCACAAAAAGGTTTGGGTTGGAAGGGACTTGAAAGCTCATCTCCTTCCAAACCCCCTGCCATGGGCAGGGACACCTCCCACCAGCCCAGGGTGCGCCAAGCCCTGTCCAACCTGACCTTGGACACTTCCCAGGGTGGGAAATCATCCCACTGTGGGTTTCATCCCATCCGTTTCTCCCCTGATTTTCCTCCAAGCCTGCTGGGTGACGTTCAGGCAGGTTTTTCTTCCTGCTGGGTGTCTTTGATGGGTTCAAACTGCTGCTCACCCCACTGGGACCCAACGCTCCCTGGGCTGGCCCTGGCAGCTCGTGCCATCCCCAGCACCCCTGGCATGGCATCCCCCTCTTCCTCAGGTGCTGGGTCAAGCTGGCCTTTCTCTTTTCCCCCTTTGCCCTCACTGCAGCATCACCTGGGGCTCTCCAGGAGCTGCCCCAGAACCCCAGTGGGTCAGGAGATGGAGGGATGAGCTGGATTGTCTGGCTGAGGGGTATCCAGAGGCTCTTTTCTATTAAACTCCACTATTTATCCTGCTGAGTGGGTGGCAGTGCCCAGTCACAGCCCCGCTCCCCTTGCCAGGACAGCTGTGGTAGCCAAAACCCCCTGGCTTGGGGCCATTTCTCCCAAGGCACTCCCTTCCTGTCCCCCTTGGCTGGGCAGCAGGGCAGGGACAGAACCCATCCCACTGCAGGGCACAGGGAAGGCGAGGCCCTGGCACCGGGGCTGGCACTGTGGGTGCTGAGATCAACATGCCTTGAAAGGTTTCAAGGATGAAAATGCTGGAACTAAAGGGGAAAAAAACCCGCACCCCTGTTTTAGCCTGGTCTTGTAAGGACAGTGGAGGGGGGAAGGTGCTCACAGAGAGCCCAGAGGTGTCACATGGGCACAGGGATGGCTCCAACCTCCGGGGGGGTGTCCGGCCCATGAGGGGTGTTCCAAACCCCAAAACAGCCCCAAAAGGCTGAGCCAGGGGGCTGTGGTGGGGCTTTGGGTGTGCCCTGGGCTCGGGGGGCTGCCGTGGCCCCACAAACCCTGGGTGCCCCGCAAACAGCCCCTGGGTGCCCCCCGAACAGACAGCCCCGGGGGTGCCCCCCAAAGAGACAGCCCCGGGGCGCCCCCCAAACCCTGGGTGCCCCCCAAACAGACCCAGGTGCCCCCCTAAACAGACAGCCCCCTGGGTGCCCCCCAAAAAAACAAACCCTGGGTGACCCCCAAACAGCTGTCGGGGTGCCCCCCAAACAGACAGCCCCCTGGGTACCCCACAAACCCTGGAGTGCCCCCCAAACAGCCCCGGGGTGCCCCCCAAACCCTGGGGTGCCCCCCAAACAGTCCCCGGGTACCACCCGCTCTCCTCCCCTGTCCCCTTAGGGGCGGCTCTATTCGACCCCAGAGCCCCCATCCATCCAGCCAGCCCCCCGG
>JAWWMP010000148.1:18087882-18122473 GCA_035047865.1 Dendrocincla tyrannina | reverse complement strand
GCAGCCACAGCTTCTCTGGGCACCCTGTGCCAGGGCCTGCCCACCCTCCCAGCCAGGAATTCCTTCCCAATATCCCACCTAACTCTGCCCTCTGGCAGTCTGAAGCTGTTCCCCCTCATCCTGTCACACCAGCGCCCTGTCCAAAGTCCCTCTCCATTTCTCTGGGAGCTCCCAGAGGTCTCTAAGGTCTCCCTGCTCCAGGCTGAACATCCCCAGCTCTCTCAGCCTGTCTCCAGAGCAGGAGGTGCTCCAGCCTTTGAGCATCTTTGTGTCTCGCTCCAGCAGCTCCACGTCCTTCTTTTGTTGGTGGTCCCAAAGCTGGATGCAGCACTCAGCAGGGAGGGTTCTCACCAGGAGAATCCCCTCCCTCAACCTGCTGGTCATGATGCTTTTGATTGCAAGAGATAATTCTTTGAAAATATGATCCCAACTAAGCTGTGATGGGGGTCAGTGCCCAGTGCAGGTGCTTGGGAGGCTCCCATCGCATGAAGGGGACACTGTGGTTGTCACCTTCTTACCCAAAACTGCAGGATTTGGAGCTTTTGTTAATTGCTGGGGAGCTGTGCTGGTCCCATTTCACAGACACTTTGGCTGAGGGTGCTGTGGACCTCAGCATTCCTTGCGCCTTTCCCGTGTCCATCTGTGTTTCCAACCCTCCTCCTGACCCCATGGAGGGATGCACTGACATGAACAATATTTACATAGTGCAGATGGGGATGGAAATCCAGCAAAAAGAGATAAAAAAGATGTTTTTATTACCAGCCCTGCGAGCTGGGGAGTACAAAGGGCACCACGGAGCTTTCCCAGCATTGCTTGGGGGTTCCCGTGTTGGGATGCCAAATGTGCCAGCACCAGGCTCTTCCACAGCTCAGCTCCCTCTGTTTGGGGAGCTGGAGCTTGTGATCACAGGGCAACAGGGGTGAATTTTAGAGGAACTGGGTTTTTGTTGCCTGAGCTGGTTGCAAAGGTGCCGTGTGAGAGATAAAGCAGCCTGAAAGGCAAACAAAGCCCAGTCATGTTGTTAAACCTGGTTCTTGGGGCTGTCGGGAGCGATTAAGGTTATTAGGAGGCCAGAATGCTGTTTCTGAGGGAGGTTCTTGTTTTTCAAGACTGCAGGGGACCTCTCAGCCAGCACACTTGACATTTTAGTGGGGTTTTGCTTATTTTTAAGTGTCCTCCACCAGCCAGCCAAGGAGATGCTCCAGCCTTAGTCGTATTTCCTGGTGGCCTCGAGTGGTGGCAGCTCCTGTGACCTCGCTGTGACATATGAAGAAGTAGGACATGGAGTTTTGCAGTTGGTTTGGAGGGTTTTGTTTTTTTGGTCCTTTTATTTGCAACTAAACAAGCAAAACCACCTTCACCTTGTGGGGATTTGATGGCAGGTTAAACTTTGAAGGTGCCAGGTTGCAGCTCCATCACTGAGACTGGGCTGAGAGGGGGAGGAAGAGAAGGAGGAGGGATTGGAGGGTGAAGGGGGCAATGCTGCAGGGTGTGGGCCTGGGATGGATGTGGAGGTGTGAGGTGAGGTGGGTGTGATGCGATGCAGCATCGTGGGGCTCTCGGGGGCAGCAGCAAAGGAACAGTTCCACTTCCTGTTTTGTGGAGAGATCCAGAAGTTTGATAATTCACCCCTGAATTTCCTTTAGAACCCTCAGCAGCTGGAAGCTGACCATCAGCTGGGATAGTTCACATCCAACACCTTAAAATAGACCTAATCCATCAGGCTGGGTGGGAGCCCGTAGACAGAAGGCACCGCTGACCTCACTGGCAGTGCCTGCAGGGCTGGCTGTGCATAGCTCAGGTGGGTGTTGTCACCCACCCGTGTCCCTGGACAGCTCCTCTCCCCCCTTCCCTCCCTCCCTCCCTCCCTCCTTCCCTACCCAACATGTGTCTGCTCATGGGGTGATGCCCTCAGTCGCCCCATCCCACCATATACCAGCCTTCCAAAGAACCTGGTGGCACAATGGGGACCATCAGGGTGGGTGGATATGGAGCCAGAGCTGCTGAATTCCCTGCAGGCTTTGTAGGGGTGTTTGGGGAGGGAGGAATTACCTGAGATTTCACCATCTCGGGGCTGATTTTTTAATCCCGTCATGTGCAGGGGGGAAATTCCCACTGGGGACATGGGTGGCAACAAACAAGCCCTGCCCCTGCCGTGCTAACAGGGAGCTGATCCTGGCGGGATGGTGGCACTGGTCGCCACTCCACTTGGTGGAATTTGGCTCAGTTGGCACCGTCTCGACACAAGGCCGGGGTAGCCTTTTGCTGTTTCATCCCGATGACTCCTCGGGACCTCGGCCAAGGCAGCGTGGCAGTGCCAGCAGCAGGGACAGCACGGCCCTCGGGGACCTCGGCAGTGTTTGGGTCGGTGCCACGGGCGCTTCCTCTTGTCCATCTCCCCCACCATGGGCTCCCAAAACCGTGGCCCCTTCCTGGAAAGAAATGAGGCTCCACCCTGAGTCCATAATCATGGAATAGGTTGGAAGAGACCTCTAAGATCACCGAGTCCAACCGCACTGGGATTTGGACATCTTTTGGCTGGTGTCTGGGTGCCATATGGAATTTTCTGGCACATCCCCAAGCACCTCGGTCTCTCTCACTCACTTTTTTTGGAATGATGAGCCCCCAGGGCTTTCCTATGAGCTGGGCAGAGCGTGGAGGAGGATGCCATGGCCAGGCACCCATGCCTTGCAGCCAGCAGTTTCCCTGAGGGATCTTTTTGCCCGGCTTTCCCCAGCCACAAGCGTGTATGTCTGTGCCATCACCTCGGCAATGGGTGGCAAGAGGACTGGGCAACTCCTGCACACCGATACAAATATGCTGCTGCACCCATCAGAGCAGCGATTTGTTGGGTTTTCCCTTGCTCTTCCTCGAAGGATTGATTATTCCCTATTGCCAAGGAAGGAGGTGCTGCCTTTTGGCCTCCACTCCTGCTGGAAAAGGCCGGGTGGAGAGGTGTGTGCCGGGCTGGGCATTGCCAGGAGCCATCCCTGGCCGTCCCGCCGGGTGCTGCCCGTGCCCGCCGCGGGCACCGCAGGGCTCAGCGCTCTCCGGGCTCTTTCCCTACATCCACAAACAGTCGGCGCGGTTGCAAAACCCACATGACGTGTGCTGGGAATTGCTGCAACACGCTCGCAGGCGCGAGCCATTCCAATCTCTCCCAGGCACCTCGCACAACAGGTCCTGCCAGCTGTGGGGCCGCCGGGGCTGCCGTGGTGCCCTGCCCGCAGCTCCGTGCCCTGCTCCGCAGGATCCACCCGGGGCAGCTGGAGAGGCTGGCACAGCCCTGCGTGCCATAAGCGTGTTTTCAGGGTTTTTTTCCCCCTCCCTCCCCTTGCCCTTTTATTTGTGGATCCCTCAAACGTTACCTGATGCAAGAGCTTCCCCTGCTTCGTCAGCACATCCCTGGAGAGCCAGAGCGGGGTGAGGCACAGGGGAAACCCTTGGGAATGGCTGTCAGGTCACAGCCCTGTGCCTGTGGTGAGTTGTTTTGCTGGAACTCATCTTGGGCATGCCTGGAAGCTGTGCAATGCCATGCCATACCATGCCATGCCACGCCACGGTCTGTGTGCACTGAACAACCTCCTGGGCTCATGTGGGATCATCAAGAGGGATGACCAAGTGATGGGGCAGCTGAGCCCCAGCACTCCTTCGCACCTTTGCTTTGCACACACTCCAGGGGAGCTCCAGGCTGGAGATATCCTGTACCTACCTCCCTGCATCCCACAGGGTGCAGAGGGAAGAGAATTTCACCATACTACTGTAATATGAGCTCCTGGCACTGTGTCCTGGTGTCCCAGTGCCACATGGAGAGGGTGTTTTGGGGTCAGTTCTGCCAGCAGTGTGGTTTTGGGAGAATCTGCTCTGCAAAACCTTACATTGGAGGAGGTGAGCTCACCTGACCCTGCTTCTCCCCATCTTTGGGGTTGTTTTGGCGCTGGGTTTGGATCTAGCCGTTCAGTGATGGTTTTTACCTTGCTTTGCCAAGGCCAGGTCAGACCGAGGATTGAGCAAACTGGTCTAGGGAAGGTGTCACTGCCCATGGCAGGGTGTTGGAACTGGATGGCCTTCAAGGTCCTTTCCAAGCCCAGCCACTCGAGGATGCCGTGCAGAGCAGGGAGCGGGGCCGGCAGCGGCGTGTCCCGGGGCGGGGAAGCCCCGCGTGCTGCTGGAGCTGCACCGGCCCCACTGCATGGGCTGACTTGTTGGGGTTCGCCCCGAGCAAGCACCGGGGCCCTTCTCGGGGAGGAGAAACAACCCTACCACCGTGCCTGCAGCGAAGGAACCTGCTCTGAGCCCCCACCCCTCGCCCCATCCCAGGGACCAGTTGGCCAGGGACCCCAGGGCACACAGCTGCCCTGCCCAGCAGCATCCCCAAAAGCCCTTTTCTTGGCCATCTCACATCAGGCACCAAAACAAAGCTTTTGTTTCAAGCTCTTGGCCTTAATCTGTCCACTCGCAGATCCTGTGCGTAAAATCCTTCCCTCTCGGGGGGATGTCGGTGCTTGCCAAGAGCTGGGGGGTTTGGCTGAAGGGTTTGTACAACCCCTGAGCAAAGCAGTGGCAGCTCAGTTGGTAAAGGTGGAGCCCAGTGGGGTGGGAGTCAGGTCTAATGGCAGCTCCTCAAGTGAGGGCTGTGCCTCCCGTGCTCCGCCTGCATCAGGTCCGACGGAAAAGAATCATCTGTGATTAAAAATTGACGGTAATTACATAATGGGTATGCACCAGATGATGCCCAGACAAGCTCCCTCCTGGGATTTCCCAACTTTTGGAGTGTTTAGCTTTGCAATCATCTTAAAGAGCTTCCTTCCACCATGGGGGGGATAATCACTGATATCACGGCAGCAGCCGGTGCAATTGCACAAGGCTCAGCAGTGGCACCGTGGCCACCAGGGCTGGGTTGTGGCCACCATCCCTCCTCTGATAGCCCTGGGGCGTCATCAGGCACGAGAGATGGATCTCCCCATTCCATCCCCAGCATCACAGGGACATTAAAAAAAGTAATAAAATAAGAGAGAATTAAAAAAGAAAGAGAGAAAAGCTGCTTTTTGGGTCTCGCAGCGAAGTGAGCGGGGCAGTCGGGCCACGTGCTCGCTCCGTGACCGGTGACGAAAAGGCAACGTCAGGATGTTCTTGATGGTGGGCCAGCTGTTAATCCATGTGTTTTAGCAGAACCCAATTTGTTCCCTAGGACTTGTGGAAACGAGGAGAGCTGGGGGTGTGGGGAGCTTGCCTGGGATTAAACCTGCCTGAGAGCCAAGCATGCCAAGCTCGCGAGCCCAGGGAGAGCTTAATTAAAGTCAACGGAGAAGTGTTTCCAAGAAAATAATACGGGGTATTTAAATGGGATATTTTTGTTCTGGGCCCAGAATGTCTCCTTCTCCCTCCTCGGTGTCAGCTTTAATAAAACAGAATGAGATCTCCAAGAAAAACAAATTGGAGCTCTTAAAAAGGAGCTGCGGAGATAAAAATCAGTTAACAGTGTTGCTGGTAACACCTTTGGGTTATTAAAACGGAAAGAATGCTAACGATGCGATTTGCATCGGCCTTTCTTGTGGCTGCTCCCCGGCAGGAGCCTGCTCGCCCTGGGAGAGGGGCACGGGCTGGGTGCCCCTCGCCGTGGCCCCTGGGCTGGGGGCGCAGGGAATTGGGAATTGGGTGGCTCCACTCTTGGCCGGCCGGGTGGATTTGGGGCATATTTGGGAAAGGGTCACGCGGGGGGGATTTGGAAGGGCTTTACTTTTCTTTCCTGAAGGCTCTGCCGGCAGCTCGTGGGGTCAGGAGCAGTGCTGTGGTCAGATACGAAAAGGTTTGGAAAAATCGCAAGAATCGGTATTTCAGGGAGTCCAAATTTCAAACCGGCTTAAATCAGGGCTGGTGGTGATGGGAAAGATGCCATAGCCCATCAGAGCTCTTTCAGAGGTGATGACCATGTGGATGGAAATACCAAGTTGGGCTTATTATGTGGCTTTACTCGGCACACCGAGGTGCTGTGCTGGGAATCTGGGGTCACCTCCTCTAAAACCAGTGCCCTGATCCCACTGGTGTGGCTGAGCCTGCCAAATCCTGTCCTGAAGAGCTGATCCCACAGTGCTCTGCCGGCTGCCTGGTCACACACTGCTCCCCGGGATGCTGAGGCAGGAATGCAGGAAGGGCCAGGGAGCAGCTGGTGGTGTGTGTTTGCACTTTGGTCCCTCCACCATCTGCTTCTCCCTTCCCACAGTCAGAGCAGATTCAAAACTGCCCCTTTCGTTCCCTGTGCTCCCATCCTGGCCAGAGCTGACCATCTCCTGCTTGGAACCTTCCTGGGTGCCCAGCAGGGATAGAAGTGGGCATTGAACAGGCACTGGGGCAATACTGCTGCCCCAGCTTTGGGGTGAGGGTGCTGCTGTGGGGTCCTGTCTGTCCATCTGTCTGTCAAGCAGGAGGGTGCTTGTGGAACAGGGTGATGCCATCAGCCCCATAAACCCAACCAGAGGGGATACAGAGGCCAGCTCCTGCCTCACTGCCATGCCCAGCTCTATCAGATAAGGCAATTATGGCTTGATCACTTAATTGCAGATGATAGTAATAGGAGTGGTATTGAGATAGGCCATTGCCAAGGAGAGAATATGGGCAGTGTTGGGTTTTTCTTTTTTCTTTTTTTTTTTTTGAAATAAACTCATTGGGGTTTTGGCACTGCTGGAGGTTCGAGGTCTTTGTGGGGCTCCTCCTGCCCTTACCCCACTGTGCCCCCTCCCTGTGGGGGAATCCAGCATTAAACAAAAGCTCTGCCACCACCTCAGTGCCAGGGAAGCTGGTTCACAGTCTGTGAGAAACCAGCCTGGCAGGGGAAAAGGCAAGGACTGACAGAGGTGTTGTCAACCCCTTTCTGGACAGCTTTTCCCTTGCACCTTGGGAACATGATTTCCATGCCTTGCAGGTTTTTCCTGTCCCGCTCGGCAGGTGTGGGGTGCACGCTCGCCACTGCACGAGCGCTTGGAGCTAATGCTGTGTGTGTGGATGCCCTCGGGAGGGACAACCCGGGATGCACCTAAAGCCCTTGCACCAGGCCTTCCTGCTCCCAATGCCCTGTGTGAAACCCTTGACCAATGCCCCCATTTCGTATTTGGCCCTCTGGGGTGGTGTGGGAGAGGTGAGTGAGGCATTGGCCCTGATACCCAGAGTTCTGCTTGTCTCTGGCTCATGTGCTCCCAGTTTTCCATTGTCCCCATGGAACCCTGTGCCATCAAAGTGGCTGAGCACTCCCAGCGTAGGATTGGGGGCATTTCCCAGCCCCAACTGGCCTGGCAGGAGCTTTTCTTCCTTGGAAGGGGGGGGTTTTCAAGAGCCAGGGTGGGTTTCTCGCCAAGAATTGAGGCTTTGCTCTGCATGTCCTGGTGTCTGCAGGGTTGGGTGATAAAAACTCAGGTCATCTGGGGACAGGGGATGGTGTCCCAGGCTTTCAAATGATAGAGCTAACAATCCCTTGGGATCTGCATTTTAGGAGAAGGCCTTTATTAAAGGAGATTCATACAAAATCAAATGTGTTGCCCAGAGCTAAGAAATCACAGCAGATTTTTTTTGGAAGCTGTTAAACTCTGCCCTGCTTCAGTTCATCAACCAAAGCGTGAACCAAAGAGCCCGGAGAGGAGGTACTTCAGGTCCTGGTTTGACCCCTGTGACGGGCTGTTAACTCCCGCTGGCCCGTCCTAATCTACATCCGGAGATAAGATTAGTCTCTGTCTGCTTTTCAGAGCTTGTTTCCCTCCCTTGGGACAGAATCACCCAGGTTTCCCAGCCCTGCCATCTGCAGCCTCCCCCTGCCTGGTTTGTGTCCCACTGGCCTCATAAACAAAAATGACCCCCCCAAAAAAACCCCACAGAAAGCTGTTTTTATAGCAAGGAGAATTTTTCTGCTTCTATTGCTGGGTGAAGAGGGAAGGAGGAGGGAAAAACAACCCCAAAATCTGTTGGGAAGATGATGCAGCACAGAAAGTGATGTCTTTGAAGGTTTCAATCTTTCCTCTGCTTCCGAAGCAGGAATTAACTGTTGCAAAACGTCAGGCACAGCTGGGTGATTCCAGCCCCTGGCCACGCGCTGGGACTCTTTACCACAGATACCTCCTGCTTTATAACCCGACTGTGCCGGGGCGAAGCTCGGGCTTCCTCTGAACGTTTGAATCTGGGAAGGTGCTGAACCAAAAAAGCAGGATGCGGGGCTGGTGTGGAAGCAGCAGGTTGTTGGCCGGGTTCCCCATTAGTCAGGGCTGGTGACGAGCCGATCTCCTTTTCCATTTTCTTATGAATGAATCAGTTTTGGCTTGGCCGGATGGTCAGACTGGTTGAACAAGAACCAGCTGGTATCAGTCTCGTTAGCAGCGGAGACAAAAGTGAGCCTCTCCCTGGCTCTGCAAAGCCCGTGGGATCCCGACTGGCCCGCGGCCTCCAGGGCTGGCAGCAGCACAGGAGCCCCCAAGCCCCAACTGGTGGGGCTTTGGCTCCCCCATCACCCCATTCCCTGCTCCCCTGTGCCCCTCCCGACTCCTGGGCACGCTGAAGTTCCATGGCCACGTCACACCGAGTGGTGGATGGATGCACGCAGGGACCTGCATGCTCTCTAGTGTGTCTGTCCTTGCTCAGTGCCACAGCAGGGATAGTTCTGGCGACAGTTTCAGCTTCAGGTTGCCTGTGGTCACTGTGGGGAGCACAGCTCGCTTGTGTTTATCATTCCAGTTCCAAGGCAGCCCCAGTTTGGGGTTGTTCCTGAGCCAGAGGGAAAGGCTTGACGTTGTGCCACAGTTTCAGATAGAGCAGTTGGGATCATCAAATCACAGGATCACAGAATATGCTGGGTTGGAAGGAACCCATCAGGACCATCGAGTCCAACTCCTGACCCTGCCTGTTCATAATGCCCCTGCCATGTGTGTGCGCCAGCTCCCTTGGGAAGGGGTTGCTCCGTGCCAGGATCATTGCAGAGGCTGAGCAATCTCGTGATTCTTCAGTAAGCAGCATCCCCAGGGCTGGTGCTGGGGAGAGCAGAGGGGTTAGATGCACCCCACGCTGGGAACTTTGCATTTCAGGGCTGCCTGTGACCCCTCACATCCCTCCTTACCCCAAAATCTTGTCAGGCTTCAGCTCTGCACTGCTGAATCCACTTGGCACCTGCTTTTCCCTTTGCCCCTGGGCATGGATGGGCTTTACAGAAGAAGCTGGAGCTCAGACACTCCAAAACAAGCCTGGGGGCTGTGGTGTGTGTTCCCTGCAGCAGTCCCACCCCTGGCACCTGAAGGGACAGGGTCGTTGTGATTCCTGCCCCTGCCCCAGAAGGCTGTATTTCCATGGGGAGGAAGAGGAGGCTCCTTGGCCTCAGAGGTGGGATGTGTGGCTTTTAACCCTGACTCGCAGGACCAAATCTTTACCCAGTAACTGCCAGAAGCCTTCATTAACCCACCCTGTTATTTATTCCGATTTCAAAGCCCTTGATGCAGCAAAAAGCACAGGCATTTCCCCAGGAGAGCACATTAATGTTTCACCTGCCTTCAGAGCCCTTTGCCACCGAGGCCCTTGGAGGGGTCGGGGCTGTCCCTGGTTCCCCTGGTCTCGTTGAACATTGTGTGGCTCCAAGGGAGCCCCAACACGGCTCTGCCCGCGGCCGTCGCGTGGGATAAAGCCCTGCGGGGCCTGGGGTTTAATATATATGTATATGTGTGTGTGCAGGGGCAGATCATATGCACATGTATGTATGTATGTGGATCAGGAGCCCCGTCCCCGGTGCAGCGGCAGGAGCCGGGGGGCTCCCCAGGGCTGATTCCTGGGATGCTGGGGTGAATCTCGGCGCCTCGGCCGCGGCTCTTCTCCACCCTCCCGGAGCACCAAAGGGCAGGGCTGGCCCTTCCCTGCACTGTGGGGCGGCTGCCGAAGCCACCCTTGTGTCTGAAAAACTTTCAAATGAGAGCAGGTCAGCCAAAAGTGACGGCCTGTTGGCAAAGGGGTGTAACCTGTTCCTTGCTGGGGCATAAAAAAGAATGAAATAAAATATTGCTGTTTTCCACTTTCCTTCAGCGATCAGATTTGCTTAATTACAGCCTGGCCTATTTTGCCGAGATACCCAGTTGTTTTCAAATGTGGCCTTTAATGTAAGGAAGCTCCAAGAGATTAAAATCACATGGATATTTTGCTCCTCTTTTGGCCTCTGGGTGTCTGCTTTAATGATGATACGCAAGTCTTGTGTCATTTGGGGATCTTTGTCCTCATCATTATGTTTCGGGAGCACTAGCCAAAGGCACTCCTGTCTGTGCTGCACACCCAGGGGAAGCTTTCCAGCACTGGAGGAGGAAATAATTTCCCAATGCCCATCAGTAGAAGAGCCCAGATGTTCCAGCATGGAACTGTTCTGCTGCACGGACACAGCTGGGGCAGCCCAGCACGCTCCCCTGCTCGAGGGCTCTGCTCAGCCTACTTGAAAATGGCTTTTCTTCATTTCGCTTGACTTTTAAAGATATTCTCCAAATGGAGGAGACCCCCCAGTGGATCTCCCACCGCAGTCAGTCATCGCCCTGTGTCTCTCGTGCTGTGGGAGGGTTTGGGCTGGGGGTGAGCCCCGTGACTGTGTGGGGGTGACACCAGTGTGGCAGGAGAGCTGAGGTGGCAGAGGCCATGGCAGGGAGGTGTTACATCCTTTGTGAACAAAGCCTGGGGGCAAAACAACTTAAAAGCCACCTGGCTCAGCCTGGAGAGGGGCCTGTCCTCGGAAAGCCCCGCAGCAGCCACCACGATTTTCCCTTTCATATTTCCAGTCTGGTGTTGGGAGACTTTGTCTTCGGGGAAACTGGGGCCGTGCTGGGTGTAAGCAAATAAGTCACATAACTGAAATATTTGGGTAATATTCGGGTGGTGCCGTAGGGGAGGCATCGCCACCGCCCCGACGCTCTCACGTTCGGGGTGTTTGCTCCAGAGGGGCTCAGGCTGAGGTTGCCACAGCATTTTTTCCTCTGGAGCTTGGAGTGGGGTGGTTTGGGGCTGGGGGTGTCTGTGGGTGTGGGGCAGAGCCAGCAGTGCATGTGGCTGGCACTGAAGAAGACATGGGGGATGATTTCTTCCAAACTCACACATCCTCAGGGTGCCTCAGTCTTGGCTGGTGGGTGCTTGGGAGGTTTAGCTCTTTCCACACCATCCCCATCGCCATTCCCATCTCACAGAGTCATAGAATCATGGAATATGCTGAATTGGAAAGGGCCCACAAGGACCACCGAGTCCAAGTCCTGACTCTGCTCAGACACTCCAACAATCCCCCCCTGTCCCTGAGAGCTTTGTCCAAACCCTCCTGGAGCTCTGGCAGCCTTGGGGCTGTGCCCACTGCCCTGGGGAGCCTGGTCAGTGCCCACCACCCTCTGGGGGAAGAACATTTTCCTGAGGTCCAACTTAACCCTCCTCTGACACAACTCCATGCCATCCCCATCCCCATCCCCATCCCCATCCCCATCCCCATCCCCATCCCCATCCCCTTCAAAAGACAGCAGGGGACAGTGAGTCATGGTGAGGACACCCCAATGCAGGGCTGGAAGGGGTATGGAAAGGTGTCTCCACACAATGGGAATGGGTTGGGCTGACTGGGAGATGTGGAGGAGAAGAGGATGTGCAGTGCTGAACCCTGGGCTGGGGGTTGGGGTTGTTCCTGCTCGAGGACAGAAGGTGCATCCCTGCCTTCAACTCCCTAAAGAAACAAAAAAAAAGGTGCCAAAAAAAAGTGATTAGCTGTGTTCTCTGTCCAGGTTGCAAGGCAGCGCTGGGAGATTTTGCAAGGAAGGTGTTGGTTGGGAGAAATACTTGGAGTGCAAGAAGACTAGTCCTTGTCTGGGGGAAAGTGTAGATACGTATATATAACATACCCTGGTGGCATTTAAAAGCCATGTAGATGTGGCACTTGGGGACATGGGTTAGTGCTGGACTTGGCCGTGCTGAGTTAACAGTTGGGCTCAATGGTCTTGGAGGGCTTCTCCAACCTAAACAATTCCACAATTCTGTGATTCCAAGGCTGGAGATGCCCACAACCAGGGGGTTTGGAGAAGAGAAGACTGTAGATGTCCAGCAAGAGCACCCATTTGTCTAAAAAGCCGTGGTTTGGGTGGCTGGGTGGGTGGAGGAGCTGTGGCCTGGGCTCCGACATACTCTGACCCTCCCCTGAATGCTCAGGGCTGGCAAAGGGCTGGAAGTATTTTTCTTTCTGAGTATCCCTTAATTAGCTGAAAGGGAAGGCTGTCAAGTACCCAACTGGGAGGGAAAAAGACCTTTGTGAGCCTGTGATCAACCCAACATTTCGCCTCCATTTATTTTCCCCGACTTCTTTGTTTTGCCTTTGAAAAAAAAAAGGGTGTTTTTCTCTTTCCCTTCATTTAGCTGCTATTTATTTGCTGGTAAGTGGAAGGAATTCAGCTGGGATCAGCCTGGCTCCTGCCAGCAACTGGAGTCGAAAAGTTTCTGTGGGGGAGATGTAAGGGCAGAGCAGGGGGGTTGTTTTCCACCCGCCGCCGGTCCTCGCTCTGCAGGTCCCTGGGTCACGGCCAGCCAGGTTGCATGGATTTAATTCTCCTTTTTTTTTGCTGGGATGTTTGACAAGTGCCCATGGGAGTTGCCGTGGGAGGAGCGTGGACCTGGGCCGGAGGGTTTATTCTCGCAGTTAATGGGAAACAGAAGATGGCTCGGGAGAGATTTGGCAGAGAGGGAAACTTTTCTGTCTCTCTCAGCTCGGAAAAAAAGCATCCTTTGTCACCCCAGTCTCACCGCAGAAGGCGGAGGGTTCCCAACCCCAGCCCAGGAGGGGCTGGCAGGGGAGACACAAAGTGCCCAGTGATTTCACAAGGATGGAGCAGCCTTGGGCCACCAGCTGCGTTTCGGGAGGGGAACCCAACCCGCCTCCCCTCGGGGGCCGGGAACCATCCCATCTTCTCCCTGTGGCATCATCAAAGGGTTGGGATGCCCCAGGTGCTCTCAGGCTGGAGCAATGCTGGGGATTTTTGGCAGCCGTGTGTTGGGTACAACATCAGCACGCAGATGGAGATGTGCTGTGGTGGTGGGTTGGCACTGGGCATAGGGAAGCACACGGATTCTGTGCCTGGATGGGAGATGAACCCCTGACCTTGGCGTGCTGGCTTTGCCCTCTCATCCCAGCCCATGAGCTGCGCAGGGGGAGTCTGGCAGGGCAGGGTGAGAGGCTGCCAGAGTCACCCTCCTGCCCTTTGGGACTCCCAGGTGTCCCCCCAAAAGTGGCAGGGCTTGTCTGGAACCCCAGGCTGGGAAGCAGTGGCTGGCACTGGCTGGCCACTGGTGCCAGTGCTCGTGTCCTCCCAGGCACCAGCCCCCTTCCAGCCCTCCTGCCCTGTTTGCCACCAGGAGATGAAACATGGGGGCAAATCCCTGAAGCTCCACCATCCTGTTCCCCCAGCTGCACTGTCCTCCCAGTTGTCTGGGACTGCAGGAACGGGTTACCAGTACAAGTCTGCCAGTTCCATGAAGTGCCTGTGGTGGGGATTCAGAGGAGGTGACGCAGTTTGGGGCTGGGAGAGGAAGAAGGGGGTCACCCCCACCCTGCTGGGGACAGGATGATGGCTGTGGCAGGGTGTGAGTGCTGAGCTGTTCCCAGGTGACTGGAGGAGGTTAATCATAGTCAAAGCCCAGTGAAGTTTGGTCAGGTCGTGGCTTTTCCAAGGGCTGGCAGTTTTGGACGTGCAGCAGCCGGTGTCCGGGGCCAGGGCTGACCCACAGTGTCCCACCAGAGTTAATCATTGCCATGGGCTCTGGGATCTGCCTGGTGCCAGCAACAGGAACTGTTTCCCCAAAAACACAAGGTGAGGAGCCAGCACATGGGGCCTGGAGCAAAGCCCAACCCACCAGGGTGTGCTGGGCTGGGCGAGCCAGACCTTCCAACACCGATCATGGCTCTAACCCAAACTCTAGCCCAAATCCTAACCCTGACCCTAACTCTAATCCTAATCCTGAATCAGACCCTAACCCAAACCCCAGTCATCACCCTGACTTTGATCCTGCCCTTGACCCTAACCAAAACCCAAACCCTAACCCTGACTCAAACACCAGTCCTCAGCCTGACCCTTGCCCAAATCCTGACTCAGACCCTAACCCTGACCCAAACACCAATTCTCAGCCTGACCCTTGCCCAAACCCTAACCCAAACCTTTACCCTAACCTTGACCCTCACCCTGACCCAGTCCCTAACTCAAACCCTAATCCTGACTCTAATATTGTCCCTGACCCCAAATCCTCACCCTGACCCTGACCACAGTCCTGACCCTTTGCTCTCCCTAGCATTTTATAAGGTGGCTATGATGTCTATTGCCCTGATGGAAGCAGGACAGCCTGGAGCAGCCACTGGCAGCTGCTCAGGGGCCCCCCACTCTCCCTGCTCACCCCTGTGGGCCCTGTGCTGCTGTCTGTGTGTGGAGCTGAACAGAGAGGAGGGATCTGGGCTGCTTCGGTCACCCAGTCCCAACTGGGAGGTCCCCAGGGGCTGCTGGTCTAGCCTTGAGCTAGTCTGCTGGGAGATGTGGCTGCTACATTCTGGGAGAGTGTAAATCCCAAATTACACCAGATTAAGCCCAGGAATCATGAAAGTTGGGTTCCAGCCCCCACTGCTGAGGGGAGGGTCTCCAAAATGGGGCTGGGGACTGTTGGTGGTTTCCCCACTGTGTTTTCCCCACCTTCCCACTTCAGGGCTCCCACCCTTTGGGTGAGGGCGTTGTATTGCAGGGGGGACATCTGAGGGGCTTCACAGCTCGGGAGAAACACTGTGTATTAAAAAAAAATAGGACAGATGGAAAAAATCAGGAGGAAGATGTCCTGGTTTTGGCACTGTGGATTTGGGTGAGCACCAGGAGCTGAGGGGCAGCGGGACCCTGGGCTGGTGTCCTGATGCTGGAAGGGGGTTTTATACATATATAAAAAAATACTTTCTTCTCCCTGTGGGTGTGTTTTGAAAAGGGGCTTGGGAACAATGAGGATTAACAAGCAGATAGAGAATTAAATGCAGGGTTTGAGTCTTCAAATGTGCGCACATTTCAGAGCGTGTGTTCGTGCCAAGACAAACCCTGTCAGGAATAAACATCGTTTTACATGAAAGGCTATTTACAGATTGGTGCTCCGCGGGTGGGAGGAGGGAATTTTCACCAATTAGGATGGAACTTTTCTGGTTTTCGTAAAATTGCTGGATGCAAATGCAGCCAGGGGCTGGCAAGGTGTTTGACAGCACAGCTGAAGGGGGGGGATGCTCAACCCACAGGGGTGTGTTTTCCCCCCACTTCTAAAGAGTCTCTGCCAGTTTCTTTGGCCAGGAGCTGCGGGAGGGCACTGGTTTTGCCAAGAGAGCCTTGGGCTCTTACCCAGAGAGATGGGACATGGGCAGATGTGGTCCAATCCAACATCCTTTGGAGCCACCCAACATCAGCAGAGCTTGGAATGACAAGATCTTCAGCCTCCTTGAGAGTGTGGGCCACGGAAAGGCTTCTGGATGGGACACAGTCCCTGTTGAGAAGAAGTTGTTGCGACCGTAGCTCCTGTTTGTTGGGTAACTGGAGTGTGTGGTAGGTGAATCATCCCTCAAAAATTGTAAGCCAGAGGCGACGCGGAGAAGAAAAATCCTCCTGGCCAGTGGAGTGCCGGGAATTAAAATCCAGCCTGGGCACATGGTGGGTTTCAGCTGCAGAGCACATGCTGCCTTGTTGCTTTTGGATGGTTTTCACAGGGATTTGCATTTCTGGACCAGTTTTGGAGCCCCCAAGGCTGAGACTGTGGATGGGGAGGACATGATGCATCTCAGAAACAAGCTCTAACACCATTTTGCTCTGGCCAGGGTTGAATTTTATGGTTTTGGAAAGAAACAATACAAAACGAGGCCGGGGCTGAGCTTCTCGGAGATGTTGAGCACATGGACCTCAGGCAAGCACTCCGTTCCTGCTGCTTGCCAAGAGAAACCACAGATTTGTCTCCATCTCTACTTAAGGTGGCCGCAGGGCAGCTCATATTGGGACATTTCTCTCCCATAAGCTGGTGTCTGTCACTTAGTGGTTACAGGGGGTGGCCTGGGCATCGTCTCTGAAAAGGTGCCCTGTGTCCATGAGAGCGAGGGACGGTGGAGAGGCACGATCAGAGACATGTGGTGGGGTGGTGTCTCCAGCAAAGTACATTCCCAGCCTGCTCTGCCTCAGGGCCCTGTGCTCCAGAACCAGTTCAGAATCAATGGTTTCAAACTCTCCTATGGCAGAGACTGGATGGGGACTTGCTGGGTCTGGGCTCTGGGAAGCCACTGCTTGTCCATGGCCATGAGGACCAAGCTGCCACTTCTCCAACATTCCCTTTTTCCCTCCCTCTGTCCTAATACTGCCACGGACACAGCACTGAAAGGGTCTTTAGTCAGACTTGGCCTCGAATAATTCCTCTGAATAATTCCATTTATTCCAATTTTCAGGCTGTTGTGGAATTGTTTTCAAAAGAAGGGAGGGGGTGGAGAAGTCAGCCAAACCTGATAAAAGGAGGACTTTGTTCTGAAGCTTTAGGGTATGGTACCAAGCAGGGCTTGCTATACAATTAATGAGTTTAACTGGCTTTTAGCTGCACGTGATGCACGGTGGCTGCCACCACACGGCCCCACCTCCATCCAGAGGAGCCCGTCTGCTTCGGTTTGGTGCTCCCCACGTTTGGTTTGGGGCTCCTCAGCATCAGTTTGGTGTTCCCCAGCATCAGTCTGGGTCTCCTCATCTTTAGTCTGGGTCTCCTCATCTTTAGTCTGGGTCTCCTTATCTTTAGTCTGGGGCTCCACAGTTTCAGTTTGGGGCTTTTCAGCTTCACTTTGGAGCTGCTCAGCTTTGATCTGGGACTTGTCAACATCAGTCTGGGACTTTCATCTTCTCTTTGGTGCTCCCCAGCTTCAGTTTGGGGTTCCTCAGCTTTGGTTCCATCCTCTCCAGTTTCAATTTGGTGCTCCCCATCTTCCATTTGGTTTTCCCCAGCTTCACTTTGGGGCTTCTGAGCTTTGATTTGTGGCTATTCATCTTCGGTTTGGTGCTCCCCACCTTCGGTTTGGTGCTCCCCAGCTTTGGTTTGGTGCTCCCAAGTGTTGGTTTGGTGCTCCCCAGCGTTGGTTTGGGACTGTTCCACTTCCTTTTGCTGCTCTTTAGCTCAGCTTTCCATCCTGCCGTGCGTCGTGGTGGCCTCCTCAGATGTGCCTTTTGCATCTGCCTTTATTTAAACCTTGACCATCCGTCCCCAGGACAGGCTCTGTCCGCAGGGGGTGTTGAGCACATGGGGCTGAGCCGTTGGGAGCATTTCAGGCTTTACTTTGAGCGAGCAGAGGATGACGCAAATGGCTCTTCAAGGGCACAAGATGAAACAGCTGCTCCGTTCTCGGTGCAGATGTGCTGCGGCAGGCACGCAGGAGCCCCGCAGAGGGGGCTGACAGCCGCCTGCTCCCCCACAGCGCCTGCCTGGGAAGGGCCACGAGGTTGTTCGGGCTCCCAGGCCACCCAAAAGCGGAGCCAGGTAGGGCTGGGAAGATGTACTGCGAGGTTTGCCACACCAGCAGAACTTCCCTGCCCCTGGAACAAGTCAAAAGATGATTTGTGTCTTGTAGGAGCGGTGCAGGTGGGGAGGTGGATTCCCTCCCCATGTCTCCTCAGAGGAAGGCCAGGTGCCCGGGGAAGGTGACCCCCTGCATCGTGTCCCTGTCCCAGCTGCGCGGCGCGAGCGGGAGAAGCCGCGGGAAGCGAGGGAAGACACTTCCTTCAGCGGCGGATCTGAGGTCACCTCCTGGCCCTTGATCCCTCCAGCCCGGGGTATTTGGGTCAGCGGGGAAGCACAGCTGAGAGCGACGTCCCTTCCTCCTCTCTCCCTGGAGAGTCAGTTTTAAAGGAACAAATAGGCTTGGCCACAAGTGCTACACAGTAGGCTTTTTTAGTGGTGTCTTTTGGAACAATGAGCTAAATGCCGGCGGGGTTTGGATCTGTGTCTCAGTGCTGATTTCTTCTGTTGTTTCTCACTTTCCTGCTTCCACCTTGTTCTGGTCCCAGAAACCTTTTTCTACTCAGGACAATGCCAGCAATGAAGGAGGTTTTTCATCCCTTTGGATGGTCTTGCTGGAAAGAAACCAACAACCTCATGTCCAGCCTGTGGGTCCCACCTGGACTGACCCTGAGGACCTCAGAGCCCTCACAGGTCCTTTGGCATCACCAGCCCCATTGCAGGGGGGGCTGAGCCCCTTGACCCCACGTGCCAGTCCTCCTCTGCCACAGGGTCCCCAGAAGCCTTTGTCACCTGGTGACAGGAGGAGACCTGGTGGCCAAAGCCTGGTCCCAGAGCTCCTCCACTGTGGACACAGCTTGGAGATGTTGTGCTGGTGGGCAAATGGGCTGGTGGGCAAGAGGGACACTTGCCAGTTTTCACTCTGTCTTGAGCCCAGAGTAAGTGGTGTTGGAAAGGATGGATCACCTTGGCCATGTTACTCAGAGCAGCTGGAAGTGTTCAAGGTCAGGTGGGATGGGGCTTGGAGCAGCCTGGCGTTGTTGAAGATGTCCCTGCCCATGGCAGGGGCTTTGGAATTAAATGATTTGTAAGGCCCTTTCCAACCCAAACCATTCTGATTCTGTGATTTCTGTTCTCCTGCACCACTGAAACACTTCTCCCCTTGGCGATCCTCAGCCACTTGTGCATGCTGAAGGCCACGTTGGTTTGGACCAGCCACAGGTCACCAGTTTGGCTGCCATTGTTGGGGCAAGGTGGGAAGGAGCAGTTTGTGGAGCTTTAGCTGGAGCTATCCCCTGTGTGAGAGCTGCTGGTGGGATGCTCTCCTTGGTCACCCTCTGCTCCAGCAAAGCAACACCAGCTCCATCCTGGGCTCTTCCCATACCCCAGAGCATCCCAGGATCTCCAGGAAGGTCCCACCAGCCCTGGAGGAAGCCAGGGCTGCAGGTGGCCTGGGCAGGGGTGGCAGCTGGGGCTGTTGCTGTCCCCAGCCCACTCGTGTGAGCAGTCAGGAGTGGGGTGTGTGCCAGGGGTGTCACTGCTGCTGCTTCATTGCCTTCAGGAGGGGCTGTGGTGGGAGAGGGGTGGGATGGACACAGGCCAAGCAGGATCAGTGGAGGGGTGACTGCTGGGGAGGGACAGTGTGCCTTGAGTCACCTCTCATACCTCCAGCCTCCAAATCAGAAGCCATCTCCATTTCCCCCTCACCAAAAGCAGAGTGCTTGAAATGCCTTTTTTTTGAGGTAAAATATGGTTTCTGGAGCATTTTATGTTTCTGTTGGGGCACCCCACGGAGAGAGGGTCTCTTGGGTGTCACTGGATGGGTCCATCCCCAGCACCCAGCTGGGCAGCTCCAAAACCAGCCCCTTCAGCTGGTGCTCCCAGGAGGTGGTTGGACTCACAGCACCTTGAAAGACAATCAAGTCTTAACCCGATTCCTGTCAAAGTTCTGGCAGCTCTTGAGCTCCTTCCAGCCCCATCCTCAGCTGGATTCAGTCCACCCTTTCTTTTGGGATCTGCCCGATCACACCACGCTGCTTGATAAGGCCCCGTGCCTCCTGTGGGGGCTTGTCTGTGCGCTTCGATATCTCGCCCAGGTTATCAGCCACGGAGGGTTGGGGGTGTGGCTGGGCTGGGAATTAGCCATCTCATCCAAATCCCCGTGGAAATCAGAAGCAAAGATTCCTCCCTTTTTTCCTCCTGTGGGCTTTAAATCAAGTCATAACTTCTCCAGCGTTGGAGGAGTTGTTGAAGGGAAGGTGGTTGAGCCCCGTCTGGTTTCCACTGGAAGAATGGCTGTCTCTGCCCTTCCCATCCACCTTGTCCAGGAGAAACTTCAATACCCCTTACCCAGATTGCCAAAAATAAACCTCCAGCCCCTGGAGTGGATCCAGGGACCGTGGCTCCATGTCTGAAGGGGCTTTGCTGCACCTGAACTGGTTTTTATCCAGTCTGTGGGTTTCTGCCATGACTTTCCTCCAGCCTTGCCCAGACCCAGAGGGATGGAGATCACTGACATCACAATGGGAATAAAACAAGGGGGTGGGAATTGTGTAACCCACTCTCTGGGGGTGTTTTGGTGTGAATCACTCTGGGATCAGGGCCGGGACTGGGGCGGCTTTCTCCTGATCTCCCACATTCTGCCGAGGTTTCCTTCCAGCGCTGGAGCTCGCCCAGCCCTCCCGGCTTCCTGGGGCTTCGCTGGGAAGCGCTGGGAAGACAAAACCCCGCTCTGGAAGTGAGGCTATTGTTCTTACTAATTTTAACTGGATGTTCTTCCCCAAGCCTATTTTTATTCATTGCTTGTGGTAAGCCCTCTCTCTAAGGTAGAGCAATTTGCCACAGGACTCTTTTTTTTCGGTGTGTTTACCGATTTTAATTGAGCCATATCTCCTTTTTACAAACCCAAAGCTGGAGGAGCTTTAAGAGCCCATTGCTGAGCCTCCCGCCCCGGGTTTCCTTTGATCTCTGCAGGTGAGTGTGCGTTTTTGGGGCCAGAGATTGATCCTGCTTATTTGCATGTAAATCCCCGGGTTATTAAGATCAGAATCTGGCCCTTTAAATTTAATACTTTGCTTTATGCTTTTTATTTCCGCGTTTCTTAAAGTAATTTCCAAAAATAACAAACTTCAAACATGACGGGGCCATCTAACGTTTTACTGCCTTGGCTGGAGTAGAAGGAACATTTCTGGAAGTATATTATCCAATTTAACGAGCCTTTCCCATCCTGGCATTGCTCCCACCCCTCACCCCCTCTCGGAGTTGTTTTGGACGGCTCTTTGGATCCGTGCCACCTAATCCTGTTAGAAGGACTTTCATTACACTGTGCCTTGTGTTTCTAACCAAGAAAATCAGCCGGAGAGGGGGGTCCTCTCCCTCGCCCTCGCCCTTCTTTCTGCCTGCTGTCGAGACAAGAGCCCGGCCAGTCCCACGAGGTTCCCGCCCTGCCCTTGCTTTTCATTTTATTGCTCCACTCTGCATTTATTAAAGAAGATTCTGAAGCAAACTGGGTCCTTGTGAACTTATAATTAATTTGGAAGGGTCGGTTCTTCCCAGGCTGGGCAGGGCTTTTTTTGTGTGGTCCTTTTGGAAAGGCAGAGGTTGGAGAGGCTGTTCTGTAGCTGGGATTTGCTTTTAATAGGGACCTGGCTATTTTCTGAAGATCTCATGGCTCTGGAAGGACGGGGTGTTTTTGTGCAGGGCTGTGCTGCAAAGGGTTGCAGAGCCCTTGGTTTGGGTGCAAAACAAACAACCCTGAGAGAGATATTAACAAGCAAGGAGCACATGTCCTGGGGCTGGGCTCGGCAGGCCAGAGCTGGTGCCTGGAGCTGGGGGGTGCTGAGTAGGGCTGGAGGCCCCTTGTCCATCTGTCCTTCCTGCCCTGCCCCACACACTGCTGAGGGGACCTCTTGCTTCTCGTCAGATCAGGTGGAATTTAATTTCTTTTTTCCTTACCACATTGCTTTCCTTGAAATGTTGCCTTTCCTCCCCAAAATAGTCACGTCAACCATTGAAAAGAGAAGGTGGAGAGCAGGGAGTAAATGATGGACAAGAGGAAATGGCCTCAAGTTGTGCCAGGAGAGGTTTAGGTTGGATATCAGGCAAGAATTCTTCACTGAAAGGGTGGTCAAGCCCTGGCACAGTGATGGAATCATTGTCCCTGGGGCATTTAAAAGCCATGTAGGTGTGGAATTTGGGCACATAGTTTAGTACTGGGCTTGGCAACACTGGGGGAATGATTGGATTCGAGGATCTTGCAAGGCTTTTCCAACTCTAACAAGTCCATGATTCCACGATGTGCTGAAATAATCCACAAATAATAGAAGTTTAGGGAAAAGGCAGACAGACAGACAGGTTTTATCTGGACATGGGCTGGAAGGAGACATGAGGTGACAGTCCTGCTTGGGCATCACCTGGCAGAGCCAGGTGTGTCATCTAACCTGGCATCCCCACGTGCCTCCATCAGCTCAGCTGTAACGGGGACTCTCCGCTGAACGTGGGACGAGGGGGAGGTGAGGAGGCCTGACCCTGGAGAGCAGGGATGGATGAGCATGGTCCCTGGGAAGGCAGAGCTGTAACTCGGGGTGGGAAACTCTTCCTAGTCAGAGTTGGGGAGCAGAGGGGTCTGATGAGCTCGGGGGTCTGTGGAAGTGGCATCAGCGGGGGCATCATCACACGCACGGCAAAGGTTGTGAGGACAAAGTGTTGGAAGCTCAGCGCATTCCCCAGGGCACAGGTGAAGCCAGTGGAGAGAGATACAAGGAGAATTTGCCCACACCTCCAGTGCTGCCCCGTCCATGATGACATTGGGCAGCCTGAGGGATCCCAGTGTTATTTCAGAGCTGTGCTGGGGGATGGAGCTGCCTCTGCCAAAGCACCTTCAAAGCTGGGCTGGGTTTCTGGTTGTGCCCCACCTGCCCCTGTTTGATGTCCCACCCTGACCATCCCCTTTCTTCTCTCTCTCCCCAGCATGGGTCGGCTCTTTGGCCATGGGCATGAATTTTTTCTGCTCTCCCATCGTCAGCATCTTCACCGACCGGCTCGGCTGCAGGACCACGGCAGCCATGGGAGCTGTCATCGCCTTCATCGGGCTCCTCTGCAGCTCCTTCACCAAGTAAGGCTGGGGAGGGGACACACAGCTCCTTGGGGAGCTCCTCTTCCTCCCTGCAACCCCCCTGCCAACATACAGCTGCTTTTTGGGGCAAAGCAGGTGGTTCCCCTCTGGTTGAGAGGTGTCCTGGCATCCCCACAGCCCACGTGTGCTCGGCCTGTTTCTTTCCAAATTGAACCAAGTTGGTCTTTGGTCCTTATATAAAACAAGAGCAGCTTTTACCTGAGCAAGGGACTGTATTGTATGGGATTTCAGCTCTTAGGTCCTTCATTTGGTCTTTAAAACAGGCAGGAGAGGTTGGTGTGCCTCCAAAGAGGCACTCACAGAGAAAACCATTCTCCTTTGCAACCATTTTCACATTTGGTGCTGAAAGGAAATTAATGCTTAAAATAATATTTGGTGAATTACGCCTAAGAGGGAGTTTCTGTGCAGGGCAGACAGGGAGGGGGACCTGGACAGGAGCTGGAGCAGTTTGTGGTGTTCCTGGTCCAGCTCTGGCGTCTGCGGCAGCGCAGGACTATTACTGCTCCTCCTTTTCCATCCCTGATCCCATGCCATGGATTTCTGTTGGCAGGCAGTGGCTGATGTGCATTTAAATGGCAGGTGAGCCTGTGTGCCTTTCCAACCCAGACATTGGCATCTTTGTGGGAGCAAAAAGAGGTCACCTCTGAGGTGATTTATGTGACACTTGTTAAACAGAGTCTCTGAGGCACCTCCAAAAGACCTTTTGCCTCAGTTTTTCTGAAGAAAAACATTACTTTGGGTTGGATTTCAGTTAAAATCAATATTGTTTCAATTAAAATGCTTCGAGAAGTGGGCTTTTAAAGCAAACACCCACTAGTTTTCCAAAAGACAACTTGCCTGTGCTGTGCTCCTCCTGCGTGGGA
The DNA here is from genome assembly GCA_035047865.1 of Dendrocincla tyrannina. NCBI lineage: Eukaryota > Metazoa > Chordata > Aves > Passeriformes > Dendrocolaptidae > Dendrocincla > Dendrocincla tyrannina. The sequence continues at coordinate 18,098,971 of JAWWMP010000148.1, read as the reverse complement.
GCCAATGGGAGCAGGACACCAACACTGGCCAGGGAGACCCTCACGCTTGTCCCAGCCCTGGTTCCCTGGATCCCCAAACCCTCAGCTGCAGGAGGCCCCCATTATGCTGAGGATGCAGCAAACACTGGGGTTTGGGGGATGCTAAACCCATCTGGGGCCGTGGTGTGGAAGGAACCACCCTCTGCGATGTCCCCGCAGGTGCCACTGCTTCATGTTCCCAAAGATATCAATAACTGGAGAAGGGGCAGTGGGTCCTCAGGGAAGGTGTGTCCTGGCAGTGCAGATGACAGGAGCATCCCATGTAATCCTGCTTTCCTTCTGATCCTCTACTGTAAAGTGTTTGTGCAAAGAAAAGGAGCTCGTGGGACCACGACCGCTGCCAGTGGCTTGTTGTGTTGGGCTTAGAAAGAAATAAAACTGGAGCAGTACAGGCAGAGAAGAATATTATTTCCAGGAGAGCTGCAGAACTGAAATCCCCATTTCCTGCCTCTCACTCTTGGATCACATTCCTTTGGCTCCCTTTTAAGGGAGAAAGGAGCCCCTCTGCAGCTGGACCAGAGCGAGGGAAGCTGCGCCGGCACAGCCGAGCGGGGTCGGGGGACGAGCAGTGAGGCTGTGGGATTTGGCACAGCTCCACCAGGGTGATGAAGGCTGGTCCTGAAATTCGGAGCTTGCTGGTCCTGAAATTCGGAGCTTGCTGGTCCTGAAATTCGGAGCTTGCGGCTCCTGAAATTCGGAGCTTGCGGCTCCTGCTCATCCAGGACGATGGAGAAGCCTTTTTCTGGCCCCCCTTGCCAGCTCCTCCCAGCACAGCTGGAGGTGACCTCCTCCCAGTGTCAGCTTGGCTGCAGGAAAGTGGCACAGCCTGGGTTTGGTGGGCTGAGGCAGGTCTGGATCAAGGCTCATCCCCCCTTTATCTCCTGTTCCTCAGAAATGGGTTTGTTTTGTCCAAACAGAGGAATGGTTGTTCCCAGCGCTACACCGAGCCGATCCAAAACCCCTCTGAGCCACCAGGCCAGTGCAGCAGGACCTCAGCACCCAGCTCAGAGCCTCCTGCTCTCAAAATACTGGCAGTTGTGTATGAAAAGCACGAAAGGAAGCAAATATGCTCAAAGCCAAGCTCTGGGGAAGGCTGGATGGGGTCAAGGCGAGGCTTTTGCTCTCTTCTGCACTCACAATCAGCTCAAGCCACCACAGATCTTGTGTGCCCTCAAGAAAAGAGGAGTCCCAGTTAAGGCTTCACCTTGCCTCCAGTGTTAAGGGGGATGTTTTAGCATGTTTAGATGATGGCCAGTTAGCAGGACTGCCTTCATATGCCCCCAGCCCTCCTCCTCTGCACTGCTAAGTGTTCTGTAGTCCCTCTTCATCTGCCTCTCCTTCCACTCCACAATTTCTGCCCAGTTTATCCTGCAGAGAGGAATCCCCCAGACTTCTGCCAACAGGGATGAACCAGGGCTGTTCCCACTGAGAGCTGGAAGTGAGAGGCATCTGATGGAGGGAGCCCTCTTTGTCCCAGGAGATGGCATTATCCACGGGCGACCTCATTATCCAAGGGAGAAGATGCCGCCCTTCCCACCGGAGAGCAGCTGGCTGATTCCCAGTAAGCAGGCTGGGAAATCCTGGCTGAGAAGCGAGGCTGAAAGGAGCCCCTGCTCATGCAAGGGTGTCTTAACATCAACAGGGAGCAGATGGGAACCAGGGCATTTGTCTCCACTTATCCGACACGTCAGCTTAGCTACGGCACCAAAGCTGGTGTGAGCCAGCCAAGGTGGCCAGGGCTGGTGCGTGGGAGGTCGGAGACAGCCTGAATGGCCCAGCTGCTTCCCTGGCTCCCACAGAGGGGGCTTCTGATGTGGTTTCATTCTGGAGTAGCTGGAAATTGCCTTTCCTGACAGTCATTTGTCTTGGAGCCATTGGGCACAGCAAGCATGTTCTGCTTTCTGCTTGGCAAGCTGAAGAGACAAGCGTGTAATGGAAGGAATGATGGGCTTGTAAAGGTTTTCCCAACTTCCAGCTGCTCTGTTAGATGTGGGCTGCTGTCTCCTCGCTTGCTTCAGGAGCAGCACTCAACATTGCACAGGGGTTGGACTCCGTGAGCTGCCCAAAGGTCTCCGTCCCACTCTCCTCCCAGGCAGTATCTCGTGGCAGACCTTTGCAGATGGATGTGTTACCTGGTGATGAAGGAAAAACATCCTTCATCTGGAGAGAAACACCACAGGTTGTTTGCACTGCCTCACACCAGGCTCCTTTCTCAGATGCTTCAGATGTTGGGAAAGTTGGGCTGGCAATTGGGAAGGGGCTCCTTCCAAGGGCTCTCAGGACTCTCCATTAGGGTTCACTCCCTCCTTGAGTGCAGCCACCAGTGTAAGGTACAAATGAGATCTATTAACTGTCTAATTTAAGCTCCCAGAGGAGCTTAAAGAAGAAGAACTTAATTAACCAGCCTGGAGCCTGGGCAGAAACACCATGTTTTCCTCCTACGTGCCTAATAACCAGCAGGGTTGGTGCCTCCTGCTTTCAAACACTGGGTGCAGAATGTTTTGAATTAGTCCTTTCAGTGGAAAAACAAAAAGGATTTCTAGCTAAAAATATCCCACCCTCTCACTACCTTAGAAACTGTTGGTTGCTGTAGTTTAAAAACCATTGAAGTTACGTCAGCTTCCCAAGGAGGGCAGGTTGGCTGCCTCTTCTCCTGCCTGCAGAATGCTCTTCCCAGCTAAACTTAATTTCCCCTGAAGATTTAATGTGCCAGCTGCGAAGAGCAGATAATCCTTGCTTTGGCCAGGGAGTAAGCTGCTCGGGGTCAGACTGTCTGTGCAGCACCTGTGGGGTGTGAGACCTGGGTCGTGGCACCCAGTTGGGCCGGCCCGTGGGGCAGCAGGTGTCCTTACCTCCCAAAGCTCTGCCTAACCTCACCACCTCCACGTGTTTTCATCCCACTAGGTCTCTGGAAGTTCGTTATTTCACGTACGGGATCCTCTTTGGCTGTGGCAGCTCCTTTGCCTTCCAGCCCTCGCTGGTCATCCTCGGTCACTACTTCAAGCGCCGCCTGGGCTTGGCCAATGGCATCGTGGCCGGCGGCAGCTGCCTCATCTCCGTGCCGCTCCCCTTCTTCCTGAAGATGGTCGGGAAGGCCATTGGGCTGGCACATACTTTCCAAGTACTCAGTGCCTTAATGCTCATCCAGATCTTCTTGTCCATGACCTACCGGCCCCTCCTGCCGCCTTCCTGTGACTCTCAGCACGATGGGCAGGACAAGCTGGGCAGCCGGAGCGTGAGGCAGCAGTGCTGGTCCCAGACACGCAAGTATTTCAACTTGAGGGTTTTCCGGAGAAAGACCTATCGGATTTGGGCCTTTGGGATCGCTACTGCTGTCCTGGGATACCTCGTACCTTACATGAACCTGGTAAGAGCCTTGGCTGGGAGTGGAAGGGGAGGCAGATCCATTTGGCTGGAGTGAAAGGGCTCCTCCCTGCAAGTGAGGAGGAGGTGGGAAGGTGAGGATGGGCCGTGGGGGCAGAGGCACCAAAAGCCTCGAAGCCAAAACACTCCTGCACATCCTGTAAACAGGAATAGTGATGAGAAGGTATGGCTTTTTAATGTCCGTGTCCTCTGCACCAGGTGGGCAGAGGACAAGCATCAGCAGCAGGAGAGGAAGGGCCTCTTGGGTTTGGGGTGGGTGGAGATGGTGTGTGCAGGTCAGTGTGGTGAGGACATGAGGGGCACACAACCACCCCCAAAAACACGAGCCCTCTGAGGGAAGTCTCGTCCCTTTTGGCGAGATGACAGGGATCAGCTTTCATGAGGCTTCATGTCCTTCCCTCCATCACAGGTAAAATATGTGGAGAAGCGATTTCAAGAGACCAAAAAGGACTGGATCCTCCTGGTTTGCCTCGGAGCCATGTCAGGGCTGGGGCGCTTGGTGTCGGGCCGTATTGGTGACTGCATCCCTGGGCTGAAGAAGATTTACCTGCAGGTACGTTGTGTCCAGCCCTCTGCAGAGGTGCTGGCCAGCCATGGGTCAGGGAATGGCATCTCTACATTGCTCTGCTTAATCTGGTCAACCAGGGATTGCAAACCCTTTCCTGACTGTTTTCCGACACCCTTATCTGCTGTTAGGGAAGAAAATTTATTGTAGAATTGTGTAAGGGAAGTTAACTTGAGTTGACTTGAGATTTCAGTGTCCATTCAGCAGTGAAACTCCACAGTAGTGACTCTTCCCAAACTACTGACACCCTCTCACCTTCCTGTGGTTTTTGAAGAGCAAACTGCTGAAATATAGCAGCTAATCCAGCAGCTAATCCTTCTTAACCCTTCTTAAAAGGTTGTTCTTAAGGGCCTCTCTGAGACAGGAGCGGCGGATGGATGGCATTGCTGGGCCCAGAGGAGGGAGCAATGACATTGACCTGCTCATTGCCATCTTCATGACCCTTCCTGCTGCACATCCCTGCTCCTCATGGCCACTTTTGTCTCCCCAGGTTGCGTCCTTCATGCTGTTCGGCATCCTGTGCATGATGATCCCCCAGTGCCAAGGCTTTGAGGGCGTCATTGTCATCTGCCTCTTCCTCGGCCTTTGCGATGGCTTCTTCACCACCATCATGGCCCCCATCGCCTTCGAGCTGGTGGGGCCCATGCAGGCGTCCCAGGCCATAGGGTACCTCATGGGGCTGATGGCTGTGCCCATGACCGCGGGCACGCCCATAGCAGGTTGGTGGCACCGCGGCGACGGACCCGGACCCAGCTTTGGGAGGGAGATGCTGGGAGCAGTTTCCACCCATGGTGGTATTTTGGCATGAGACCAGACTCACGGTTCAGAATTTTCTGGCTTCTCATGTTACGTGGGGGTTGAAGTATGGTGTGGCATCGCTCCGTGCTACGTCCTGTAGCATCTCAGGGCCTTTCTCCAAGCTGATGAAAGGTGATCACTGGGGGAAGAGGGAAACAAGATCACATTAACTGATCTCTGCTTGAAGGTCAGCTAAAAATTGGCACATAGTAGTTTTGTAGGAGTGATTCGTGGTTGAAGATGGAGACTCCTGAGCCTCTACGAGACTTGGGCCTGTGTTTAAGCGTAGCAATAAGCCCAACGTCCTTAATAGTGAGGGCTTTGCCAGAGCTGCCCCTGAAGGTCTGCATCAGCAAGCACTAAGCTAAAGCTGGATAAACTTCTCTGATCAATCTGCTCCTGGCAGCAAAGTTCAGTTTAACGCCCCTGCGAAGGAACTTGGGGCTTGAAGACACCTCAGTGTAAGGGGTGCTGCTGCAAGACCCCCTGCCCTGAAGGGTGAAGGGGCCCATTCCATCGACCAAATCCCCAGGGAAGTGTCCACGCAGGAGACACTCAGAGGGATTTTCCAGTGCTGATCAATGGCTGTGTTGGATGCCTGGCTGTGTTGGAACTTGCCAGACTAACAAATGCAGAACCTTGTTGGGTTTCAAAGGCTCAGCTATTGTTTGTAACTGGCAGGATAGACAAAATACCTGTGAGCAAAGCAGGGCTTCCAGATGGAGACAATCTGCAGAGGAGGAACAGCCCCTGCCCACTTTTCCCATTGTCTCCTGGCTGGCAAACCTCTGGGAAGAGCCACCCGAAGTGTTTGGTTTAACACGTCTCAGCTTGCGTTTGGGATTGTCTGGGATATGTCCCATTGTGTCCCGTTCTGGTTAAACAGGAAGGATTTGCTTCTTGATTTTTTTGGTACACAATGTTGGCTGCACACATCCTTCAATCCAGGCCATAAAAACGTTGAGAAAGATTATTTTAAAAAGCCAAATCTCCCCAGATCTGGTGGTTGTGACGCAAGGAGGAAACAAGCCGGTCATTAGACTAATGAGGGCTTAGACTGCTGTGGCTCCAACCTCCGTTGTTCTTCTCTTCCAGGATACCTCAACGATTACTTTGGGAATTACGACGCGGCCTTTTACTTCGCCGGAGTGTCCCCCATCGTCGGCGGCTTGGTGCTCTCCGTCGTCCCGCTGGTCCACCAGAGGATGCTGAAGAAGCAGCGCCTGGATTCTGGCAAAGACAAGATGCTGGTGTCGGAGGCCGTGGTGAACGGGGAGCTGCTGCCAGGCTGCCCAGCCTCCGAGGCACACATGTGACACCGCGGCCACCAGCAGCCTCTCCGTAGCCCCAGCACAGGCCCTTTTCCAGACAGACCCTCATTCCCAGTGATGGCAGATGCACTACGTTTGTAAAGGAGAAAACACAAAAAGTTCTTCTAGTTAAAGGCTTTTAACTGGCAGAAATGCTCTTTCTTGGGACAGTTTTGATTTCAAAGCCGCCTTTTTTTTTGTTCCTCTAACCATTTTTCTAAGGACAACTTTCACCCAGGATTCAAACTTGATCGATCTCCCGCTCCTCTCCCCGGTTTTCTATACGTCACAACAGAGGTTTACAGCTAATAAATGCCTTTTTCAAGCAGGCCACGGATGGAGCTTGTTGAACCTTGCAGCTGTGCATCCTCCTCCTCTTCCTCTGGTGTCACTCACGTGTCACGTCCAAGGGAGACAACCCCCTCCCCACCCAGCACCAGAGGCTGTTTTGGAGCCAGAGATCCAAAGGAGGAAGCGCTGCTTTAGTCTGATGCACAAACCAAATAAATGTCAGCAAGTCCCACTTCCATCTTCTCTCCTTCTTTCCCGCTGCTCTCCCGCACACCCAGGGAGCTGCGGCTGGGATGCTGGGGAGCTGAGCCGGCTCCACCAAACGGAGCCACGTGGGAGCACACTCTTCCTGCAAAACATGCCTTAAAAATGCACGGACGAGACCAGCAGGTCCCTTGGCCACTTTCCACCTCCGTTTTCCGATTGGGCTTTTGAGGTGCAAAAGAGAGGGGCAGCTCCTGGCACGGCTGGATCCGCAGGGCCAGATCCATGGGATCGCTGCCGGGATGGGCACTTCGGAGGCACCGAGGCACACGGGGATGGGACAGAGCCCTGTGAGCCATGGATCGGCTCCCTGAGGGGGCATGGCTTCCCTGGTGGGCACAGGGGCACCCATGGGTGCTGCTGGCTCAGGGCACAGGGTGCCACCGCCCTTTTTGGGGGCCAGTGGTGTATTATGCAGCAATAACCGTGAGTCAGTATTGGCAAGGGAAGCCTGGTGTTTCCAAAGGGTTGGAAAGCCCCAGTAGCATTTAACTCGTAGCCTGTGTGTTGTCATGGGGAGCTGGTGCAGGGGCAGTGCTGTCCTTGGGGGGACAAGGAAATCACACAGCCAGGGAGGGCCCACCACGCCGAGCGATGGCAGAGCTCAGCCTTGTGTAGAAATTCATTGTTGTCCAGAGAAAATTATAGAAATTCCAATTGCCCAGAGAAGCTGTGGCTGCCCCATCCCTGGAAGTGTCCAAGGCCAGGTTGGAGCAACTTGGGATAGTGGAAGGTGACCCTGCCTGTGGCAGGGGGAGGAATGAGATGGGCTTTAAGGTCCCTTTCAACCCAGACCATTCCATGATTCTATGATCATCTCCAGGCATTGCTAATGAGTGTGGCTAATGAGAGAGAAGGGAAGTTCTCCTGCCCCAGTGGGTCCCTGTGTAAACAAGGAGCCAACAGTGACTGGGGTACCTTTTCCTGGGAGAGAGCAAGAAACAAAACTCACTTTTATCCTGGCTGCAAACCCATTCTTCACTGGATTTTCATTTTGTTCGCCTGCCATTAAAAACTGAGGTGCCTGAAGAGGGACGTGGGCCCTGGGAATCACCCCTTGGTCTCCAGGCAAGTGTGAGGGTTTGGAACACCAAGACAAATCTTGGCTGTGGATGTTTGGGCTCAGTGGAGGGCCCCTCCTGTGGGCAGTGGTGGGACATTTGTACATAGGCTCAGGCCCCTGCATGCCCCTCTGGCCCTGTTTTGAACCCACGTTGGTTAATGCATTGTAAGGTCTTGTGGTCTTGTGGCCCTTCTGTCCCCCTCCAAGCTGGAAAATTGCCTGGTGTGTTGTGACATGTCTCTTTATGACTATAAAATGAGATGTCTGCTTGTCCCTTTCTTCGATGTGCTTTTCCATGGCTGTCCCTGCCCTCTATGGCACTGTCTGATGTGGCTCTGCTGACCCGTCGCTCACTTTGGGGAGCCCCCCGAGGCAGCTGGAGCCACGTGGGCAGGCAGGACATGCATGTGGTGTCCACGCTGTAGCTGCGGTGGGACCTGCCAAGCTCAGCCTAGAACTGAGTGTTAAAGTGATGCATTTCAGGTGGAAATGGGGTGTCCTCAAAGCCCTCTGAGAGCTGAAGGAAAGAAGTAGCTCCTCGTTGTAACTCCTTCTGCATGGCTTGGGGCATTTATTCACACTGGAGTTGGATGAGGTTCATTAAATCGTAGTTTTGACCTTAATACCCCCTGAAGGGGAGCTTATGAGGTATTTAAATTCAAGAAGTAGCTTCTTCAGACCGAGCAGAGGTTGAGCAAGAGCTGCCTCCAAACCCTGTCTGGGCTGAGCAAGCAGCTGCACAGCAGAGCCCACCGATGGCTGCACACAGACTGCTGCAGTGAAACTTCCCTGGCTCATAAGGTGGTTTATGCTTCAAATCCCCAATTTCTACAGAATTCCACTTGCCTTAAGTGCTCCACGTGCCTGCAAAGGGCTTTCTCCAGGGGGAACCTGCATTTGGTGCAACGTGTGCTTGGCACTGCAGTGGCATCAGAGCATCTCTGTGTCAACCGGGAGCCAGCGCTCTGCCCAGGAGAGGTGCTGGCACCCCCTTTTGTCCCCGCTAGATTTTGGTCTTTGCCCCTGTTTGGTGGGGGGAAACCAGCCCTCACCCTCGCACAGGCTGATGTCTGGCACCAGCCTCCCAAAAACACACTCAGCCTCTTTATCTGGTCAAAATCCTGCCCTTGGTGAAGACAAGGTGGAATTCTGCAGCAGGGAAGGCAGGTTTGAACGACAGCAGTGAAAGGGTCACCTCGTCAGCAAACACAGATGGGAATGGGAAGGACAAAGGTTGGAGCAGTCTGTCAACAAAAAGGGAGTATTTGGGGTGGGTTTGTCAGCAAACTGCTGCTGGGGGTCCAGCTTGGCCCTTTCGGGTGTCAGGCAGCTTGCAAGGACTTCTCAGCTGGTGGCCTGAGAGGTGGATTTGTGGTGATGGGAACACCTACCCAACAGGGAGGAATTGCACTGGTCCCTGAAACATCCTTGTAGGCTGTGGTGGTCTGGTGGGGTGACACCAAATGGGTGCCCCAAAAAGCTTCATCCCAAACCCCATCCTATTCCATCGGGATCCTCTTGTCCCAGCCCAGCACATGCCCATCCTCCCCGGGCAGGCGAGGGCTGAGCAGGCGGCAGCACCCCCAGCCAAAACTGCCTTTCACACCCCCCCTTCTCCCACCCTGCCAGTGCCGGGCTGTGATCCCTGCCCCTCTCCCTTGCTCCAGGAGGGGAAGGGGGAGCCCGACACTCTAGCCTTGGCCACTTTTGGGAGCCAGTGAGGGCAGGGGAGCAGGTTGAGCCCCTCAGGTGGGAAAGGGGTTGAAGGGAGCAGGGAAGGCCCCCCTTGAGCCCGTGCCCGGGGTGTTTGCAGAGCTGCAGAGCCTTATGTAAGCGCACAGAGAGCGCGGGACGTGTCCCAGCAGCGCCCGCTCGGGGCAGGGCTGGGGCTGCCTCTTAAATCTTTACCTTGAGGGTGTTCAAAACCGACTTGTTGCCTTCTTTCTTGGTTTTCTATTTTTTTCTTTAAATACTGCTCCAGAGTGAGGCATCAGATTTAACTCCTCTCGCTCCTGCCGAGCTGGAAGGGCTCTGGGGATGGTTGTGCTCGTGATGGGAAGGGTAGCAATGCTGCAGGAGCTGCCTGGGAAGTGCCATGATTCATGGCTTGGAGCTTTTCTTCAGTTGTGAACTAATCTGCAGGAGCTGCTTCATTGCAGCGTGCCCTGCCCTGAGGTCCTGCAGCCAGGGAGACACACATTTCTAAGTCGCGTAGCTTAAGTTTAACGGAGTCTGGCCACTCTCACAGGCTGGGGTTGAGGTTTCCTAACATTTCTGTGGCAGCTGTGGGAAGGCCACATCCTAATTGCCACCCAAGCCTGAGGGTGTTCGCAGGTCTGCTGCGGTACCGCGGGGTTTGGGGACCCCCAATTTCAAGAGGTTTTGGCCCTTCCTCCCACCGTCGTGGTGGTTTGGGGCTGCCAGTCGAGGAGCTTCATTCCCCTCCGGGCTGAGCTGCCTGGAGGAGGCAGGAGGGAGGTAGCCTGCAGCAAGGCAAGGGCATTCCTGCCCTTCCCTGCGTGGCAATGCCATGGGAATGCTCTGCATGGCAGCAGAGGGTCTCTTTGGTACGTGGGTGCCAAGAGCGACTTGCTCTGGGCAGCCTGATTTGGTGCTGAGGATCTCACCTGCTCTTGCTCAGATCACTCCAGTTCAGCATCTCAGGAGCCTTAGGGTGGATTTCAACCCTGGCTGACATCTGCACCTCTATGTGGCCATGCGGTCCTCAGAGTGAAAACCTGGATAAAGGTGGACTTGGACCAAACCCTCTGACGCAGAGGGACAGGTCCAGCTGAGACCCCTGTGGTCCCCCCATCCCTCACTGCAAACCATTCCCGGCTTTCCTGTGCTTCTGTACCCCACAGTTTTGTTTGGGGGTTACCTTGGTTATTTTGGCTTCAATCATTTTCACGCTGGCAGAGTTTGCTTCTCCTTATCCAGCTGGAAGCCAAAAATTGGAATGACTTTGAAAGCCGCAGCTCCTTTGCCAAGGCGAGGGGAGCAGCCCCCTCCCTCCACCTTCATGCCACCAAACCTGAGCTCCAGCAGCTCTTTTGAGTGCTTACAAGCCACCCTTGTAACCTCTGGGGAGGATGATGTGATTGAAAAGTGCTCCTTAAATACTCCTCCTCTGCAGAATTCCTGGTAGGGATGGAGCTGACACTGGAGAGAGGCTCCACAGGCCAGTAATGACCCGGAATCAAGCTGTTTCCCTTTCTTTTGAGAGCCCTTGGAAGGAAAGCAGACAGAGGGATGGATGGATGGATGGATGGATGCATGGATGGACGGATGGAGGGGTGGATGGATGGATGGATGGATGGATGGATGGATGGATGGATGCATGGATGGATGCATGGATGGATGCATGGATGGATG
>JAWWMP010000148.1:18062397-18087782 GCA_035047865.1 Dendrocincla tyrannina | reverse complement strand
GCATGGATGGACGGATGGAGGGGTGGATGGAGGGATGGATGGATGGATGGATGGATGGATGGATGCATGGATGGATGCATGGATGGATGCATGGATGGATGCATGGATGGGAGGATGGATGGATGCATAGATGGGTGGATGCATGGATGGATGCATGGATGGATGCATGGAACTCTGAGGGGGCTCAGGAGCCCTGGGGTGTCTGCCCGGGTGACCCTCCCTGTGCTGCAGGGTGAGTATCACTCCAGGCTCTTTATCAGCTTGGCATGGCCCCTCTGTGGACTTTGGCCCTGCTGACAGCGGGGTTATCGCTGGGCTTTGGAGGGTTCACCCCACACAGCCCCTCTCGGGGGGGCTTTGTTGGTTTATCTTTTCAAACACTGCCATGCCCTCAATGTTCCTTCCAAGGACAGACACCGAGAGTGTCCCCACGTCCCCTCTTCCAACACACCGACCAGGGCTGGGATCCGCCTTCCCGGTGGGAAGGCACAGAATTCCACCTGTTTCCTGCAAAAATAGCTTTGAAAGAGGCTCTGTACCTCTGGAGTGTCTCCTTGTTTTGTACCATACCCCCAACTCGCACCCTCCACCCACCTCTGCCCGGCACGGCAAGCGCGGCCCTTTCCCGTAGCATTAGAGGCAAGATGAGTGTCTATTTTATTAAGGAATTAAACTTATTGTTTTCCTTTTTGTACATTTTTAATCGTGGCGTGTCAGACGGGTTGTTTACTGGAGCAGGTTTCTGGGTAGGGTTGATGCTCCTCTTCTGGTGGGTGACGGCCAAATCGCCCGAACGCAGTCGGGATTTGGCTGCCGAGCGCGTTCAATCCAACCCTTTTGGGAAAGAACTCGACTTCTGGAGGCCTGAACTTTCCCAGCAGATCCTGTTTCAGCTATTTGAACCCGTTAAACCCGGAGGCAGGATTTTTCTGGGGAGGCTGAGGGCAATTAGGAAATTTCCCCTCTCTCCCCTCCCCTGCCCTGAAATGCAGCAGGATGAAGCCAAATATTTGCTTTCGGATGGATGGATTTGGGAGTTGGCTCCACATAAGAGCACCGGGGCGGAGGCTTGAATTTTGGCCGTTTCGGGTAATTGTTTTTACAACAGGACCTCCAAGCTTGCTGCCATCAGCCCTGATCAGCAGATTCCAGTGCCATGCCTCTCTCCAGCCCTGTCCCAGCTCCCTCGTTGATGGAAAACAGCCTGCCCGTGGGTTTTTGGGGTGGGATGCATTGCTTTGCCCCGCGATGTGCTGGGAACGCTCACCCTCGCTGTGTCTGTACCCACTAGAAAGGCTCAATAAAAGGCTGTGAGCACCATCAGTAGCTTTGCAACCCCCTTTTTTCCCCACTGTGCTCCTGGCTCTGGCTCAGCAGAAGCTTTGTGTGGCTCCAGAATTGGTTCTGGGGGGCACCCGGGCCTGCTGGGCACACTGGGCAGACCAGCAGAGCCAGCAGTCCCAAAGCAGCCGCTCAATTCAATGCTGAAATCAGATGCTGAAGGCTAAAGTTATTCCTCTTCTTTAATTTTTTTTTAATTATTTTTTATTTTTTACATCTGCTCCTTGTAAGTGATTTATATCCCCTGAAAATTTTGTATCTGGAAGTAAAGTATTTGAATGTGTGTCTTAAAAGTAGGACCGTCCTTTCAAATGTGAATTTCTGATTGTTGGAAGTAAAAAACAAAGAAAAAGGAAAAAAAATAAACCTACCCCATATTAGCACATTTTTGTAATTAATGTTTTATGAATGTTGTTTTAAAAAAAAATTGTGTAGAATAAACCAGTTTAAAAAGAAAAGGGGTCCATGCCTGTGTTTTGCCAGGTCTCCTCTCCCCATGGCCAGTTGTGACCCCAACAGCTTCCCCAGATGCTGCCAACTCTTCAGAGGGGCTGCAAAGGCAACACTTTAACCTGGGAATTACTTTAATCACCTATTTGGCACACCTCGAGGAAAGGCTGTGCCAAGGTGCTGGTGTCTAACAAAGCAGAAGGTGTTCCCATGTGACACAGGAGGGTGGATGGTTCTTGTCCCACCCAGTGCATCAAAACCTGCGAATAATAAAGAAAGAAAACCCTGAGAGCATCACCCAGAGGGCTCCCAGTGCTCAGGGTGAGCCCCCAGCCACCCAGGCAGGTTCTCCTCTGTTCCCCTTTGGGTCTGGCACCTTCAGGAGCTGCAGCATCTTCAGTCCATGGGGGCTCTCACAGAGCCACAGCACCAGAGCTTTCTTTTTTAAGCGTTATTATTATTATTATTGTTATCAACGTTGTTTCTTCCTTTTGGCAGTGGTTGAGGGGCACAGTGAAGCCTCTCTGGCCAGAGGAGAACTAATCTAATTTTTAGTCATTTTTAGTTATGGGAGGGCTGGGAAACACTGAGCAGGATTATCCATGAACAAGGCTGTGAGACACTGAAAACACGGCTTTTATCTGGGGTTTTTTATTAATGATTTGTTTAGATGAGGTGTTTTAATTGCCATTAGATGAAACACACACATTAGTTTTGTGTAATTCAGGCTCCTTTTTTAATGTGCACCTCAACCCTTTTTCAAGTTGGGGGTATTTACTGCAAATAGTATTAAAAAAAAACAAACCCAAACAAACTAGGAAATAAGAGATGGTAAATAGAGATTCAAAGGGAATAAGGCTGTGGCAACAAGCTCCTCTGGAGTTGGGCCTGTGCATGCAGGGACAGAGTAAAGAGAGGGAATGCTGAGAGCATTCCCGGGAGCAGAGGTGCACAGAGCTTCTCTCCCAGGCAGCAAAAATACCCCAGTGCTGGTGTGGCATTAAAATGATCTCCTTGGGACGGCTGGAAATTCGGAGGGGAACTGGGAGGGTGCTGGGGAGGGTGATAAAAGCGGGCTGTGCATCCATGGGGACACCCAGAGAGCACCCCCAGGAGCATCAGCTCATCACAGTCCATCTCCACAAAAGTCATCAAAATGAATACAGACACAATTGTTCCACAAATTCCATATTAATATATATATATATATATATATATATATATACACACAAATGTCTCCAGAGGTGTGTCTGTGCCTGGGCCCACTGGGAATCCCCTCTCACCCTGGCTGAGCACAGGGCATGGAACATCAGTCACCTCCTGCTCTGCCAGGCTGCTGGATCTGACCCTAATCCATGGAAAAAGTGGAGGGAAAAGTATTTTGCATCAGAACAAACCCCGAGTTTTTCCATGAAAAGGCCACAAACAAGAAAAAACCCAAACCACAACACCACCACCAAAAGGATGTTTTCATTACTTGAACCCAGCAGTTCACTATTTAGATATTTATTCATACATTAAAATTGAAATGTCAAGGATTAACCCGAGTTAATTATATATAATAGCTGATATTTGTGCTACAAAACACATGTATGCTTTCTATCTTACACATATATAATGGTGTGTTTTCCCTATTAAATAGGAACCATATGCCCATGTTTTGCATTCAAGAGCTTTTAATGATGTGTATTTTTAGACTTCAATACACAACTAGCATCGATCTCTCTATAGAGTGAATTTTTGCTCTTTATACATATACCCCCCCCAAAATCTGCCCCTCCAGATGTGCAGCGCGGCCACAACATCTGCCCCTCCAGATGTGCAGCGGGAGCTGCAGGGCGAGGCTGATCCCTGCCGGTGGCTGCTGTGCCCTGCCCGGCCACTCTGTCCTCTCCCCGCCGCCTCTGGGCTGGCTTTGCTTGCCTTTATTGTCTTCTCCATCTGTTTTCTCTTTGCAGGACTTCAATATTATAATCTTTCAGGAGAAAAAAACCACCAAAAAAACACCAAAGGAACCGTTTGCGAGCGCCTTTGAAGGACTCGAAGGATGCGCTGAGGAGTGGCGGCGCTTTTGGGGTTCTTTTTAATCATCTCTGCTTCTAAATGCAAATCTTTCCTAGAGCCGTTGCTTGCTGTCGTTATTTAAAGCAATCGTTTGGAAAAGATCCCTTCCCGAGGCTGTTCAGCCGCACCCAGGCTCGGCAGGGCTGGGTGGGGGGAACCCTCTGCCCCGGGACGGGGGTATCCAGAATCCATGGATTCCCACCGGAGGGGGAAAGGAAGGGGGTATCCAGAACCCATGGATTCCCACCGGAGGGGGAAAGGAAGGGGGTATCCAGAACCCATGGATTCTCTCCGAAGGGGGAAGGGAAGGGGGCATCCAGAATCCATGAATTCTCTCCGGAGAGGGATGGGGGTATCCAGAACCCATGGATTCCCACCGGAGGGGGAAAGGAAGGGGGTATCCAGAACCCATGGATTCCCACCGGAGGGGGAAGGGAAGGGGGTATCCAGAACCCATGGATTCTCTCCGGAGGGGGAAGGGGGCATCCAGAATCCATGAACTCTCTCCGGAGGGGGATGGGGGTATCCAGAACTCATGGATTCTCTCTGGAGGGGGAAGGGGGTATCCAGAACCCATGGATTCTCTCCGGAGGGGGAAGGGGCTATCCAGAATCCATTAATTCCCTCCGGAGGGGGAAGGGGGTATCCAGAATCCATGAATTCTCTCCGGAGGGGGAAGGGGGCATCCAGAACCCATGGATTCTCTCCGGAGGGGGAAGGGGGTATCCAGAACCCATGGATTCTCTCCGGAGGGGGAAGGGGGTATCCAGAACCCATGGATTCCCTCCGGAGGGGGAAGGGGCTATCCAGAATCCATGAATTCCCTCCGGAGGGGGAAGGGGGTATCCAGAATCCAGGAATTCTCTCCGGAGGGAGAAGGGGAAGGCACAGGGTGGAGCTGGGGGAGCGCTGGGGTGAGCTCGGGATGCGCAACTTTCCCTCGGGGTTCTTGGGGGGGTTGTAGGGGCTTTTGTAAACGCAAGAGAGAAACCGCTCCGTACTGGCAGCGGGGCAAAGCAAGGCACGAAAACCAGAAATGTGCTGGAGATCTAAGGCAAACACAGCCCAGGGGAGCGGGAGAGGGCGGGGAGGGGCAGCGAGGAGGTGCCTGTGGCTGGGACGGAGGGGAGACACCCGGCTCGTCGTGCTGGGGACCCCTGACACCCCTCAGCACGCCGGGGGTGGGGACAGCCCGGGCAGGGAACATCAATCCCTTGGGCTTTGCTCCCGGAGCCCTTCGCGTGTCGCTTTATCCCGGCCGGGGCTCCGGGCTGTGCCCGGTTTCGCTGTTTCGCTCTCTTTTGGCATCAAACAAGTCTCTCCCCATCACCCGCAGCCCCTGCTCCATCCCGCACTGCAAACACGGCCGGGGAGCGTTCGGGGGCTTTTTTTGGGAGGGTTGGGCTGCGAGCGGGGCCCCCGTGTCCCCGCAGGCTCCGGCTAGCCCATTGTTCTGGCACGCACCTCTTCCTCCGCCGGGGGGATTGGATGCTCATTAATCGGTTGTCGTCTCATCTGGAGCATCGCTCAGGCCGGGCCGGTCCCGGTGTACGTGGCTGCTGCTGCATCGCCCTCCCGCTCGGTCCCCACGGGTCCGTGTCCCTGAGTCCCCCCTGGACCTGCTCTGTATCCTCACAACCACGAGGATCCCCGGGGGTTTCCTCCCTCCTCTATTCATCTTCCCCCTGTGTTGATGTTATCCCGATCCCACTCAGCACAGTCCAAAAGCGTTTTCTTTTTTCACCCTTTAGTCTTCCTTTGATTTAATTCCCCTCCTCTTTCCCTTCCCGTGCTCTGTCCTTCATCCCTTCCATCGTTTCCCACCTGCCCCTGCTGGCCACGCCACCCGTGCAGGGCAGATGGACAGGACAACCAGCACTGCTGACAGCGAGTGGCTTTCAGGGCATTTCTCAGCCTCCCCCTCCCACAAGGATTTCAATTTCATTAGATCCATCCTTACAAATTAACACCTGATCCCCCCAAAGGTGCCAGCAGCAAAGGCCGAGTCATTTCCAAGTTTATTTAGGAAGTTTTTAGTTTAGGTGGAAGTCAGCAGTACCCACAGAGATTCATCTGTTCCTTCCACTGCACCTTTTCTGACCTCTCAGCTTGCCTGGTGAGCAGTGAGTGATGCTCAGGGCAGGCACACCATGGTCCCACCTCCATTCCACAAATCCCTGCTCTGGAGGGGAACCCCGTGGGCTCCTGAAATGAAGTTATTTCAAGAGCTTTCACCCCTATAACCCCCCCCCCCCCCAAACCCACCAAGCAGCCTGCAGCAAGGTTTGGCTCTGCAGGCACAGGGCAAACTGGGGGGTTTGGGTGTGGGCAGGTGCCAGGGCTGTTTCAGTGCCGTGCAAGGGAGGACTAGAGCGGGTATTAAAGCCAAGAAACCAATTTGGGCACTTTGTGCTTCATGGCATTTTCCACAGGACCCATCCCGATGAGCAAAGCTGCTGCTCCAGAGCAAAAAGCCACCGTCCTCAAACTTCCAGGCTGAAGAAATCCCATTCTGCAAAAGCATTCCAAGAAATCAAACCAGTGAAACGAATCTTTGCTGGACACCAGGAGCCCAGCCAGCTCCTCTCCTGGCTCTGCTGCTGCCAAAGTGCCACAGCCCAGTTCCCCCGACACTGTCACCAAGGGTGCCACCTCTCAAGCTTTTGCCTTGAAATCCCAGGCCTCTGTTGGTGTAGGGTGCCAGAACTCAGGAAACCCTCACAAATCTGGGATGACACCCATTTGATGAAGTAATCATTGCTGAGGGGACCTGACGCCTGGATTTTCACATGCTTGGCTTGGCAGGGGATTTATTCAGGGGAACAGTTGGAGCATGTGGCAGCAGCATCTCATTAGTGCCACGGACAATGCCCTGCCAGTTTAAGTCTAAAAAGTGGGTTTCGTTTTCCCTATGTAACTTTATTGTAACGATTTATGGAGCCAAACCACAACTGAGTTTAGATTCATTATATTTAAAGTCCCCAAACAGGTTCAATCACACTGGAACCAGCTGGGAAGGCGAGGGAGGAGCAGCTGGGCTGTGCTTTTCTCCCTGCCTCTCTCTTTTCAAACACTCCAGCCCACTGAGGAGCAATCAGAAGAGGGGAGAAGTGCCCCTGTGGGTGGCTATTCCTGTCCCCCCCCATTGCTCTGGGATGCACAGGGTCACCAAACACAACCTTTCTCCTCCCACCCGGCAGCAGGAGCAGCAAAGCAGCCAAACACATTCATTCCCCGGTGAAGGTCTGGATCTGCCATGGAAATATATCCTGAAGGGTAAGACAACGTGAAAGGTTACAGGGTTTAAGCACCAAGAGGGAGGAACAAGGTTATATAAAGTTTTACAGGTCAGGACAAAGACCTCAAATATATTAAAGAAAATAAACAGAGGGATGAAGTCAGACACACACGTGTGCCAAGGTTGGTTTGCACTCTTTAAGCAATTTGGGGGTTGATTGGCAGCTTTTAAGGAACAAATACAGGGTTACCCAAACCCAAGGACTTCCTACAGGGAGACGAGGGGCTGGAGACAGAGGCAAAGAGCTCCCGATACACAAAGTGTGGGAGCCCCTTCAGGAATGAAGTCACTGAAATCAAAGCTAACCCCCGTGTTAAGCCTCACTGTCAGGCTGAACTGAACACTTGCAGAGCAAGAAGCATGTGGGAATGGAGAGAAAAAAGCCTTGTCCAAGAGCTCTCCCTGTGGACAGCGAAGCTGGAGTGGAATCCTGACTCGGTGCATGGCTGGAGCAGCCCACGATGTTCCTCCTCGCTGGAGAAGGGCACCACTGGCAGTGCCAGGAGCCCCAGCCCAGCTGTGATTCTGTACCCGCTGCCGTGGTACCACCCAAAGCCCCCTTTTCAAGCCCCACCACCTCCTTCCAAACCGCTGCCATCTCCTCTCGGGGAGCAGCGCTGAGGTGAGGGAAGCGCAGGGAACAAATCCAGCTTCCCACGCCCTACAAAATTTCCTGCCCACTCAAGTAAGTATTTGCACGTACCTCAGCTACTAATTTTAGGATGAAGCTTTTAGCCACATGCCAGTCTCTCCTGGAGGCTGCTGAGTGGATCTGCAGGGAGGCTCAGCCCTGAGCAAGGGCTCCTGGTTCCGATGGAAACCTGCACAGCTGCTCCTGGAAAGACAACCTGGAGACGCTGCTTTGGAACCCCACAATATCCACTGACAGATTTACAGCACTCTGGGACAGAGCCAGACTTATTGCTTCAGTTAACTCTGTACCATTCCAGCTCTTTCCTTGCTGTCCAGCTTCAAGGGAAACGGTGTATGGAGGAAATAAATTCCTACCTCATCCAGCACTGTTCACTCCAGTGCATTCTCACCGTACGAATAAACCCAAGGAGTGATGATCCAGCACAAAATGAACACTTCATGCATTTTATTGAGTCTAGTTAAGATTTGTGTTATGACATCTTACATAAGGAACACACTCCTGCCAAGTGTTAGCTGGCAAACCTGGTTAAACTGCGTCCAACGACCTCAGAGCATCAGTTTGTATTAAACAAGTCCAGTATAAACAGATGCAAAGCACTGTACAAAAAAAAAAGAAAAAAAAAGAAAAAAGAATAATATAAACTGTTCCATTCACAGTGGAATTCAGGGCTTCCCAACCAACAGCTTTACTGAGTGAAATTCAGCAAGGGGGCTCAAGTATTTTAGTTTCAGGGAACAAACCCAGATAAATCAAACCAAATTCTATGGTATGTTTTCTCATAAGAAAGGAAAATAAAAGAGGGTATCAGAGAGGTTGGGAAGTCCTGGTATGACAGAGGCAAACCTCTTTTTTAACACAACTGTTTTGTACATGGGGTATGTTACCAGTGATTGTGCCTCTTCACCCTCCTGCCTCCCCCCCTAGCCGAGGGTAAACAAAAAGCCCAGTGTCCGTAAGGGCTGGAAATATTTCTGAAGTTGTTATAAATTCCCTCACCGTGGCTCCAAGCCAAGCCTCATCCAAAGCTCCTCCTCCTGGGAGAAGGCAGAGGAGCAGGCAGACGTTTCCATCCAGACTGGGCTCCTCAGCAGAGCCCCACTCCCCACAGGAGCCCCACGGCAGGAGCGAGGAAACCAGGACAGCCCTCCCGTGGACATCCACACATGACAAGGATCCCAAATTCAAGCGAGGCAGTGGCTAAGCCAACAGCATGGAGGTTTGTACTGCAGTGTGACAGTGAAGTGACACTGGGAGGTCGAGAACCCCCTCCTGGCACTGCTCAGAGCTGGTGCTCAGCCTTACCTCGTGACTGTTCTCACCCTCACTTTGTCCCCTCACTTTTACGAGCCCACAGGGTTGTGTGGGCAACTGTTCATCCTGCAGATCCACCAGGGCAAGGGGCCCTTGGACTCGCACATTTGCATAACCCAGACAAGTGACAGGAAACTGGCATGACAGTCGTTATGGTCCATTGTGCCAACTGGTGGGAAACCCCTTCGTCTGCAAGGGGACACAATGGACAATTATGGCTCCTTCAGAGGGCGGGTGGTGTCACATCCCTGCAGCTGCTGCTGTGCCTGCACACCAGCCCTTCCCACAAAAGGCCTCTCAAACGGACCGAGGGATTGTGGCACCACTCTACACAAACCATTTCTAGAACAACTCAACGAACTGCCCCCGAGTTCTTTGCAAAAAAAACAAGGCTCATCCAAGGAAATAAAAAAGTGCACATGAAAGGGAAATCCAGCCAACACCAGGAATTGCCCTTCAGTCTTTTAACAGATAAAACCCCAATGAAAAAAAAAGAAATAAAATAAAATGAGCCCCCCCAACGGTGCTGGTTCACGATCTGAATTAAACTATCAACCTAAATAAAAAGCACTGTGCGTTCTTGTAGGGTTTGGCCTCATGACTGCTAGAACTGCTGTGGGTACAGGTCTGGCCTGTCAGAAGGGAATGAAGCTCATGCCCCAGATATTCCCAACAGGAGTTTGGGATGTTTGGGAAAAACAAAACACGGGAACAACTACTGGGCAGGGCAACGACCAGGAGAATCCTCCCAAACTAAAATAAAGCCCGCTGATCCTGCAGGGAAGGAGTGATGCTGGTGCTGAAAGCTGGCGAGGAGACCCCACACGGTGGCACTGTGACCTTGCGCTGGTGCACAAGGCGCTGCCTCTGCCAAGCCATCATTTCTGTCCAACCAGGCCTTGGAACAGCACAAAACTCACCATTTTAACCCTTCCTACGGCTACAGGCACGAGTGAAGCTGCTGTGGCCCTCCTGGAACATCAAGAAAACTGCAGGAAGTGCTAAATACTGACGTTCACTATCAAAATATTTCATAAACTGTGAATCAGGCTAATTGCGAACCGCACTGGTGTCTTTCCTATTTTGTAAGCAACTGAAATGTTAATATTGGCTTTTCCCAAACCAAATATAAATGTAGGTAAATAGAAACTGAATTACCAGAGGCTGACAGGCAACTTGGCTATTATATAAAGAAGTTTTTGCTGCATCACCAATTCAATTTCTGCTCATTCCTCCAGACAATGAGCCCCCAGAGCACTGGAAAAAGCAGAGAAAGCACTCAAGGTCTCCCAAAGTGAGATAAAATTATTTGTACTTGGTACCATGTGGGAAACTGCCAAGATTGCTGTAGCTACTCTTGCTACAGGGAGATAAAATGCTAAGGCATTGCACTCTAAGCTGTTTAACAGAACTGTAAGGGTGGTTCTGCCAGTGTGAAGCCACTGGAAACCCCAACCATGGAGAAGGTTGGGTGACACGGCACCCCCGTGTTTCAGGGGGCTTTGGGCTCGTGGGCTCCCCTCTTTGTGGTCACCAGCTCGACTTTCAGCATCTAACCTGGTACTCACGTTGAGAGGGGCTTTTCCCCCTCCAATTCTACTCTCTGGGAAGTCAGTAAAACTGCAGAGCAAGTGTTTGCTATGGAAATGCTACGGGAAGAAATTCAGAAGTGTGATTTTGTTGAGGAAATTTTGGCAGAGAACCCAGCACCTGAAATCAACAGCCAGCTTCGATTTCACAGTGTCCAAGTTAAAAATCAAACCTAGGAGCTGATTTATTCTTCTGTTCCCAAAGAACACTTGCATGATGTGTCCCAGCAGGAGGAAAGAAGGCTCAGTAGCCACTCAGGGTTTCCCACTGAACCAAACACCACAAAGGACACATGTAGAAAATAACTGGCATTTTGGGATGTTGTGGAATCCTTAACTAGCTGATGAGATGTTCAAATGGCTTAGAGCAGCAATTACAGTTTATGCAACCATCACTCTAAAACACCAAAAATGTGTCTTCATTAGGAGAAAAGAAACAGGCCAGCTTTGGTTTGGCCATCTGGGGTACACACATTTCCCACAGGGCAAGATCATATTCCTTCCCAACTATGGCCCTGGAGTTGAAATTCATAAAAATCACTTTTCTTTGCACATGGAAATCCTTAAAACAAAGAACAGGTCATTGGGGTGAAAGATGTTTCCCCACACACACTGATGAGAGTTGAGGTAAATTCTCTAGTTCTCAACTGCAACACATCAAATACATGATTTTAAAGGTAAATTCAATTCATTGTCATCTCTCCAACAGGAATATAAAGAGCTTGTTGAGTTTTTTGTATTTTATCCTTAGAATTTGCCAAACATTTTAAGTGTCCTCATAATAATTTTGAAATTTAACCTAATCCTCTAATAACCTGTTTTCCAGTTAATATCTGTTACTCTGCTGCTCTTGAGTCATGAGCTGGATATCTCAGCATGACCACTCACCATATCCAGAGTTTACTAATACTGTTGGTAGAGGAGGAAAAAACCAAACACCTGCCAATCCTTGTCTGCTGAAGTTACAAAGCTGCCTCAAAAATTAAGAGTAAACACTGACAGAAACCTTGGGCACAAACCTCACTGAGCGAACTGGTACAAGTCAGCCTGTATCATCAAGTATCTGCAACCATACCAAGAAATAACCAGCCATTAGAACAGTTTCTAATTTTTATCATCATTTTTTTTTTTGGTGGCATTACTGAGCCAAAACACTGCAGTTATAACATT
The DNA here is from genome assembly GCA_035047865.1 of Dendrocincla tyrannina. Taxonomy (NCBI): domain Eukaryota; kingdom Metazoa; phylum Chordata; class Aves; order Passeriformes; family Dendrocolaptidae; genus Dendrocincla; species Dendrocincla tyrannina. Next base: position 18,075,904 of record JAWWMP010000148.1, on the reverse strand, counting down.
TGTTGGGGTTTTTTTTAATCTAATCCAACTGGTTTTATGTTACAGTAGCTGTTCACATAAATAGTACAGATATGCACTGCTCTTGACAGGTACACAGTAACAACAGCAGCTCTCTCGTGTTCAGTTTGCTCTCTGTGTGCTGGGGGCTGTATGAAAAGCATTCTTGATTCCTAAGCATCATGGTACAGTTTTAATTCTTAATGCATTAGTACAACAGTGCATTGGAAAAGTACTGAGCTTCTACAAAAAAGCTTTACAGTTTTAAAACGGATTTGTTTTCTTTATTTAAACAAGCATAGGCAATTCTTATATTTCCACAACATGATAAATATCCCAATTAAGCTAACAGCTCATCCTACAGCGTGCCATAGTGATGGGGAAAGGCTAACATTAGTGTTATTTACACAGACTTGTCCAATATTAACCCAGGAGGAAAATTAAAAGTATGTTCAAGTGTGCAATTAAATTCATATCAGTTGGATTTCTTGCAAAAATTCCTCTGCGACTCATGGACATTGAGCAGGGATGACTTCTCAAAGAACTCCTCTTAAGCACAGTCTTGAGGACAAACTCTTTATTGAATTGGGATGGCAGGGGCCGGGCAGGGGAAAGAACTTAATACTCTTCACAAAATAAAATGTATTTTTAAGTGGGTAGATGTCTTTGGAGAAGTGAAATTTTAACACCCAAACTGACTAGACCTCGAAAAAACCTAATTAAAGAATTTTTTCCAATTTCCAAAGCCTGAATCCAAAGAAAAAGCTTTAATGAGGGAAGATTCACTCCAAGTCATTACTATACACTGAGGCACCACTCAAAAAGTGGCCATAAAGGAAGTGACTTCTTTGCCCATCACTATCACACCAGCTGCTTGGCCATTGATTCAGACCTCCTTCAGACAACACTCTCCCTGTTACCAGAAGCTAAGACTGCTCTGCGACAAATGGGACAAGTGGAATTCTCCGATAACCAGCGGTCGATGCAGTGGACATGATACTCGTGGGAACAAGGCAGCTTCCGCAGCTTGTTGCCTTCCGTGTACTCCGTGATACACACACTACAGGTTTTCAGAGCATCGCTCTCACCAAAATTCCTCATCGCTAGGTTGTCAATCTGTTCTTTGGTGAGTCCTCTTGGTTGGTCATCGTCGTCTTCGTTGAGGAGGAAAAACTGTGCAAGGCTAAGGAATGGTAGAGAACCACTTTCTTCAAACGTCACCGATCCCCTCGTGTTCCGGCCTTCCCGTCTGGCCCCAGAGGTTGAACTAGCTTCATGGCCACCTTCATACACCTCCCCTGAGCTAGCATCTGCATTTTCATTGCCTGAGGTACCACTGCCCCCGTTCTGGGCCTCAGAGGTATCCACGTTCTGATTGGGAGTCGGGCCGCTAGGATCTGCATCACTATCACTGTACATAAAGTAACTGAGCTCTCCGAAGCCTGTCATGATCTGCCTCAGCATAGTCTGAATAGCCACAGATGTGGTCTCGCTCAAGCCTGTGTTTAAGATCCTACGGATGGGAATCCTAATGGTGCTCACATAAGTTCTCACTCCGGCCCGCTCCGAGCGGGAGAACGTGCGCCTAAACCCGCCCCGCTCGCTCTCGTAGGTGACCGTGTTGTTGGGGGTCTGGGAGCGGGACCGTGTCCTGTTGGCTATGCTGTCCCTCTGCCGGTACTCCCCGGGGCGAACTCTCCTCACCTGCAGGTCAAGCACTATGGTAGGAGGCCTCTGCCCGGGGGCTGCGGACTCACTGGTGCCGTTAGTTTCTGAAGAACCTGCCGCTTGAGGAACGGGTCTCGTTTCGGGGGGGGAAAACAGGACTGCATTTTCACTTGGCACCTCAGTCCCCACGGTGTGCTGCCTTAAGGTCACGTGCTGCCTAGTTCTAGAGCTGCCCTCGGCTTCGTTCGCCGAGGAGTGGTCAAATGATTGAGATGATGTATTGTGATGAGGCCTGCGAGGAGCCTCGCTCACGGGATTAATAGGTGACCTACTTCTATCAGTCCTAGCCCGCGTTCTCCGCTGTTCTGGACTCCTGCTCCTGGCTCTCCTCTGCCCTCTAGGAGGGGAAGCCTCCTCAGCCGTTACCTCCTCCGAAGCGCTCCTTTCTGATCCAGGCTGCCTTACAGTTGGTGATTCAGACCTTGGAATTTCAGAGTCACTTTGGCTGTTTTCCAAATCCTCCCCACTGGAAGGCTCTACAGATGGCTCATTCTCAGTTTCTGGATTTGTGTTCCCATTGTTCCGGTTGACGTTTATTTCCAGACTGAATCTGAAGTCACCACTGTTGGGGTTAGTCCGGCTCACGGCTCTCCAGGACTGGTTTCCTCGCTGCCCGCTCCGCGTTGTATTTCCAGTCTGTCGGACTGAATTAAGCCAGTCTATTATAGAATCTCCATTTGAAACATCTTCTGCGGACTCTGCACCTGTGAAAAAGACAGGGAACTACCAAAATTAGAGTACTGAGCTAATTTTGGAGTGATCTTTTCCAAGAACATAATTGCTTAGTTTAACAAGTGACAATCTAGAAGTGCTGAATCCTACCAAGTGCTGCTGTGGTTTCACACACAGCGTGACAATTCCCAGCTACCAGAGCTCTTCTAAAGGAGCAGGAGTGGACACTGCTCTAACAGGCACGGAGTGGCTGCAGTCACTCCACAGCAAAAAGTCATCACAATAGCACATTGGTTATCGTAAGTAAATGGAAAGACACCTCAGGTGTTATAACACATCAATATTCTGTGTTTTCCTTTCCAAACAATTCAAAGATCTCTTGACCATTAGACAGAGAACTAAGTTTGTCCTGAGCCTTCACAGTGCTTTATAGCAAGTCTGCCTCACTAAGAACGAACCCCAGTGCTCAGCTCCAGGCATCGTCCGCAGAAGCACCTTCGGAGGGGAGGAATGGTTTAAAAAGAGGGAATGCCAAAAAGCATCCCAGAAGGGAGCAGACAGAAAGGCAATCTCAAAAAAAGAAAGAAAAAAGAAACAAACCTAAGTGAAACTATCTTGATACAAGTAACAGATGTGTTATGAGTGGAATCTGTCCCAAACCGGCCTCTGCAGCAGGTATCAGACATAACGTTCACTGAGTTTTGAAACAAAGCTCACCTTGCACCTGCCTAGGCTTAACTTGTCCCACTCCTGCACTCAAGTTAGGTCCGTACGGGGTGCTAAAGTTAAGAGTTTGCACAAATACTGTATATACCTCTATTCTCATCACTGTTTTGCTGGGGCGGACCTTCTTTAACTTGGTGTAGCCTTCTCAGCAACTCTTCTTCAGTAATTTCACCTTAGAAAATAAGCAAAAATTTCCAAAAATATTTCCAAGTCATATATGTATATATATATGTCATATAAGCATTGTCGAAAACTTCTCCAGAAGGTACAAGCCCACTGTTTGTCTTTTGTCTGATCAAATCTTGCCCTACTGACACTGCTGAACAGGTTGCTGAGGGGAAGCTCAGACACTTGAGCACTGTTGTCCCAAGTAAGCTTTGCTGCAGCTGAAACATCCCACAGCTCCATCCTATTCAAGGCAGATGTGCTCTCTGGTTCTGTAACCTCTACAACTTAGCAGCAATCTTTGTCATCCCATTTGTCACCCATTAAATGGCTGTGCAGAGTAAAATACTTGAGGTAACACTTTCACAAGCATGAAGAAAGGTTTAAATGAGTTGAAGTCATGGCTTGAATTAGGTATTATCCTATAAAGAGTCCATTTAAAGTAATAAGTCGATGGAGAACTGAAATCAAAACGCTCATGCAGAATCTCTCACCAGACTACTTACCCCAGTTACAAACTCAACCTCACCAGCACAAAATTTGCACACAGACACTTAAAAAGAAGACTTTTTTTCCATCTCAGGGCCCATAACTGGAACTGGGTCAAGTCTGGGTGTTCCTGCCAAATTGTGTAAACACCAGACTTTTATAACTACCTCTTCACTAGTCAGGGGGCCGCTCAAATTGGAGTCTGCACAAATCAGCAAGAAGCTACTTCCTGCCCTGGAACACAACCACAGCATACAAACTAAACGGGTGGAACCGTTTCAGGAGAACAGAAAAGCACACAGGCTGCCTACAAGCAATTCTAGTAGGATGGACAAGCATTACCCACCTGGTGTTCCTAGCAAATTGTTATCTCTCATAAGCCTGTAGTCCTCTTCACTCAGGTTGTTCACAAACTGATAGAAAGCTTCCTCTCGATCCAACCGGTCCAGCTGACTCTGACGTTGTGCTTCTGATTGATCAATATTTCCTTTATCACTAGAATCTGAGCTTTCCATCTTGATGAGTGGGAGAGTACCTAGAAAGGGAGGAAACAAACCCTTCACTGAGCGCAGTGAAATATGGCAGGACATTCAGGCATGTTCACATGTAGAACAGAATACAGGTTAAAGCAGTTTGCTAATGAAGCTTCAGTTAAGGCCAGGTGCCACAACCACAGGGATCAAAACCAAGCCCTTCTCAAAGCATGAGCTTCTTGGAGCAATACAAACCAAATCAATGCCCACCTCTCATTACCCAATACTCAACAAAGCAGCAGGTATGAACGTCCAGAATGTCATCTGCCAAAGCCTTAGTCCATTCACAGAGCTGACCAAGTGTCCACAATTACCTGCTTTTTGACATAAAATGCCCCTGCTATCCAAGTGCCTCACCAAGCAGCCTTGCAGCAGTGCAGTACAAGGCAGAAACCATCCTGGATCACGCTCTCTCTGACTCTAAAAGATGTTCATTGCTTTTTCCTGCCTGCCACAAGAAACACCTTTGACCATCCCAGTGCATTTGAACAGAATGAACGGATACAAACAACTCAAACACAGCAGATGCTATGGAGCACTATGTGCACAAAAAAAGAAAAGGTTCTCATTTCCTCAAACAAGGAAAAGGGTTTGTAAAATCAACTTCAGTGTTTTACATCAAGAGAAGAATTTCCTTTCAAGTTTCAGCATTTCCTGAACTACTGATGTTGACAACCAAAATTTCCAAGACAAACCCACAGCATACACCAGGTGTACACCTGCTTTCAAGAACTGTCTCCTATGTTGCATATTTTTAAATATAATACTCTCATATTGTTTTCCATTTGGATGAAATGCTTGGCAGTGTCTCTCTTTCAAAGGAAATTATCGATGAATTTTGTGTCTGTATCTGATAAATATTATAACGAAATACATGCAAATGCAGGAGACATTGTGGCACTGGCTGTGCCATGCAAATATATCAAATGAAGATAAAATAACTAGTTTCCTTGATCCCTGTGCCTCGCTATTCACAGCATCAAGAATTTTCCTGCACAACTGGTAGAATCTAGTTACTCAGAGAGGTGATTAGCAAGCTAATCCTCTGCATGCTAAAAAGCTCTGCAATAACATTCCCCATCAGAAAACATTCCTTTCATTTAAACCATACTTCATGTGACGTGAAAATACTGGAAGAATAAAGCTTTTCTGCTTCTCACTGGAAAATTTCCAACCCTGAGACATCTGTCTAGTAGAAAAAGCATCTTTTTTTGGTTTGTCAGCACAGCTGTCAAGTCAAGACTGCCCACAATTTACATTAGTCCTTCTCCACAGAAGAGCAGCGCTGCATGATCTCCACGGGCACTTTATTTCAGCTGCTACGGTGAAAATTAAAGTGCATGGCGACCTCAGTGTGTAACACTAGAAAAATTCCACAGGATAGGACACCCCATTAGTGCAGACCTGTAAATTATGAAATTGCTGCTCCAGCCCTCTTTGTCTTGAGTTAGAACTCGGGTTTAGGTTATAGTGGTATTAACTTGTTGCCACTCAGGGCTACTGGTATGGTTTGGTTCTATGAAGTTCTGACATTTTACCAAAGCAGTTACACCTTTTCTTTGCAGGAATCAGGAAGCAGCAGCAAGCACAGTGTCACCACTGAGTCACATGGAAGTCCTCAGCCTTCTCTGCATTTCTGACCCCTGGTACAATGCAAAGACTGCCCATCTGCAGGCGTGCATGTGACGTGCTGTCAAACAGCGAGGAATGACCCCATTCCCAGGGGAAGTTGGGCAATGGTTTCCCAGCAGGTACAGTCAGCTCTGACCCAGCTCAGTTAGGAAATCTGTGTGCCCTTCACATGCCAGGCACGTATTGCCAATGAGAACACAGTCTGCTGCAAAGTCAATCAACTTTTTACAAGCTTATGACTCCAAGTAACATCACTTAAAGATATTCTAGAGAAGATCGCAGAAATAATGACAGCTGCTTTTAAAAGTAACATCTGAATAAAAGCCTCCAGTAGAACGCGAGACTTGCATCCAAAATAAAGCCTTGAAAGATGCATTAGTTGTCAGGGAACACACATCAAAACTCTAACCAGTATTCCCTTTTTTAGGATAACAATGAAACAAAGTCAACAATAAGAGAACAAGGAAATGCAGTAAGATGCTAAGGGACAGGAGCAGCACAAAGTTTTGTAAAATATTTTACTCCAAACACCTGCCAGCCTGGGATTTACTGACTGCAAGACACACAGAATGTCTCCATAAAGATGGCAATATTAACATCTTTGTAAGCATTAGATTAATTCTACAACAGCTTTTAAAAAAGAAAACCTCCCTGTGCATACAAAGCATGACCTTGGTTTACAGTTTACGCTTTGAAATCTTCCTTTTAAGTGAAAATTCCAGTGCCTGCAGGCATCTTGGCTATATCATGCCCATTGGACTCAGGCATTTGCCTCCTCCATTTCAGGAAAAAAGGGGCACCATCCTTGTCAGGGAAAAAAGGAGAGCCCAAACAAGTGAAGTGGGGGAAAAAACCCAATCTTTAAATCCCATCTTTACTGACAGACTGATGTAGAGTTCAATAGGTGACTCTTCAGGAAATGCTCAGAATAAGGCATTTCCAGGTTTGCTCCTCTTTTGTCCTCCATCAGCTCTTACCTCCCCCCCAAACCATAAAATCAGCCAACGGGCAAAACTGAAAAGATTTTATTGCCTCAGAGGTGGGATCCTGGATGAAGAATTTACTTTACATTAAGATCATTACTACTAATGACAGACTCCCTTTATTTTCCTGTTCCAAGCTAATGTAACAGATTACCCCCACCCACTGTACCCCAATTTCACTAGCCTAGAAATGCTATGACTCTATATATGGGATGTTTACATTGATGGAAACACAGATGGCACAGAAAGGCACATCAACACATTGTCCCTACCTTAGTGCTGGCAGTAAATGGGACAACATTCTTCAAACTAGAGCTCTGATATTAAAACCAGCAAATGAAAAAACAGGATTTCTCCCACAAGGCTTCTGCTACTTTCTCTCTCTTCCCTGTCCACTCAGCTCGTTGTCCACTTTGTGCAATTTCAGCCTCACCTCCCACACTGCTGCAGAGCACTCCATTACCAGACTGAACTTACTAGAACGTTTAGACTCCTCCTGCCTCAGCACGACTCCACAGGGCCCATCTGGCTGTCCAGCAGGATTTCCAGGCTGGGAGTTACCACTCCTATCACAGCACTGGCACAGTGGCAGAAATAACTTGAAAAATCTGTCCCTCCCTCAAGATTCTGCCCTCAGCTCACACCCTGCAGACAATTAAGCCTGGCTTAAGGAAGTTGACTCCAGTTAACACAGGGAAACCTGAGGAGGGCAAACCAACAGGTGTCCTATTAACCTACAACAAAATAACCAACATTTGATTAGCTAATAAGCAGGTAGGCTTTGACCCTGTTTCTCTTTCTTCCAGTCGTTTAGTTCAACTCAAAGTAAGACTTTGTTCTTATGGAAGCAAAAAGATTCAGAATTTCCTTCTTTAGTGTCCTTCCTTGTCAGCCCTGAGTTGACACAGGGTGGGGAAGGTCACAACTACAGCAGGAAGTTCAGACCTGCTGGTTATTGCCAACTTCAGCTGTGACACCCAGCAATGACAACCTCTTCATGGGAAAGTGGGGGGGACGATCACCTAAAGGTTGCACAAAGCAAGAGAATCATTCTCCTGGGTTTTTTTAAAGGGAAACATTCTTCAGCAGCTGAATATCCAGACACAGTAACTTCGGTGAATGCTTAATTGGTGTTCCCATCCTTCCACAAGTCAGCAAAGTATCTTCCCTGCAGCTCCCTTCAACCACCTCTGAGATTTCAGAGCACAAATGACTGGCTGTCTCTCCACTGCTCCTCCAGACTGCAGCAAACCCACAAAAGCTATTGTTTGTTACACTCCTTTATTCAAGAGGAAGTAACACTATGCTCTTCTGGAAAGGAACAATTTGAGAGTACTAGATATTCCCTCAATAGTGCAAAGTTATCATTCTCACAGTACAAAGATTATTTTATACTTTCTCTTATGCCAAGTTGTGTGTAAACTAAATCCAGTCAGGAATGTTCTACTGCTCAAAATCCAGAGCTTACAACCTAGTGGGACAGCAAGCAGGGCTAACAAACTTGTGGTATCCATTTACCTTCAACAACAACTCAGTGTATCTCACATACTGCTTAGCACTTATGGACCCCAGAATTCTTCCCAGAAAAAGCACTAATGGACCATCAGGCATTGTGAGAAATAACCAGTCCTTCCACCTTCAAATATGTGGGATATCTCCTGACATGAGTTATCTGTATTGAACACCAAGACAATACATTTAGCCTGCATTCCTGATTTTAAATTTAAAAGAAATCCCATGAAACTCTCCGTAAACCAACTAGGCAAAGCTTAGAAGATTTCACAAATTCAGAAGTCCCTCATTAGCAGGGTTACATGAAAAAGCAGGACCTTAAAGTTACACTCTTCTTTAGATTTATGGGGCAAGTCTCTAGTTTTATCAGGACAGGGCATGGAATTAGTTAAACTGCACACACAGCTCAGCTGCTCACCAGAGCTGTGCAACAAGAACTTCCTCTGGAACTGCCCCCAAGTAGGTGTGACCAGTATTTCAACCTCACATGAGAATCTGTCATGCCCTGTATGGCAGGAATGTTTCCTGAGCTCCCTCACGTCCCAGTAGCACAGTTAATTCCTTTGTATACACAAAAAAGAGGATGGCAAAGGGAGTGTTTCAGAGACGTCCTCAGCACAAGGCCAACCTCCCATTTATGATTCAAAACTTCATCTTAATTAGCTACTTCAACTAGTTCAGCACCCCATTTACTTCCAGTCTGCACAAATCATCTGACCCTTGGACTAAAAGAAGTGACTCAGTGGTGGACCCCAGAAATGCACATTTTTTGGTTGGAGTTGTTACATACTATTTTTCCCTGCCCTGCTCTCAGTGAACAAACCTCAGAGCCGTTTCAGCTCCACACAAGCCCAGCACAGCTGTCTGTCCAAGCGCTTTCTACGAACTCTGACTTCAGCAGCTCCAACATGCCATCCCCTTTGGCAGGACCTGCACTCCCTCCAATTCCAGGGCTCAAATGACACAGGAACAGCAGCCAGAACAGGCAGTTCTCTTACACTGAGTTCTTCACACAAGCACAACAGAACCAATTTCACATGCAATAGTCACCCCCCCACCTCTCAAGAACTAGATTTTCCTAGAAGGCCTAAAAGTTGAAAAATAGTTTCCATGCCAGTCAGCATCCCATTTCTCAATACTCAAAACTAGAAGGGAGTAAGACAAAACAGAAACTACATTTTCATCTTAAATATTTCATCACTCAAGCCTGCAAGCACAAAAGCAGAAGCAAGAACTGCCAGTGAATCCCATCATTAAAGGAAAAAGATCTCATAAGACAATGAAATGAAACTCATCTATTTGCATTCTACATGGAGCTTCATTTTGTCAACTTTTTTCCCCTGATGTTGTTACCTTCTATTTCCACTCTGATGAACAACAGATCGAGATTCCTACTGGACTTCTACTAAACTTACCACAATTTTTAAACTAAAGAACTCCCTGTGTCCATTTTGACTCAAAAATTATCATGGAACACGCACCACTTTTGGAGAGCTGGAAGATAATTCTGTCTTTAATAGAAGTGTTCTGTGTAAAGTGCTGTAAAACTGAAATGCCAGCTTAACAAGGAGGGTTAAACATCCATTCAGCTGATTCACTAGCCCAGTGTGTTTCAAAGCAAAGGCCCTAAAACAAGATGTCATTCTGGACATACATTTGAAACAATAGGAAGCAGATGAATACATCTGCAGAACAGTTGCAGAAAATTCCACAGAATTAAAAAAGAGAGAGAGAGAGAAAAAACACTTCAGCAGAACCAACTGTTGAGACAAAGAAGAGAAACACTAAAACTCTGAAAAGTCAGAGAGAAGTGAAGAAATCTGGGTATGTATGAAAGGGCAGAGCTCAGCAATTCCAGAACACTGTGAAACCAAGATGGAGCTCTGAAAATAAAATATGGGAACAACTGCCAAAATCCAGGGCTTCGGATTTAATCATGTGCACTTACTAAAACAACACTTTTCACATACAAGTGGAAAATAAAATTAAGATAGTTCTGCCTTTTGCCATCAAATTTGGGTATCACTGAAGTGAAATGGTGTATATGAAACACAACAAGTTTCCAGCACTGGAATCTCCTGAAATGATGCTCTTTTCAGCCAGAAAGGAGCTTCCTGCTAGGTCAGCAAGCAGCAGCTCCAAGGAAGAAGTAAAGCTGCACACAAGTAACCAGTGTGGACACAGAGACAGCAGCATAAACAGGACTGATACCCGAGGACATGAGAGTTTTGATTCCTGAAGAAACACAACTTGTGATTAGCAAAATCACTAAGCCAATCAAAACTCATTGAATCTCAATTAAAAAAGAATCCACCTTTCAATTTAGTACTGAATGTTACTGTCTCCACACAACTGCTGCTAGTACAGCTGCTACTCATAGTAAAAGGCCAGCAGAACAGTGAGAATCACCACAACCACAACCCACACAGGAATTCCGAGATGTGTGTTCTTGTTCTGGTTGATATCCGGTGCCCAACCAACACAGAAGTGCAAAATACAATGCAATAAAATGGATTGGAATGGACACAGGCATCTGTGGGACAAGAATTCCATTTCTGCTGACACCCCAAGGCAGGCAAGCTCCAGAATTTTAACAAGACTATGTGAACATGCACCTTTCCATTTGAAATTCAGAGTGCTCTGAGCAAGATGGTTTTAAATTACTACACTAAGGTAAAACGTGTGATGACTTCTCCTACACATCCAACTATCACTGGATGGTTTTATGAGATCACACAAGTCTGCAGATCTCCTTGAGTAAAAACCTGAGCTTCCACACTGCACTTCAGCTAAAAGTAATTAGCAAGAACCTCATCACTATAAACCTGAGCAGTCTGAAGGAGACATAGGCTCTTGTTTTTTATGGTGTTACCTGCAGCCAGGAACCTGTGCCAAAGCCAAACCAGTCCCTGGGATGCTTCTGGCTGTCCCTGCTCACCACACAAAGCTCCTGACTCAGTTATTACACTGCTTAGAAGTTTTGTTTCTGAGATGCACAAGACTGTCATAAAAATATCTTGAAGACAGAAACGTTCACGTTTGGTTTTATCCCTTCCAGATTAATATTTGCAAGCTCAGGAACCAATTTTCAACTCAATTTTCACCAAGACTGAGATTAAACCATGAAAACTTGGATAAACACCCAATAATCACGTTTGGATTCAAAGGTTTTAAATATGGGGAAAACTAAGTCCTCTATTAGAACAGCCCAGTAATGTGTTAAACTGCATGTAAGTCCAGTTTAATGTAATCTTTAAACTCAGGTATATGACAATACAAAAAAGTACAACACCTCCACTGCAACAGGAATTATTCTACTAAGATCAATGAATTTATTTTGATACATTCCCACAGGAAAGAGGGACAAAAGAAAAAGGCAGGTATATGATATATAGGCATTTTGAAAACATTTCCATTTAAGGAGCACACTGTCCATTCCTCTAAAAATATTCACTAAAAAACCCCCCACAAAGACACATATTGGAGACCAGACACTTGTAACTCTCTTGTCCAGTACACCCTGGCATGTCTAAGAATTCTCTAGTATGGGAAATTAATATGATACCCATGACAACCACTACAGGCTTGAAAAACGCTGGGGTGGTTATTTCACTGACAAACATTTAGGCAGCCAGAGTTGCTGATGAGAGAACATCCAAGATGTTGTGCTTTAGTGGTCTAACATAACAAGAAGCCCTTAATTTTATAATGTGTGGTGTGTTTTCCCTTCCCAAGACTTAATTCTAAGCTATAATTCCTTTCATTCCAAAATGGTAAACGTGGAAAGGGAACACAAGTCAGTTTAAGTGCACTACAACAAAACTGACCCTCCATTTAAGATAATTAACTGCCCAAGAAGCAGACAACTGTTTATTTTTCAAAAAGACTTGACAAGACTGCAATTAAAATTCAGGGATAAATAAGTGTCAGAACCTCTTCAGCATTTTGACAACTATTTTCAGCTTGTAATTAGGCAGTCCTGCCAATATGGACAGGGAAAATAAACGTGATGTGTGATGATACCATTGGGCATTATCAAGTCTGAACTCTTGTTGAGAAGCTTCTCTGTATCCACCTTCCTGGAAAATGGCAAAACAAACAAATCTACTATTAAAAAAAAAAAATCAGTGTTTTTTTGCCACAAAACCGGTTATCAGGCTCCAACCACATACAAACATAACAGATCCTAATAACTACATTATATATATTGTATATGTATATACACTATTAGATATAAGCTGATATTGCTCCTCAATTAAAGCATATCACTGAAGATAAACACATATACCCAGCCGGACTTGCCAATGGCTTTAAAACACACAGAAACCCCAAACGTTAACAAACAGCACTGAAAGGGCTAAGGAAAATCAGCACAGGAAACTACGGTGACAGAGCAAAGATGACGTGACGAACAAGGCAGAAACTCCGCGCAGGAACAGCGAACACGCCAGGTTTCGGGAGGCCACGAGCAGCTCAAGACACGGGTGGGAAGGGCCCACAACGGGGCCTTTGGTCTCAACTCCCGGCACGAACAGGTTGCAAACAGGGCCCTCCCCGAGGAGCCGCGATCCTTTGGGCAGCCCCTCCGCCGTGTCCGCGGCTACAACCAACCCCTCACTGCATCCCCCCAAAAGGGGCTCGGTGAGGGTGCTCACCGGCGGGTTGGGGCCCTGCCGAGCCCCGCCAGCCCCCGCGCCGGGCCCAGCCCCGGGGGAGGCCCCGCGGCCCATCCGGGCCCAGCCGCGGCCCACCGCCCCCAAGCACGGCCCGAGCCTCCCCGGAGCACCGCCCGAGCCCCTCCGGGTCGCCCCCGAGCACGGCCCGAGCCTCCCCGGGCCGCCCCCCCCACACCCGGGCCCAGCGCCTCTCCCTTGCCCGGGCCATTTTGAGAGCCCGCCCCCCCCCCCCCCCCGGCCCCGCCGCTCACCGCTCACCGCCCGCCGCCGCTGTGTGTGCGCCGCTGCCCGCGGAGGCTGTGGCGGTGGCTGTGGCCGCGCTGTGGCTGTGGCGGTGGCTGTGGCCGCGCTCCGCCGGTGCCGCCCGCGCCGCCGGCCCTGCCCGCTCAGGCCG
>JAWWMP010000148.1:18046969-18057446 GCA_035047865.1 Dendrocincla tyrannina | reverse complement strand
ATGTCGGGGGGGAACTTGGCATAGTAAACCTTGGCTCGCTGGGTCTCCTCGTCGCTCTGGATCAGGATCTTCCCGATCCAGAAACGGCCCCAGTGCAGGGAAGGGACAGTCCCACTGCAGGAAAGGGACAGTCCCAGCACTGCTGGAATGGCCCCAGTGCAGGGAAGGGACAGTCCCAGCTCTGTGCTGGTGCAGAGCTCAGAGGGGAGATTGGTTTTCTCAGTTCTAAGGGTTAAAAACACTCAGAGGTCTCTCCCTTTTTTCTCTCTTTAGACAGAAAACCGAGTCCCCTCAGTGTTCCTGAGCCCCTGGGGCTGGTGTTCCCACCCAGCAGTGCTGAGCTCACAGAGGGCAGAGCTGGCAGTGTCAGAACCAGCGTGTGGGGATTGGGGAACATCCCTGAGCTCTGCCCAGAGCCCCCCCCGGGGCAGAGGGTGGGGCAGGAGCTGTGGGGCCCTGGATGTGACACCACAGAGCCCAAGGTTTGCACAGCACTGGGAAGTGACTCTGGAGCGTGGCTGGAGTGGGGCCCTGGCCCTGGGCACAGATGGTCAGTGGGAACCAGGGCAGGGCAGTTGGCCCCTCTCAGGGAAGAGAGGAGGCCAGAGGAGATGAGTTGCAGGCCTCTGTTGCCTGCAAAGTTAATGAAAGATATTCTTGAACATTCTGTGATCAAGGATATCCAAGAAAGAATAACAACTAGTAATAAAAATCTAATAAATAATAGGCTAATAAATAATTTTTAGGATATACAGTAACATGAGAAGTAGACTTTGCCATGTTAGCCAAGTATTTTCCTTAATGTCATGGTTTACATGATCTTGTCTACTCCGTTCCTCTTAGTCAAAATATGGTGAAAGTCAATATGACAGATATTAATTGGACTGCAAACTGACTGATAGGTCTCCAAATGTAATTATAAGCAGAAGCACCAGGGAACTCGGCAGAGCTCCCTTCCTGTCGGATCTTGACCCCACACCCTTAATGTGTGATGAGTGACCTGCAAGAAAATGCCAGATCATTACTGGTGATCTGCAGCTGCACAGAAGTTGGAGCAGGTCACTGGTACCAAACCTAATCTGGATCACTTAATGAGCTGAGCTTAAATAAACAACTTGTTTTTCAATGCCACCAGATGTAAAGTCGTTAGCCTGAGAATAGAGCAGCAGCTGGACTGGAGGGTGGGTGACAAAGTCATGGAAAACAGTGACTCAGAAGAGGAATAATCAGCTGAAGATGACCTCCTGATGAGATGCTCTGCCAAGCTAATGCTTCCAGGGAACCAAAAAACTGAGGCACCAAGGAAGACAAGTATGTGTGGGCTCCAGGAACACTTCCCCGAGGGCTGGAAAACAGACTTGTGAGAAACACCCAAGGAACTGCAGTTTACTAAGAAATAAAAGGTGAAGGGACATTTGAAATGCGGTCTCTAGGAAGGTACATGGCAGATTTAACACTAAAGGGTGTGAGGCCCTGGCACAGGTTGGCCCATCCCTCTGAGTGTTCAAGATCGGGTTGTACGGGGCTTGGAGCATCCTGGTCTAGTGGAAGGTGTCCCTGCCCATGGCAGGGGGTGGAACAAGATAATTTTTAAGGTCTCTTCCAACCCAAACCAGTCTGGGATTCTATGATCCATCTGGCAAGGTGGTGTTTGGTAGCTGGACATCAATCCAGGTGGCTGGATATTTTTAGGAGTGGGGAAAGCTGTCCCTTGAAACACCCACAACTGGCCGATTGTGGCAGAGTTCCTGTCGCTGTAGAATCACTGGAAATACTTAATGAGCTAGGATTTTTCCAAAGAAAACACTCTAGTTTGAACAAGAATAAATTCAGAGGAGTCCGGCTGCCTTCATTAGGCAGGAATTGGGAGCAGGTTATCAGAACAGCTCCTGCTAGATTTGTTCTGAATAAACACGGAAACCCTGTGGCTGCAGGCAGGGCCGAAGGGAGTGGAGACCCAGGCAGGCACAAGCTCCTTGGCTGTGTTGCCTTTGTGCTCCCAGGTAGGTGAAAAGGCCATTTTCACCTAAACTCTCCTCCCTGCTCAGGTCCAGGCCACATCCAACACTTTTTTCCCCATTTTTAACATGAGCAGTGTGAGTCACGGCTGCCCTCGGCAGCACCATCCTCAGGGCAATCAGCATTGGCAAAACAGAGACAAAAACGTGCCTCTGAGAGTCTAATGCCAGGGCCTTTTGCTTTAACTCCCTGCTGAAAGAGCAGGATGAACCACTGGGGAACTTAAACATGCTACTAAGTGAGAGTACAACTAAGTACCACCAGCTTCGTTGCTGTCCCGTGGTGTTTTGAAGGTGTCGGGTGCCCACTTGGGTCTCGGTCATTGTTTAGGGGAAGGAAGGACTCTGGGCAGGCTTTATCATTTCATTCATTTGTGTGGAGAAGCCAGAAAGGAGGTTTAAGAGTCAAAATCCTTGAGAGAAAAATGCAAGGAAGAAAAAGTGAGAAACACAAGATGGGACTGGAGGAAGGGAGTTATTAAGAAGAGATATAAAGAAGAGAGATATTTCCAAGACTTTTTGTTGTTCAGTCTTGATGGTCACCCTCTTACATCCAGAACACAGTTCTGATGGTCACTTATCAATCCTTATCTTGGAGCTTGATGTCTAACAGCATCCCCTGTGCAGCTTGAGCTGTGTCAGTGACTGGGTACTGCTGTCTGGTTAATCACAGTGCTGGCAGGGGGGACCCGGAGTGCCTTCTGCCTATTCTTGTTTCAACGGCAAATGCTAATTCCTCTCTCAATGTTTTGCTCTTTCTGGGAATTTAAAAATAACTTGCCTAATGAAGCAGTGCTGAGCAGCTCATATGTCCAGACAGATAGGAGTGAAATGCTTCAGTTCAGAAAGCAAAGTTGGCCGTGTTGGCAGTGCCTTTGAACAAGTCCCCCAAGGCCCTTTTTTAAATAATCCCAGGACTGGCTGAAATTAATGCGGGAAGAAATTCAGAGAAAGGGGGGAGAATCATGTCAAAGTGCCTGGGACTTGGGAAGACATTTCTGGGTGAGCTGTAATCAGGCCCATCCTGTGACATCCCTTTAGCAGTGCCGTTTAATTGCTCCTTTACAGACAGGGTTTGATGTGTGTGTTCTATAGCAGGGACATCCAGAACATGAAAGAAAAACGTGGCACTTACTGAAGGATTTATGAAGTTCAGTGAAGCTCCTTGTCCGTTGTTGGAGCAACAAGATGCTGAGGACAGACTGACAAAACTGGCTGTCCAAGGGCAGCCACAGTTTTCAGTTTCTCCCTCCAAAACACCTTGTTTTGTTACTCATCTTTAGTTTTTTGTCTTCTCTACCTGAAGGACACCATCCTTGTTTGTGTGAGAACCCTGAAGCGTGTACAGCCAACAGTCGTGTGAGAAAGGTTACAAAATGAGCTGGGCATGATATGCTGGGAAGTAAAATTGCAATGGAAAGGCAAGTGTGGCAGACTTGGCTTCTTCCTTTGGGCCCAGGCTGGAATCAGAAAGCCTTCCCTGCCCATTTTTGGTGGCCTTAGCCTCTTGCATTGATTTGCAACATTATTGTTTTCTTGTTCTTTAGAATTAAATAATTTACCTTGAGGTTTCAGACTTCTGCGTGTGCCATAATACTTAGCAGAGTGTAAATCCTACTCTTTCTAATATTTCAGTGATAAAACTCTTTTTTCCCCCCCAGCTAGATGAATGATTATTACATTCTTCAAATCAATTCTAATTTTTCTTTAATTGCTTCTGATGCCCTTGGCACTGCTGAGTGGCAGGGTCTGCTCTCCATCCTAGGAGGCTGCAGGAGAGGAGATTATTGATCCTAAAAGGCTGGTTGTTTTACTTGAAGCAAAGAGGATGAGGGAAGCATCTGTCAGAAGAGTTTGCCAGGCAGAGGCTCATGGTATTACCTATGTTAACCCTACAGAGATCCCAAGATCTATATCACATACAGCATGTCCATATGTTTTTATTGAATTGTTTGTGGAAAATGCCAGCTCTAGAGTGCAATTCATCATTCCCTTGAGTCTTGCAGCAAATATGCCTACTGCAAAAGGATGAAATGAAGCCAAAACACGGGGATCATGTGTTACTTTATCTCTGCACTCGTGTCGGAGAAGTGGAGGACTTCCACCACTGGGGTACGACTGCTAAAAATCAGGAGCTTCTCTCCCTCTGTAGAGAATAATGAATTTCATCATCATCATCCTTCATCCATCGTATTTTATCCTTCAGCTGTCAAACAAGAACAGGGTCTGTGTGATGTCCAGAGTAGTGCAGGCAATGGCAGTTTCCCTTTTTGACCTGTACACTTAACCCAGTTTGTAACTGTAGCCCTAAAATTAAAGTGGTGATCATCCTTGCCTGACAACACAGGTGCTGCTCTCCATAACCAATATGAGTCTCCATCTCAGGATGTTTCCTATGGGATAGTAGACTTCACAGATTTGTCAATAATTGAGAGATCTGCATCTTTCTGTTCTCAAATCCCAACCCTAACTTTAAGCAACCTTGACCAAAGCCATAAAGTGACTGTCTCTCACCAGGAGTTCCTTGAGCTTTTGGATTCAGAAAGAAAACTGACTCTTCAGCTCTTGGTTTCAATAATCCTGGTGTCATAGCTCTGTCAGAGACTGGAAGCATCACAGAGGGGTCATGCCAAGCACCCACCTGGCAAACAAAGCCAGGTCTGAATCCAGAGGGTGCCACAAGCCCAGGATCCACTGTGTAGCCAGAGGCAGACTGTGTCCTCAAGGGATTTGGGATGAAGCTAAATCCCTGACACAGCTCCAGCCACTACTGGACAGATTCCCTCGCTGAACACACCAGGGGCTCTTTTCAAAATGAAAGATCTGAAAGAGTCTCCATAGCCAACGCCAGCATTTTGGGAGATAAAGGAGAGATAAATTCCTTAAAAATAATCCTCATGGTGTTAAATAACATGATTAAGCAGGCTGGCTAATTCTCCTCCTCTGTATTAAACTGTCCTGTTTATCCCTGGTTTCAGCTCTGCCCCCTCACTGCCCTGGCCTGTGCCCCCTCCTCTGCTGCAGCATGGGGCTGCCTTGACATAGCCCTGCTTCAGCAGCTGCCTGCTGTGAAAATGTGCCCTTATCTCTCAGTCTGCAGTTTATGCTCAGTCTCTTTATTTCCCTTCATGTAATCATCAGACATTTCTGCGTTTCATCGTGATAAATACCAGACTGTTGAATCTCTGGGGCTGCCAAGAAATGCATCTCGGCATAGCACAAATAGAGCTGCTATTTTTTTTTTCATTCCTTCCTTTAGTTTAACATTTATCCCTGCTATTGTTGTCCTTAGAAGGATAAATAGGGCTGCATTTCACTAGCCAGTTGCTCCAAATACATTAGATTAAAGAACAAATAGCATGATAACCAAAGGCTATGAAGACTATATTAATATGCTATATTGAGATAGTCAAGCAAAGATGTGATAATGTGCTATTCATTATACAGGTGCACCAGTGCTCACTACAGGATAAAATTAGGTTGACTCATCTGTAGGTCATGTACCTTCTACAGCTCAGAACTGGCAGAGATTTTCTTCTCTCTGCACTGGCAGTGCCTTGAAACAGGAGCACATCAATGCCAGCCCTTGCCTTGCCTTGCCTTGCCTTGCCTTGCCTTGCCTTGCCTTGCCTTGCCTTGCCTTGCCTTCCCTCCCCTCCCCTCCCCTCCCCTTCCCTTTTTCTCCACTCTGCCATCTTACAGCCACTCTTCCTGAGACACATCTGCCACACAACCAAGCTGTGAAATGCCTTGTGCTCCAGAGAACACATCCCTTAAGTACTTTTCTCTCAGCAAGTGGATTTGCTGTCTGAAGCTGCCCCTATTGCTATTTCCATTAAAAGGCTGGAAGCCTAATCTTGCATAATCATGCAATCTGAAAATGAAATCTGAGGGTAAAGAAAAATAGGTGCAGGTATAGACAAGGAAACATAGAAGTGTCTCTTGTGCTTCATGTGAAAAGCAAACTGATGCAAGATATGAAATTCCACAGAAACTCACTTGGGTTTGTTTAAATCCTTGTGTCCCAGTGACAGGGGTTGATAAGCACCTGTGATGTCATTTTGTCTGCCTGCGTTATCTCCCTGGGTGACTCATCTGCATGAAGGGCTCTCCAATGGGTGCCCTCTCAGGTGTGTCTGCTGGCTGCTCTCTCTCTCTCTGGATGACAATCATTTTCCCTTTTGCATTTTAAGATGGCTCAATATATAAACTTTAGAAGAAAAATCCCGTCAGGGCTTGTGATACCTTGAGATATCACACAAAAAGACAAAAATACTTCAATTTTAGCGCACTCAGCTTTGAACAGCCCGAGGCCTGACCTAAGAGTGCCACATGGTCCCGTTTCCAAGGTGTCCCACAGCCAAAGCTGCCCGAGGCACGGGCAGGGTGGCCACACCTGTGGGAGGCTCCTCCTCTGAGCTGGCTCATTCCCTACAGGACAGAGAGTCTGAGGGCAAAGGCAAAGCACCAACAAAGGGCTGCACTTAAGCTTGTCTTCCCAACATGTAGGGTTCCCCTCAGGAAAACCATTACATCCTGAAGGAGCAGAAGCTTCCTCTTCCTCACTGTTTTTTCTGAGCTTAGTTCTTACCCAGTGTCTGATCTCCAATTTGTGACCCATTTCCAAGTGCCTGCTCAGCCACTGCCCTGAATGTTGCTGCAGCTCATAGTGGTCACTGCAGCTCATGGAGGGCTGACCATGGAGCTCTGCCACACCATGCCATGCCATGCCATGCCATGCCATCCCATCCCATCCCACCCTAGCAGGACCAGGTGTCTGTCTCTGGTCTCTCATCTCCGGTACCTTCACACAGCCAGAGCCGCCTTCTCCTCTGCCCGCAGCAGCAGCTGTGGGTGACTGTGTCCTCTTTGTTGGCTGCTGCCAGCAAAGAAACGACAGGGGCATTTGGCTGCCTTTAGCAGTAGAGCACAGGGACTCCTGCACTTCTGAGTGGTATCACTGCTGTGTTTTGAAATCACAAAATCATTAAGGTTGGAAAAGACCATCGAGTCCAACCTGTGACCAACCCCCACCTTGTCCCCCAGCCCAGAGCACTGAGTGCCACGTCCAGTCATTTCTTTGGCACCCCCAGGGATGGGGACTCCAAACCTTCCTGGGCAGCCCCTTCCAGTGCCTGACCCCTCTTACAGTGAAGGAATTCTTACAGTGAAGGAATTCTTCCTGATGCCCAACCTGAACCTTCCCTGGCACAGCTTGAGGCCCTGTCCTCATGTCCTATTGCTGGTTGCCTGGAAGAAGAGGCCGACCTCCACGTTGCTGCAACCTCCTTTCATTGCAAGAGCAATAAAGTCCCCCCTGAGCCTCCTTTTCTCCTGGCTGAGAGCGCCCAGCTCCCTCAGCCATTACTCATAGGTGTGACTCTCCAGACCTGTTCCCCTCTCTGGACACACTCCAGCCCCTCAGTGTCCTTCTTGAATCAAGGGACACAGGACCTGAGGTGCAGCCTGACAAATCCTACATGCTCTTCAGGTGTGCAGTAAAATAAACATCCTAAGCAATAGTTTGGATGAGATTGCAGACACGTATGTCTAGGAAATGCAGGGGTGAAGTTTCAATCCCCACTTCCTTCTCTTCCCACACCTTTATGCTGAGCATGATGCCACATGGTCTGGGATGTCCCTTGGGTCATTTGGAGTCAGCTGTGCTGGCTGTGTCCCGTCCCACCTCCTTGCTGGTAGGAAAAGTAGGGAAGGCTTCTGTGTGAGCCCTGCTCAGCAATAACAAAAACATCTCCATTATCAACACTGTTTTCAGCACAAATCCAAACCACAGCCCTGTACTAGCCACTGGCAGGAAAACTAACTCCATCCCAGCCAAAACCAGCACACTGTTCCAGTCCTGGGATGGTCCTGGGATGAGGAAGCTCTCCTGTGACAGCAAATGCTACTGGAGAGACAGAAAACCAGCCCCTTGTTTTGCATTCCACTTGTTGAAACTTGGTCTCTTTGGAATCCTTTTGTTTTTCTCAATTAGGTGAAATTTGTCAGAGTTGAAAAGTTATGGAAACGGTCCAAAAGACAGGCAGGCAATGCAATTCCAGAAACTCTCTTTCCCTAGGAAATCAGCTGAAAGCCCCTGATGACTGGGGAAATGACACCACAGCCCATTAGTTGGTGGCCATTTCCATTTCAAGGTCGCTGTCATCACCGATGAGAGGGACAGGGTGGCTGAATCCTTCCTTTCTCATAATTAAAGCTTATGAGCTGGAGACTCATTTTTAAGGTGCCGCTTTCTATTGATCTGGAATGCCACTTTCGAGGTTATAACTAATAATATTAGATTTTAATCAACTCAGATTTGGTCGTGGGTGCTCCTTTCAGCTGGAGGAATCGAGTTAACTGCCTCTTGCCATTTTCATATTTTTATTTTAAGTGCCTTGTCTGAGAATAATGCAACATCTTCATTCAGCCAGAATTAGTCACTTACTTTATGTAGAAATCTTCAGCATGTAGTAATCTCACCCATATTCAGCCAAGCAGGTAAGCACATACTGAAGTCTACAATTAAAATCCTTAATTAAATCCTTAAATTAAGCACATCCTTAAATGCTTTGCTAAAGAGGGATGTAATCTCCAACATGCTTAAGATAAAGTGTATGTTTAAGTGCTTTATTGAACCAGTGCTTTTGCTGCAACACAAAGTATATTTGCAAAGCAAAAGCTGCTGCTTTAGGTATAATCCCATAAAAAATTTGGGGGGAAGCCTGTGGGTGTTTATCAACATAAA
Source organism: Dendrocincla tyrannina (assembly GCA_035047865.1). NCBI lineage: Eukaryota > Metazoa > Chordata > Aves > Passeriformes > Dendrocolaptidae > Dendrocincla > Dendrocincla tyrannina. The sequence goes on along the minus strand of JAWWMP010000148.1, from coordinate 18,048,680 downwards.
CCACATAGCACCTTTTCTGGCAGTTCATTCACCTGGAATTCTGTGGAGTCTGAAACACCTCTTGGATGGGATGTTGCCAGTGGAAGGTGATCAGCTCTGCCGGGGCTGTGCCTTGGCTGGTGGGTTTTGCATGGTTTGCAGAGCTTACATCTGAGATTTGGGGCAGGTTTGGTCTCTGTGTTGACTTTGGGGGACTTAAATAGATTTCTAAGCTTGAAATACATTGAAAAGAAGCACTTATGAATACCCAAGATAAATCAATTCCCTTTTTTTTTTTCTATTGACTTTCTTGCACGAAGAGAGAAAATACATCCACAATTTAAGCTTCAGAAGCCTCCAGCCTGCAAATGCTGCAGCACCGGGTAATTTTACGGGGATGTTCCCACCAGGTGCTGACCTGTTCCAGCCCAGGAGAGCCAGTGGCACACACACCCTGACCTCGTGGTGCAGTGGGATGGTTTGATCAGTGAGACAGACACCAGCCCACAGGGACAGACGTAGGAGGAAACATTCTGAGTCCTTGAGATGCGACGTTACCAACTCAAGGAAAGACCCAGCAAGGAGAAAAATGGTGCTGCAGGCCACCTCAGCTCTCTTGCTTTGGGAACAGGAGGTAAGAAGTTCAGCCAAGGTGCCAACAGGGCACACAAAGGGGCTGCAGCATCTCCCATCCCTCTGTGCCAAACCCTTTGGACTGGATCCACACTATCCCTAAACACTGCATAAAGTGAGCCCTTGGGATGCAGCCTGGGCCCGTGGCTGGCACTTCTGACCCTTTCTGAGAGTTTTTGTTAAGCTCACTGGGTAGTTAAACAAGGTTTAGGTGCTGATGGATCATTTCCCCCATCACTTCTCTCACCCTCCAGCTTCTTAGGCTGTAGCATATTGCAAATCCTCTCCTGGCATGCTCTGCAGCAAGAGGTGGGTTAAATTAAAGGAAAATCCACAGAAGAAAATGTAGAGGGAAAGTTCAACTCCTGAGTGGAGGTGAAGGTGTTCTAAGCCATCCTATGGAATCAGCTGCAAAATTCTATTGCTGCTTTGGGTTGCAGTGAAGGCCATTAGGCCAACCCTAGAGATGCTGAGGAAAGACTGGTATCATCCAGGGCAGGTTTGTCCCCAGCCATCACCAGCCAGAGACAGCAGCTCCTGCTGGCAAGACAAAGAAGCTGGTGGTATTAAATTACACCCTAATTAAAATCTGACTCTGCTTTCACTCACAAGGAAAAGTCACTGGGCTGTGCTTGGAGATGGGTGATGGTTCATCCAGAAGTTATGAGTCTTTTAATTATATGCGCTTATAATCTAAATGCGTTAGATCAGCACAAACTGTTTAACAGCTCTTTTCTGTGGCATTACTGGGATATATGAAGGCTCCTCTGTTAATTAGATGTGTTCTGGTGCCATTCATTCCAACCACGGACCTGCCACATTGCAGCTGCACCAGCTGGGCCGGCACAGGCTCGTGCCAGAAGGGCTTGGAGGGGAAGTGTGTGAGGATACCGAGGGCACTTGGGGTGTCCAGCTGGAGAAGAGGAGACTGAGGGGAGAGCTCATTGCAGGGATAACTCCCTGGGGAGGGGCAGAGGAGGGGCAGGCACTGATCTCTGCTCGGTGGGGACCAGGGACAGCACCCAGGGAAGGGCTGGAGCTGTGTCAGGGCAGGGTCAGGTGGGATCTCAGGGAAAGGCTCTTCCCCCAGAGGGTGGTG
>JAWWMP010000148.1:18028439-18046869 GCA_035047865.1 Dendrocincla tyrannina | reverse complement strand
GGTTTGGATGATGCTCTGGGGCACAGGGGGTGACTCTTGGGGATGGTCCTGGGCAGGGCTGAGGGTTGGACTGGCTGATCCTTGTGAGTCCCTTCCAACTCAACACATTCTGTGATCCTGTTTTGCTCATCTGTGAACACAGGCAGCTTGCAGAGGTACCAGCTCTGCTCTGGGGCATCATTTCCCAGCCCCTCACCAAGGCATCCAGTTCCTGAACATGGTGCCTGTGTCTCACTTTCTGCAGGGTTTGGAATGCCCCAGCCTGAATTAATGCCCCTCCCGCCCTGACATTTTTTCTATCAACTGCTAATGAAAGGAATGGTCATTTTTAAAACAAGTTATTTTAACGCCTTTTCCATAAGAAAATGAAGACAGTGGCATTTCACCACACCCACCTGCTCCTCCCCAGGAAAAGACCAGTCTGGAGGTGCTCCCTGGCACTGCCAGGATGGGGACTCCAAAAAGCCTCCCCTCCCAACAAACCCAAACCCATCTCTGCACCCTTGGAAGGTGAAGTGTTAACTCTGTGTTGACTTGAAGTTTCCATTTCTCAAGTAAAAACCAATTCCTAATAGTCAATAAATGGCAGTTTTAATTTCTTCTTCATACATGATCTTAAAATGAGATTTTTAATTTTTTTATTTATTCCATAAACAATATAACAAAACTCAGCAAGTTAACAATATGACATTTTCACCATACAGAGTCAGTCACAAATATTTAAAACCTTTGCAACAAGAACAACAAAACCCAAAATATTACAAGAATAATTTACAAGAGGATCTATAAAACAGCAAAGCGCTCACAAATTTTCCAGTTTCCTTTACACAATATCACTACACTCTTTCACAACATTTCTTTTTATTACAAAATTCCCAACAAAAGTTTAATTTTTTTCTTTGTATTTTGGTTTTTAAAACCAGAAACTTTTAAGTATACATCCTTTTATTAACACCCGAAGGTGCAAAAAAAGGGAAACCTCACACATACAAACACTTCACAGCACTTTTCTAAGAAAAATATACACTTACAAAATATTTTACAAATTGGCACACTTAAAAATATACAAGATTTTGTAGGCGTCTTAGAGTGATCCTTAAGAATTATACTTCAATTGACTCTACAGAATATTTATAAAGCTTATTCTAAAAGAAAAAAGGCAAATCATTTCCAAACATGTTAAAATTGCAGTGTAAAATGTGGAACAGAAATGGATATGTTACATTCATAAAAAGGGCCATTTCATAGTTCTTAAATGCTCAAGGGGGGGAATAAAAGTTTTCTTTAGCACCATAAAACAGGAGCAACTTCCTAACGAGGTGCCTCTAGTTCTATGGAAGGGAACTCAAGGAGCAGTACATTCACATCTCTGGAGGCAGCAGTCGAGGCGCCCGGCCGGCGCCGGGGCAGCGGAACAGAGCAGCTCCTTGGATTTCTACCCTGCTTCCCACCGGGAGTAAGAGACAAAAGGACTTTCACTGGTACCTTGGTTTCTTTTTGGGTGTGTGTGGTTTAGTTTAGGTTTAAAGTCTTCCCTTTGTGCTTTTGAAATGGACGTCTGTCTGTCTGTCTGTCTAGCTAGCGAAGGGTAGTGAAAAGACCAATTGGATTTCTCGTTTCCTTTTGCACCAAGTGTTTTAAAGGCTCAGTAAACGTGTCTGGCAACCCAAGCGTCCTGCGAGATGGAGGGGATCCTCCTGCTTCAGATCCCAATTCCCTTAGATGGCTGTTACTCCACTGTCATTAGTGTCACTTGTTTACCTGAGAAACAGATTGGAAAAGCCTTACTTCTACCACAGACATTGTACTTTGTTTATTTTATATTTTTTCTCTTTTTTTTCTTTTTTTTTTTTTTCTTTTTTTGCATTATTTCACGTGCTGAAGAGCTAAAGAGGCACATTCTCAAATAGATGTCAGCGGCTTGAACCTGCAACCTCCACTGGGCCCCCTGGGAGCTGCACAGGCAAAGTCCAACACACCGAGTTGAGAAAAGACCGAGGGCCTGATCCTGCACCAAGCCAAGTCCACGCACCTGAATCTCTTCTCACTTACACTGACTTCAAGGGAGTTTTTCTTGGGATTTGACATCACCAGCCAGCCAGGAAAGCACTCGAGGAGCAGGAGCCCCTGGGAGCAAGCTCCCACCTAAGTGCTATGCTAGATCGGGAGCTTAGGGAAAGAACATGGTCCAGCAGGTAAAGGATGACAATGCTTCAAACATCTTTATTTTGGTTCGTGGCTCATATGAGCCATAATACCGACAAAATTAACAGCAGTCCTGACTTTTTAAAAGAGCAAACAGCAAGCAATGGTTTCTCAAAGCAACCACTGCCAGGCTGAGCCAGCCTTGGCTTTTCCTCTCCAAGCAGTCAGATGGCACAGTGTGGCCAGGACAGCCCCCTGGCTGCCCCTGCCCTCCTTCTTCTCCTCCTCCTCCTCCTCCCAAAATACCTGGCTGCCTCTGGTCCACAAGTCATTATTCTTGAGACATTTTTCAAAAACTTCCACCCTCTCACGCTTAGAAAAAGAAAAGCAAGATGTAAACCTGGTAAGATTTTTTTTTAAATAAAAACCCAATAGGTTTTTATTGGATCCCCATCAGTGATATTTTTCTATTTACAAAACCTCTACATGCAAGTGTGTCCAGCAAACTATGGCCGTGGGGTGGGCTGGCTCCTGCTCAGTTGCTGCAGGGTTTCATTCTGCAGGATATCTCTGCATGGCATGGAGAACAGATCCTTTCCCAGGCCATGGGAGAGCCGTGCTCCCATGGGACAGAGGGGAGTGCTGCCTTCCCCTGCTCAGGGGAGAGCAAGAGCCAAGGGCTCAAGTTGCACTGCCCTGTGTTGTTCTCCTCCTGGATGGATTTTATGACCATCCTTTGGATGTGGATGATTTCTGCTTTTTAATGTCACTGCCGGTTATTAGTCACCCAAACTCAGGAGAGCAGCACCACCAACACCAGTCCTCTCACCCAGTGCTCAGTGGGACAGGCCAGAGTAGGAGTGGAATGAGATAAAGTAGAAAAGGTGCTGCAGAATAAACATCTTTCGTATGGCTTGGCTTTGTCATCCCAGCCAGGAGCCCAACCAGAAGATGGATGGAAGTTGCACTGGGACTGGGCAAGAGGATGGGTCGAGATGGGAGCCAGTGCAGGCGGGCACAGGGAGCCCTGGGGTGTGTGGGCAATGGGCAGGGACGGATGGGACCCAAATCCCAGTCCTCTCACAGCTGTGAAAAACAAAAATGCACCAAGAAGGGCAAATGGAAAATAAGAGCTTGTATAGTAAAGGATGAGGCAAAGGTGGGAAGTGATGGAAACCTTGAGGTAGTGATAGGCAGGGGGCAATGAATTCTAGGAAAGCAAAGTTCCAGCTCTTCAAAAAGTCAGCCAATAAGATCCCCTGGGAAAGTGCCCTTAGGGACCAGAGAGCAGAACAGAGCTGGCAGATCTTTCAGGATGCTTTCCAGAGAGCACAAGGGCTCTCAATCCCCAGGTGTAAGAAATTGGGCAAGGAAGGCAAGAGACTGGCACGGCTGAGTCATGACCTGCTGGTCCTGACTGAAGGGCAAGAGGACATGCACAGGGAGTGGGAGCAGGGGCAGGTATCCTGGGAAAAGTAATGGAATGCTTCCAGGTCCTCTAGGGATGAGGTGAGGAAGGCCAAGGTGTGGATGGAGCCGAACTTGGCAAGAGATGTGAAGAATAATGAGAAGGGCTTCTACAGACTGAAAAGGAAGGGTGAGAGAAGGTGTAACACAACTGGCAAACTGGCAACAACGGATGAGAAGGCTGAGGCAACCTCTCTTCCCACCACTCTTGAGTGGGTGAGCCACAGCACAGGGCCTATAGGAGCAAAGTCCCTCCCTTGTAAGGGAAGATCAAGTCTGCGACCACCTGAGGAACGTCAACATACATATGGAACCTGATGAGATGCATCCCAGAGTCCTGAGGGACTGGCTGATGTAGTTGCCAAGTCACTCTCCATGGTATCTAAAAAGTCATGAAAGTCAGGTGAAGTCCTGGTGACTGGGAAAACATTACACCTGTTTTTAACAAGCACAGAAAGGAGCCTGGGAACTACTGACCTGCCAGCCTCACCTCTGTGCCTGGCAGGATCATGGAACAGACCCTCCTGGAAGCTCTGCTGAGGCTCCTGCAGGACAAGGAGGTGATTGGGGCCATCCAGTACAGCTTCACCAAGGGCAAGTCCTGCCTGTCCAACCCAGGGGCCTTCTCTGATGGAATGATTCCACCAGTGGGCACGGGAAGGGCTACAGATATAATTTATCTGGACTTCTGTAAGGCCTTTGACACAGTCCCCTATAACATCCTTCTTTCTACACTGGGGAGAGATGAATTTGATGGATGGACTGTTCAGAAGATGAGGAATTGGACGGTCACATCCAGAGGGTAGTGGTCAACAGCTCAATGTCCAGATGGGCATTAGTGACCAGTGGTGTCCCTCAGGGGTCCTGACTGGGACCAGTCCTGTTTAATATCTTCACCAGTGATGCAGACAGTGGGATTGAGTCACCCTCAGCGAGTCTGCAGATGACACTGAGCTGAGTGGTGGAGCTGACACGCCTGAGGGGTGGAGTGACATCCAGAGGGACCTGGACAAGCTCCAGAAATGGACCCATGGGAAACTCATGAGGTTCAACACTGCCAAGTCAGAGGTGCTGCTCCTGGGATGGGGCAATCCCTGGATTCACACAGGCTGGAGGATGAAGGGGCTGAGAGCAGCCCTGCTGAGAAGGACTTGAGAAAGAAATCTCTTATAAGGGTGGTGAAACACTGGCACAGGTCACCCAGAGAAGCTGTGACTGCCAGGGATGGCCCTGGAAACATTCAAGGCCAGTCAGACAGGGCTCTGAGCAGCCTAGTCTAGGTGAAGACGTCCCTGTTCATTGCAGGGGGTTGGACTAGATGACCTTTAAAGGTCCCTTCCAACCCAAATATTCTATGAAGATCAAAAGGGAAGAGGGTAAATGGTTGGCTCAAGGCAATTTCTGAATTTTGGGGTCAAGCGGCAGAGCGATGACTATTTCAAACCCAGGGAAGGGACAGTGCACACCATGAGGGACTCGGGCTGTTTGACAGAGATTTTTGGGTTGGACATTGGATGACCACCAAAGATGGCAGCAAATCAGAGCAGCAGGACTGAAGAAGAGAAAAACAAAGCAGCTGGTATGTGTGATTATCATCATTCTGAAACACCGAGCGGGGCATTCACGGATTGCTGAGAGACAATAAAATAGTCGATACGCTTTATGCCTGATCTTCATGCCCTATTGCACTTTCCTCGAATGCAATCAATATTGCCACCCGCTCCTGTACCAGGTGTTTTATTACAAGGCCCATATTCGTAACATTAAGCATAACAAGCACAGTGCAGGCCAGGTGAAATGCGCTTTCAAATGATGGTTCTGGGTCAAAAAGAAGGTCTGTGCCACACCCCAGCCCTGGACTTGACCCGTCTCCGTAAGAGCAGCAGCCAGAACATCTGAGAGAAGGGAGCTGCCAGCCCCTCATCCTGCAGCGTGTGGGAGGGATGCTGAACAAACGGGATGTGCCAGCACCACAGCAGTGGCTGCAGATTGGAGTATGTGATGAGCCTATGAATAGAAGAGAGCTGCTGGGGAAGCAGGGACAGAGTGGTGGCTGCAGACAAGCCCAGTGCCCAGGGATGGAGCCCTACCACTGCTCTTGTCTCCAAAAGAAATCCTGTGCATCCTCTGGATCGCCCTCCCATAGCCAGAGCTGGGGTGGGACGCTGCATCCTGTGGGATACTCAGGGACCCCTCTCATCCAGAGCGACTCGCTCCGAGCAACGCCAGCATTTATTCCATGGAAAAATGAACTTAAAGGATGGGGTTTGGAATTTCTTTTTCCAGAGTTCTTTCTTTCATTTGTTAAATAAACCACAACGCAACTACCGGGCTGTTCTCTTTGGGATGGCAGAGCTGAGCCTCAGCTACACCTCGAGACCTGCGAGCGCTGAAAACATTTTGATTCTAAAGCAACGCTCTGCATCTCCACTTTGATTGGAAGCACTCACTCTGCTTTTTTTTAGTTTTCTTTTCCTAAACCACCTTCAACCGATTCTGCTGCTTTGCCTTGCACGTGGGTGGAGAAAAACCTAGTGGGAAGGAAACCCGAGCCTAGTCCTGCCCTCCATGGAACACCCTCTCTCCTGGTGACCGTGTGGACACTGTGACCTGTCCGACTGCTGCTAAGGCTCCTCTTCCTCACCCTTTCCTATTGCATAACGTGTCCAAGCCTCACATCCCTCTGCTCCCAATCGCTCCCAGTTCGTAGGGCTCTTGCATATCAAGGTTTTTCATATGAAATCAGCAGCAAAACTCACAGGCTCTCAGTTGCACAAGGAAAATAGATATTTGTCAGGTTCATTATTCTCGTGGAGGGCAAGGGTGTGGTGAGTAGGGTTACAAATAAGGCCTTTTGAGAATACATTTAGCATTCAATACTTAACGCTGTCTTAATAAAGTCCAGTCATGTATGATCCGGCCCTGATCGGTGAGATCACAAATAGCTCCGTTGTTTTTTTGTTTTTGTTTTTTTTTCATGAACAGAATCAAAGAAAAGGTTCAGAGTCGTATTTAAAATGAATGACTTTGCTTTTGAAAGTTCAAACTATATTGGCATCGCAAGGTTAGACACTGAGGAAACACCAAAGCTATGATGGGAGAGCGCTTCTGACAGGCTCTGCATCGAAAACGTTTAAGAAACTACTCAAAGGAAAAGTGAATAGCAATCAATGTATGAAATGTATTAGTTCTGGTTTTATACCTATTTTAGAATTTATCCCAGGTTCTTATAAAATATATAAAACTGAGATACAAAGAATTAGCAATGTAACTTTGCATTTCAAATGATCTTCAGCTACAGGTTTTGCTTTAGGAAAACAGACACTTGAAAAGCAGCTGTTCTGTAGTCTCTAGATGCAGACACTTGAGTTCCTGGCAAACTTACCGTCAGTGGTTTTCTGAACTCCTCCACCATTGCAACTCTCTCCTAGAATGAAACTCAACATTTCACCACTACGTTTTTCTGCTCGTGGTTTCAAAGAGAGGATGTTACCATTTCCCAGCATCGGTTTCAAAGTTCCTTTTTCCTTCCCCCCCCCCCTTTTTTTTTCCTTTTTATCTTTTTTTTTCATTTTTTTTTCCTTTTCTTTTTTTTTTTTTTCCCTTTATGAGCTTTAAACCACAGGGTGAATCCATGAGATGAGGTAAGTAAATTTGGCACACTTTTAGTCATGTCCATAAAACTTTTGGTAAGTTGTATCAGTGAACAAGATCGTTTTCATTGTGAGTTACAGGTGCTTTCGAAGGGGGGTGGTTAGTACTTAACAACTGGAATGTTTCTAGTAAAACCAAAAGGCATAGCTGCAGAAAACACTCACAACCCAATGTTGATAGAGAAGTAAAAATATATACAATACAGTCACTTGTTCATAGTTTGGCACAATTTTTTGTTGTTGTGGGTAATAGTGCATAAACTACTGTACAACAGTATGACTTTTAAAACAGTCTTTCACAGAGAATACCAGATTAGGTTTGCTTTCAAATAATAAAATTCCCACAATTTCAAACTCTTCATTTCAGCACTTACATTTCAACAGACCACAAGGCAGATTTCGAAAAGGAACCGACGGGAAGAAAATAAAACAACTCAAAAACAACTGAAAAAAAAAAATGGTAAGAAAAGAACCAAACATCAACCGTCTTTCTAGAAAAGGGAGTCTCTTCTTCAAATACAGGAAAACCCAAAAATGTTGTTTCTGCTTTAAGAAGAATGGAGTCTGATTCCCTGCAGGAAAAAATCAAACATTTGATGCCATCTTAGTTAGCTCGTCTGGAGTCACCACGACGGAGCGAACGCGCTAAAGGCGGGCGGGTAGAGAAGATGCAGCTTTAGATGATGCAGGTTAGGAGATACAACAGCAGAGGGGGCCAGAAAGCACTCAAAAATTGCCACGTGAAGCTCAATTAGGAAGGAGTTCTCATTTGCAAAGTAAAGAGCCTTTAAGTTTCAAGATCTTGGCTTTTGGATGCAGAACCTCTTTTTTTTTTTTTTTTGTGGTTTATTTTTTACAAAATGTTCCAAAAAAAAAAAAAAAGTCTTTCCTCGTCAAAATCATTAAAAAGAGTGTGTAATCGGTTTTTTTTTGTTTTTGCTTTTCCCCCAATAAATAAGTAATTAAAAACTGAAGAAGCCAAACAGCAGAAAAGAGTAGCCTTGTTAGTTTTTTTAACCCCAGCCAAGCCAGAAAATTGGTCATTCTTTTAGGTAGCTTGCAAGTCATAAGTATTTTCATGCATTTAAAAATAATAATTAAAAAAACAACCAAACAAACAAACAAAAAAAGAAACCAACCCCAAAACCAAAACCAACCAAAACGGTAAAAGGGGAATGTCTTTTTTTTTTTTTTTTCATGCAACTTTTGCTTTCAGGAAGGAAAAACTGAGGAACAGCAGGCCTAGCAGGTGGGAGGGAGGTTAGGGGCATTCCAGCCAGTTTGGTGCAGCATTACCTCAGTTTCTCAAAAGCAGCTGTCACGGGTGGGTCCTTGTGGGGCTGTTCGCGGTCCGTCCGCTTGATTTTACAGTTCTCATCCCGCAGCGATTTCGAACTGGATTTGTGGCGGTAGAGTTTTTTATGGGTAGGTCCGTTATTGCCTAAAGTGCTCAGGTTACTATAGTTTTTATCAAAAAAGGGAGCGTGAATGTCCGTGGTGAACCCGGTCGAGCAGTTGGGGCGACCGGGCTCGCAGGTTGCGGCTTTGCTGTTTTTGCTTGAGCCCTTGTTGTTTGACTTGTGGTTCTTCGCCGCCCCCGGCGAGCCGCCGTTCGCCTTCTTCTTCGACTCCTGGGACGTCCCTGCCAAAATTTTAAGAGTTTTCAGTTTCAGGCTGTTGGACTCCGGTGACTGGAATATGTCTGGGACGCTGTTGTGGCCAACAGGCCCCCACAAGGGCTCGATGGAGGCCATCATAAACCTCTGGACATCGGCCATTCCTGACGCGATGTTGGACAGGATGTTGGAAGGCTCCTCAAACTCCCTCTGATCGTCGTCCAGGAGGCTGGTGGCGTTGCCCAGGCTGGGCTCCGACCAGCCCGTGCCCCCCTCTTTGCCCAGCGCCCACTCTCCAGAGAGCCCGTTGTGCTTGCCCAGCTTCACCCCGGCCGTGCCACAGTGCGCAGTGCCCTCGGCCAGGCCCTTGGTGGCCGTGGCCACCGCGCTCAGCTGAGTCACTGCCCTGCCACCGACGGCCGGAGCCTTCTCGCCGTTGACCCCCACCATGTTCTTCCCTTTCCTGGTGGATTTGGGTGCCTGCCTGGAGTTTTTCCCTTGTGGCTTATCAGTTCCTTTGTTGGTTTTGGGCGATTTTTTCCGGGTGGCTTTCTGGGAAGAGCTTTGGTTTGTACCCACATTCTTGCTGGATGAACTTTTCCTCTTCGATTTTGACACTTTGCTATTGGTGCTAATTTGACCAGATGGCTCATTAAATGTTGACAAGCATGGACTCTTTTCGAGAAGGCTGACAGAATCTTCATCGTTGAACATATGGAACTGGAACTGGTGATTATTTAAAGCAAACCCATTATCTGCCTGGTCCTCGGTCTGCAGGACCCCACAGTTCCACTTGACCTTCTCGGAGCTGTTGAGGGCGGCCTGGGGGCTCTCCTGAAAGCCCTTCAGGGTGCCCAGAGGCTTGGCATCAGAGCCAGCTATCTGTGGGGACAGGTTGGGAGTGTCCGGAGGGGACATCTCCGAAAGCGACGACTGGCGGAACCTATCAGGTGTGAAGTTGGAAATGTCTAAAAGGTCCGTGGACTCCTTCAAAGGGGTGATTTCATCTATGCTCTGCTGGATCACTAACTTGGGACTGCAGTGGGCCAAGAAATCATCATTAATATCATCCTCGCCGTCCTTTTCACAAGACTTTAAACTTAAAGAACTGTAATTACTAGAACTAACTGACAATGAACCCACTGAATCAAAACTAATGAGCCTGCCATCATCTGTACTTAGTGTACCTCGTTGGAAGTGAAAGCGTCCCTCTCCATTATTGAAATGACATGACTGATAAGAATCATCAGACTGCACTTGTTGGCTATCCGGCATGTAATTTTTTTGGTATAGCAATTTGCCGCTATTCAGATTGACTTGAGTGTATCCAGAGGTGGGGAGCCCGTCCGTGCCGGGGGCGCCGCCGCCACCGCCGAACTCGCCCGGCAGCCCGGCTGCCTCCGGCATGTCACCGGCAAAGTCCTGGCGGTCGCCGCCGGCCTTGCTGGCTGGCCACATGCTGCCAAAACTGCTCTGCTCCATCTCCAAGTGGCCGGGCGACTGCTGCAGCTCCGACTCGGAGGGCGGGGAGAGCACGCAGCTCTGCGCCGGCTGCAGGGCCGGGAAGGGCTTTTCTGCCGGGACGATGCTGGGGAGCGGGTGCTGCTGCTGCTGCTGCTGCTCCGGGGGGTGCTGGGCGAAGTACGGGATGCCGGTGTTGCTCGACAAGTCTGAAGCATCTAACAACGTCTGCAGATACCCTCCGGGGATCAGGGGTACATTGGTGGTGATATTAGCAGATGGTAGAGGCTTGTCTGAAGAGGAGGTGGATGGAAGGAAAGGAGAATTTTTAGCAACCTTATCCTCGTGGCACTCCGGGAGATGGGAGCTGTCTGAAGCACAGGGACTGTTTGCGTCCTTCAGACGCGCTGCAGAGTCCTGGTTTTCCAGTGCTGGGGAGTCCTCCACCGTACTGGCAGCAGCTTTGATCTTCTTGCACTTCAACCTGGCTTCACTTTTGAACTTGATCCTGCGGAGCACTTTCCTCTCCGTCCCCTTGTGCTCCCGTTCCTGCGATTTGCATTTCACGGCGGCGATGCCTGCGATGTCGTGGACGTGCAATCCATTGGCACAGCTGGGGGTGGCGATGGCCAGTGCCGGCAGCCCCTTCAGGCCCACGTCCTCCTTACTGCTGCAAGGCTGCTTGTGATCAGAGGAGCAAGAGCCCAGCTTGTTCACTGATTGCTCGATGGCTTTAATTCTTTGAATCCGGTGCCTGTTTGCTAGCTTGCATTTTCGCTTCCGTGGGTGAGGGAGGAACGAAGCATCTGAGCCGTTAAGATAGAAATTCTGCTTGTGGTAGAGAGACGATCTGAGCAAATCCAGCCGGCTCTGCTGCCTCTCCTGCCAGAAGCCCTTCAGTGGGGCCAGCTTCTTGTATTTGCTGAGCAGCTCCTCGTTCAGGGTAACAGTTGTCTCGTTGGCATCCACTTTGCTGAGCTTCACCAGCATATGCTTCTCCCCTTTAAACCTGTTAATGATGATGTACTTGATGATCACGGGGGGCTCCTTGCGAGAGACTTTTCGCCGTTTCTTGGGGCACCACTCGTCATCGTCCTCTTCCTTGGGCCCGTCCGGGAGCCACTCTTTCTTGTCCAGGATCTTCTCGTTCTCGATGGAGTCCACATCGTACAGATAGTCGTCGCTGTATCGCACTTTCCTCTTCGCCCGCAACCCGTAGTTCTGCTGGATGAAGGAGCCGGAGTGGTCCCGGGCCAGGTACCGGCTGCAGTCCTTGATGTCCCGCAACACGTCGTAGGAGGACTCCGTGCAAGTGCTGTCGTCGCTGAACTCCCCGGAGTCCTCTGTGGAATTCACCGAGTCCAAGAAGTGGCTCCTCTTGGAGCCCACGTACTGCACCATCTCTGTGCTGTTGCAAGATTTATTTAAGGCAGCTTTCTCCTCCTCCTCGCCGTCCTCTTCCTCGCCGTCCTCCTCCTCCTCCCCCCAGATGATGCCTTCCTCAGATTTGAATTGAGAAGGGTCGGTGGCACCGCCGGGCCCCCTTTTCAGGGTGCTCCTGCTGTCCCTTTTGGTGCAGTTGCTGAACACGCTGGGGAAGAAGTTGAACTGGGCGTCCTCCTGTAGGGTGGTGGTCTTCTCCCGCACGTTGTCCTGGAAAGATTCATATCTAATCTTTAGGGAGCAGACATCACTTCCCAAGGTGGAATCGTCATCATCGAACATGTAATTATCCACGTCTTCCTCAGAAAACAGATTTACAGAAAGCTCATTTTTGGAGCAGAGGTCAAGCAGCTCAATTTTACTTTCACTAATGAAAGATTCAAAATAGCCCCATTCCTGGTTGGGATTTGTTAGTAAAGGTTCCTCACCATTGCATTTGTCTAATAGTAATCCCTCGTAATAATTTTTCTGAGTGGGGTCCTCTGAATCACTGTCAGATTTTTCTGCATCTCTTTTGTCCGCTGCCCTTGATTTATGCATAGGGAAGCTTAAAAGCTGGTCTGAAAGCAGTTGATCCCCATATCTCATGGTTTCTCCTGTGCTCATGCAGTGAATCCCTATATCAGAGACTGAACAGGTGTCATAATCCCTATTTATATCCCCCACTTTCAAGCTTATTCCCGGCTCTGCATCGATGCCGTCCTTGGATTCAATAAAGCAGCCCAGACAGGTCCGGCTCGGCTGCATCAGGCAGTCTCCCGTCAGCGCCGACATCCCTCCGGGCTCCATCATGCTGAAAGGAGCCTTCTCGCAGTCGCCCGGCAGCGACCAGGAGCTCATGCCCTTGGTCACGCAGGACGTGAGGGAGATGGCGTGGGCGGAGGAGTCATCCGAGGCGTGCTCGGGGACATCCGTGAGCCGCAGCGGCGACGGGGGGCTCAGCAGGCAGGGCTTCTTGGCCGGCGGGGCGCGGTGGCACGCGTGGTTTTCCCTCTGAGCTGCGGTCAAGGCTGGGAAGGGGACCACGACCTCGGCGGCGGTGCAAGGCCTCTCATCGCCATCCAGGGCGTGTGGTTCTGGGGGAACAGGGGAGGGGAGGAGGAAAAAGAGAGAGGGTTTGTTTACTACCCTTGCAGGTCTGCTGGGGTTTGCCATCCCGCACTCCCCTTCTGCCAGGGTTTGGTGGTGGCTTTTCCCAACTGCTCCCTTGGGAAGCAGCACACGTGCCGCAGTCCCTCCCCCCTGGATCCAATTAACGTGGTGATGTGCACAGAAGGGAGAGGTAAAAGCTGGAAGAGGCACAAGAGTATGTTTGAAAAACCCAACCCATCCACTCTTCCCTGCTCATATTCATACCGTTACCTGGATACTGCCTCTCAAACCTGACAAGGTCATTAAAAACCCAAACAAGCCTAATAAAAATGTTCCCGGTAACATGGAAAGAATTAACAGGAAAATAAGATTCTTGAGGAAATAAAGCATCCTCCCCTGCAGTGCTTGAGCTTACACACACCTGAGCTGCATTTCAGCTCCAGAGGCAGAAAGTTGCAGCCGACTTTAAAAACCCAGCCTTTTGTCACTGTCCATGCCAAGGGGAGGCAGAAGGTAGCACAGAGTTTAAAGCAATTATTGTTAGAATTATTGTGGGTTTTGCCATTCTTCCCCAGCCTCTAAAAATGCCTTTCTAATAACGTAAGGATTTTTTTAACCTGAGGATTTTTTTAGTTTTACCTCGTCGCGCTCTTTTATGGCAGAATAAAGTTATGAATGTACTTTTATCTGACTTCTGGCTCAACGGACGATATGACCCTTGAAATTTAAATACGACGCCTTTTCATCCACAAACACGCTCTGATATCTCTGTATTAAAAAAATACATTCCAATGAGTGCATTCATCCCAGCCGGAGTCCTGTGCCAACTCGGAGCCCGGGGCTTTTGTCATGGCTCGTGTCTTTCCTTTCTGGTGGCTCCACTGAAGGAAGAGGGGGGAGAATGGAAGCAACGAGGCTTTCCAAGGAGGGACAAGTGCTTTAAAGCACAACCGAGGCACCGGGACGTGGCATTAAATGGGGCATCCGAAGGGATTTGGCTGCTACCACCCTCCACAGGTGCTTTTATTCCAAACCAAAAGGAAAGCGAGTCTCCTGAACCTTTGGCAGTCTGGCAAGGGGAGGGTTGTGTAGGCACATGTACCATGGGCACGATGGAAAACCCACCATGCAGAGCAAGGAGGGCATCCTGGAAAGGAATAGGATGCCAAGGAAGGAGGGGGATTGCTGCCCAGGCCAAGTGTAAAAGCTGGAGGAGGTCAGAAAGCCCCTGATCTCATCCCCAAAGCAGTTTTGGGCTATGGGGCCTTAGGGATGGGGCTACCAGTGGAGCCTGAACAAAGTACAAGCTGCAGTCGGAACCCGGCAGTGCTCCAAGGACTTTAAACCACTTTCCAAAGACTCCACGAATCCAACCAGAAGCGCACTGCAGTGCCTGTAAGCACCTTTAACATGCAGGAGTTGGAAAAGACCAGACTGGCTTGCTTGAAAAGGGTTAAAAAAAAAAAAGAAATATATAAAAAAGCTGATTTTTGAGTCCCTCCCACCAGTTTTCAGATGAGAAATGCAGAGGTGGTATCTTTTTCCTTAAGCACCAAACCAAATTAACCAGTGCAGTTCCACTTCAGAAGTAAAATAAAATAAAAATCAGCTTGGAGCTGACAGGAAGCATGGCAAATCTGAGGATAAAAGAGGAATGTCTGTGAATGCTGTAAGACTCAAAGAAGGGGGAGGCAGAAAACTGAAATTCAATCTGGAATGCTGCAGTCAATAGGCAGAGCTGCCATTACATAAAATAAACTGTCTCTGGGCGTTTCTTTGGGTTTCTACTTGAGTGAGTGAACTTCACTCTTGTGTAATATAAATGACTTTCCAGGGCTCCATATTGGCCTAAAATCAGGTATGTGTTCAACTGATGCTCCAAAAGAGTACAGTTCATGCAGAAAAAGCTGGAGAGGCAAAAACACCCTTCCCAGTTGAACCCAACATCCACCCAACAGCACATGGGCAAGGGGAGGTGGTGGCACCACAGCGTTGGCTCACTGCTTCGGATTCAGCAGCAACTCCTACACGCCAAGGTTTAAACTGAGGGAGGGGAGGTTTAGATTTGATATTAGGAGGAAACTCTTCCCTGGGAGGGTGGTCAGGCCCTGGCACAGCTTGGGCAGAGAACCTGTCGTTGCCCCTGGATCCCTGGAAGTGTCCAAGGCCAGGTTGGACGGGGCTTGGAGCAACCTGGGCTAGTGGAAGGTGTCCCTGCCCATGGCAGGGGGTGGGACTGTTTGGTCTTTAAAGTCCCTTCCAACCTAAACCATTCTGTGATTCTATGTCTAATTAAAGCACTCTTTCAGCCCTGTTTAATTAAATACCATGGCTGTGGTATCAGGTTCTAGAAACCACCCCTCCTTACTGAGCAGGGAAGCACTGATTTTACTGTCCATGGCATCAGACAAGGAGACCACGGCTAGAAAATCCCCTTGCAGCTCCAGCAGCTGTGGATTTACCATGTGTAGTCAGGAAGGAGTCAGAAACCCCCCAAATTACACCACCAGTGTGTGCTGTGGGGTCCCCACGGGCACCTGCGTGTCTGGAGTTGCTCCACATTTTTGGTAATGGACAAGAACATTTGTCTTCAAGCCCCTTGTTTAAAGCTAACACAAGGACTTGAACATACAAGGTGTCAGAGGACCAAGGCCTTGATAGTGAACAGGATCAAATTTATATATAAATAAATATCTCAAGATTTATAGGCCAATAGAAAATGTAAAAAGCCAGGAAATTAAACATAAAACATGTTGGAGAATGAAAACTTCAGGCTCTGCCTCCCCTCTGCACTTGCTGTGGCCAGTGACTACAGCCCAAAGGACCTGAGAACCTGCTCAGAGCCATCTTTATGCCAGTCAGGGTTTCAGAGAGCTGAGCACTCTTACTCCTAATGAGTTAGTTTGAAAGCAAGTGTGGAATAAATACAAAGACGGGCATTTTGGGCAGATTGCTGAAAGGGACTGACCCTTCCCCTCTGACATCAGTGGTGGCAGGAATGACTTGGAGTCTCCCAGGAGCACGAGTGTGACCAGTGGCACCAGTGTGTGAGCAGAAGGGAGATTATGGGAGCTCAAAAGCCTGACCCATGGGTGCTAATCCTGGTTTGCTTCTTCTGCCCAACCTCTAACTGTGCCCAGTTTGGGGGGACTAAGTGTCCCCCAGTCACATTTTGCTAATATTGGGTCGTAGGTTCATAACTGCCAAGAGAGGGGAAGGTTCCCAACAGGCAGAGGGGCTACAGAGTCCTGGATGACCTTTTTTCCCTAAGAAACCAAACTAAAATCTCCAATTCAAACTGCATGTGCACGTAAACGTTTCCAGCCATGCCCAAGCACGGGCAAAAGCAGTACCTGTTAAGACCAAAAAAGGTGTGGAATCATGGCAGGAGCAACCCCTGTGCAGAAACCACCCATTCACCTCACTGCTCCACACTGCAGAGATACCCACAAACTGCAAATATTAACCACACCAAAGGAATTAGGAAAATAAGTTGGCTTGCAAGTTGTCACTGCTCCCTCATGTACCATAATTAAGTTCCTTACCATTTTCTTTCACCCCATTAATCAGGATAGTTGCTTGGTCTTCTGAGGCACAATCCTGCTCTTGTTGGTCATCCATCAATTGAACCTCTTTCTGTTCACTCCATGCCCCGCTGCATCTGGCCAACCTGCACATTTCCAGAAACACAGCCACAGTCAGTGCAATTCCCAGAATTGGCTCAAGGAACCGTGAATAAAAAATAACAACAATAAAACACCCCCACGCCACCTCACACGCTGCCCTACCCCTCTTAAGAGGGCAAAGCCGATTATTTAGGCTCTTTTCCACTCCAAAAGCCAAGTCCAGTGTATTCCAGCAAGGTGAAAATGTTCTGTGTCATCATGTCCTCCCCCGAATTCATTCTCTCGAAGGTGGAGCAGTGCTTGGCACTTCTGCAGCTCCTTTCACATCACCCAAAAGTGCTTTGCAAAGGCAGGTCAGCCACGTCCAGCCAGGTCAGCTCACCCACCTCCCCACGCAGGAGTGGAGAGATGAAGAGGGGAGGACTCAGCCCAGTTCATCAGCAGCAGCTCTGCACTGGAGATGGAAAACAAGCACGGATATCTGAGTGACAACTGCTCGCCCTGGCTCTCAGCTACTGCTCTTCCAAGTGCTGGCAGGTACGAGAAACTGCCCCCAAAAAGCAGGTTTTGGGGGAAATTTATCTCTAGTCTGTTCATCCTGAGAGCTCCATCCTTGGAAGCCTCGTCCCCTGGGCTCCTACAGCTGCCTGCACTGTCCCCATGGGGTGAAGCTGCACCTCAAGTGACCACCAGTCAAGGCCGACTGGACTTGATGGGACTTCACCAAAGCAACGAGATCAGAGTCAAGTACAGATTTTCCCCTTCCTCTGTTGAAGATCCCCCACCCATCAGAAGCCTGCCTGTGGTGAGGGAACAGATGTAATGGAGTGATGTGGCTGAACCCTGGGCATGGGTGGCACAGGAGAACCCTCATCAGTGCTCTCATAGGCAGAATTTCACCTCTTTGACTACAAATTCAAGTCGAAATCCATTTTATTTCCTTCTGGCGACTTGAACTCAATTTTGTCTCTCTCACAGAACAGGTACTAGATTGGAGCATTGGTTTAGGTGTTTTTCTGGGGTTTTTCTGTTTGGATTTTTTTTTTTTTTTAAATCAACATTTGCCCATGTCTGCTGTTCCCACAGCACTCACTGCCCTGGGGTTCAGCAGCCAAACTTCATTCATATTCAGATTTGCAGTGGAGTCCTCTTAATTAACGTGAAATCTTTACAACCGCCTTAGTAAGTGAAACCTCCACTGAACTTAAAGATGTTGTGACACCGGGAGTAAGATAAGAATAACAAGCATCAGTAACTCCATTCCTTTGCATATTTAGAGGAATATTTAACTAACCCCGAGAGTTTTCCTTTGATGCAAATCCCCATTTCAAAGCTCTCCAATGCCGGGTGCTTTGCTGCCGTAAGACCCCTCACCCTCCCTCCACCCCCAGCTCCCACCAGGGCCAGGAAAAGCTGCAGCATCGCCGAGTGTTGGAACAGGAGTGACTGGAAAAGCCAGAGCAGGGATCAGAGTTATCTCCATGCAGCTTGGAGGAGATTAATGTCAGAGAGTGAAAGCTGCTCTGCGTCTTCCAGTGACAGGCTGCAGCTCCATGGCTCCTTGATAATATCTCCTGCCTGTTAAATGTATCTTAATTAATAGAAATATGAATAAATTAAGTTTTTTTAAAATATCTATTAATGAAAATATTAATAAAATATCATAAGCCTCAGGAGAACCAGAGGATTCTCAAGAGACCAGAGGCCACACGGGCCAGTGGGGCTGATGGGGAGGGAACTTGTTGTTGCCTGAGGGATCCCAGAATGGTTTGGGTTGGAAGGGACCTTAAAGGCCATTCAGTCCCACCCCCTGCCATGGGCAGGGACACCTTCCACTAGTCCCGGTTGCTCCCAACCTGGCCTTGGACACTCCCAGGGATCCAGGGGCAGCCACAGCTTCTCTGGGCACCCTGTGCCAGGGCCTGCC
>JAWWMP010000148.1:18006293-18021621 GCA_035047865.1 Dendrocincla tyrannina | reverse complement strand
ACTCCCAGGGATCCAGGGGCAGCCACAGCTTCTCTGGGCACCCTGTGCCAGGGCCTGCCCACCCTCCCAGGGGTGAACTTCCTCCTAACACCTCATCTAAATCTCCCCTCTGTCAGTTTAAAGCAGTTCCCCCTTGTCCTACCTGCCTCTCCAAAAAGCCTCTTTTCAAAAGCCCCACCTCTTTTCAAAGCCCCCTTTAAGTGCCAAAGATGCCCAAACGACAGCCCATCGTGTTGCTTTTTGCCTTTCCTCCTCAAAAGCAGCTGTATCCCAAACATGTCACTTTCCCTCGATCTCTGAATATGAAGTTCAGATAAATCAGAAATGTAAAGGCCTGGATTTCTGAGAAAATTGGGCTGGAACGATGAGAAAACTCTCATAAATCTGCAGAGGTTGAAAATTCTGCACGATCCTGGGGTATTAACCTTACAAAAACACTTTGGAGGACTCTCCAAAGCTAATTAGACACCAGTCTGGTCTAAAATACCAAAAGCCATTAAAGAACAGTTCAGGATGGATATTTCTTGATGGGCAGAATTGCTTCATTTGAGTGAACTGATCACCCAGGTTCTCTTTCTTCTGCAGTATTTACAGATCCATTGACAAGACAGTATTGGAGAAGCTTAACAGACTCTTCCCATGAACCTCAGCAGGAAATACGAGAGACCAAGGTCAAGTGCATTAAGATTACATAGAGAAAGTGATGAAGAAAGGGGATGTTTCACAGCCCCTCTCACACTGGATATTATCAACTAACTCAGCTCAAAAAGGGTGTGTCAAATTTAGTTTGAAGATACAGGTTAATATGGAGCCAGAACAGCAGAGCAGATGGTTTTTACAGGGACATGCTGAAGATAGTCCTAAACTTTACCATTACCTGGGGGTTTTTTTGATGTCCTAGGGTTTCCTATCAGAACTATTCTCTTCTTGTCCCTATTAAAAAAAGGTTTAAAAAAAAAAAAGGAAGAAAAGAGGACATTTTTTTTCTGTACAGATCTGTGATATGTTAAAGTTCGGACTAAGGAGAATAATTAAGCTGGTGCCAGAGGAGGATATGAAAGCTCATCAGGATATCTGCAGTAACCCTGGTGGGGTAAACATTCCTCTTTTCTAATATCCCCAAATTAGAGATTTTATAGGAAAAGAGAAATTGCAACAAATCTCATTCGTCTCTTCTTAGCAATTAGCGGACAGGATAAAAAGTGTTAATTTCCAAAGCACACAAAACTGTCACCAAAGCAGCGACAGGAAACCAAACAACGCAGGGCTTGGCTTAGGCACAGGAAGGAATGGAGCTGGAGCGAGGGCAGGAAGGGCTCATCCCTCCCGTGCTGCACACAAAGGGCTGGTTCAGGGAGCTCTGCGGGGACAGTGCCTGCTCCTGGTGGG
Source organism: Dendrocincla tyrannina (assembly GCA_035047865.1). Classification (NCBI taxonomy): domain Eukaryota; kingdom Metazoa; phylum Chordata; class Aves; order Passeriformes; family Dendrocolaptidae; genus Dendrocincla; species Dendrocincla tyrannina. Next base: position 18,020,232 of record JAWWMP010000148.1, on the reverse strand, counting down.
GCCTGGGGGCTCCCGTGCCCCTGGCACCACCCAGATGCCCATGGGGAAGGCCAGGAGAGCTCTGCCCAACCTGGCTGCCCCACTGGATATTCCCTCTGGAAGAAGGAGCTGCTCACGTGGAGAAGGATTTTTTCCATTACTGTGGGACACAGAATGGTTTGGGATGGAAGGGACTTTAAGCCTCACCTAAAGCAATGCCCTTGGCATGGGCAGGGACGGGCCATGTGCTGCATCCTGGGCCATCATGAGCTTCAAGGAACTGAGGGAATCAGATTGCCAGAAAAGAGGCAGTGGTGAGAGACCCAAAAAAAACCAAAAAAGGGCAACATTCCACAGGGATGTGGAAGACAAAAATCCCATATCCTTTATATCCAAGTTTCTAGCCAGATCTTACGAACATTCCTGAACATCTCGCAGTTTTATGAGGATTTTTCCTTTCTAGATACATATCAATGACTCCACTGAGAGCAGACAGACCCTTCCATACAATTTCCTCTTTAAACTTTCAGCTCCCTGCAATTCCTTCATCTTCCTTGTGCTTGGAAAGGAAAGCCTGTGCTTTTACCTGCAGAGTACAAAGCTGGGGTCTCTTCTGCTCATTTGCCTTTGCTTTTAAAACCTTTAATGACACAAGGGGGAAGCAACTCTTCAATACATCATCATCATCATCATCATTTTTCCTAGAGACCATCTCAGGGTAGTGGCTCCACCAGGGCAAGGCAAGGGTAGAAGTGGCTTACACTTGGGGAAACCAGGCAGTACCCACTGATTTGGTCATATTTTCCTGTGTGCTTTGCTAGAGCTGGCACAGCTGGACCACAAAAGTTCCAGGTGAAACAGCTTCCCAGTCTCATCCGTGATGTGCGCCCGAAGGAGCAAACGCTCCTGACTAAAAAGGGATTGAAGGTAGGTAGGAAAAGGAAATGATCAAAACACTTATCACATCAAGAAAAGAACTTATTAGGCCCGATAAGGAGTTGGAATTGATGACAATTACGAGATACCATCCATTTTTAGCTAATAATTCAGAAAATGGATGAATTATTTGAGGAATAATATGTGATCATTTATTTAAAGTCTTACACTAATGTATACGCTGGAGGAAGGGGAGCTGAGGGTGCAGGAACACTTTAACACTTCCATCTCTGCACGGTTCTCCCTTTCCACTCAAATGCAGAGATTTAATAGCACTGAGTTTAATTTTAGGGTTACAGGGCCCCAATATAAAACTTCAAGCCTTTTTTCAAGGCTGTTCTATCCACAACCTACTTTTCCTCCACTTTCCTATTCAGGTATAATAACTCTACCAACATTTTGCCTTTGACAAGCGGTTCTTTCGTTTAAAATTCCCAAACAGCCCCAGCCCCACTCCTCCTGCTTTAGCAGCTCACCAGATGAGATGGAAGCATCAATTAAATCTAAAGCCATGGCTCTTAATTTTCCTTGGAAAGATTTTTTGGGTCCCGCCAAACGCCGGAGGTGATTTCTGAAGGCAAAATCCCGCATTAAGAGAGATTGCAGCTCCTAAGATATCGCTCCAAATCTCCATCCGTATCCAGGTAACAATCTGGAATGCTGATATTTAAGAGGAAAAATATCTGGACAGCTGCCCCAGCTCCCTGGGAAGCAATGTTTAGTTAAAGTCTTGGATATCACTGAAAGAAGATGTGGGGATGTCACACTGTGGCTGAAGCGTTTTTTCAAGTGCTGAATTATTCACCCGTGAATCTCAGATGTGAAATCCAAATGCTCCGGTCCTGCCCCGGCTTTAGACAATGCCTAATTCCTTTCTGTGCCACCGCGGGGTCTCTTCATCAGCTTTCTTTCATCTATAATCACAGCCAGGTCATGGATTATTAGTCATATTCAGTGCAGAATTCAAACCCTGCTACGCCAATCAGCCAGCCTGGGACTCCCGAAATGCTCCCCTGGTGTTAACACCACAGCTCACCACAGTGCCAGCGGATCCGACTGCTCCTGGTGTGGCTTCCCAGGGACACAGAGAGGGGCAAATGGCAGCCCAAGGTGAGAGGGACCAAATGCTGACCTGGGAAAGGACATGGAACAACCTGGGACTGGCCCAACATCCCGCCAGTGGGACTGGGCACGACACAGGATCATGGAATGGTTTGGGTGGGAAGGGACCTTGGGGCTCATCCCATTCCATTTCCTGCCATGGGCAGGGACACCTTCCACCAGCCCAGGTGGCTCCAAGCCCTGTCCCACCTGGCCTTGGACACTTCCAGGGATGCAGGGGCAGCCACATCTTCTCTGCCCACCCTGTGCCAGGGCCTGCCCACCCTCACAGGGAAGGATTCCTTCCCAATATCCCATCTAACCCTGCCCTCTGGCAGTGGGAAGCCAGTCCTCCTTGTGCTGTCCCTCCATCCCTTGTCCCCAGTCCCTCTCCAGCTCTCCTGGAGCCCCTTTAGGCACTGGAAGGGGTTCTCAGGTCTCCCTGGACCCTTCTCTTCTCCAGGTGAACCCCCCCAGCTCTCCCAGCCTGGCTCCAGGGCTGGTATTTGTGGAAAGCAGCTCCATCACCACACAAGTCCAACACTTGAGTTAACATTTTTCCATGCACAGCGCCCTTTCCTGGGCTGTGAATTCCTTCTATTTAGGAATGGAAGCAAAAGGCATTTGAGGCTTTGGGCTTCTCTTCCACCAGCCCAGGTACAGTGAGTCCTGCTTCCCATCCCACACGGCAGAGCCTGCTGAGCTGCCCCATGTGCAGCCCCACCAGCACGGCATCCCCACTGGGAGCTACTGGGGGGACTGGGAACCCTCCCTTATGTGGACCAGCCTTGGATCGTGCCTATGTGACTGTCCCCCCCCCACACTCCCTGCTAACCAGCATCCATTATTTTCCTTTTCATTAATTTTTTTTTATACTAAAAGGAAATCAATGTGTTTCCCCTCCACGTGAACACAGGGGGAAGAAAAAAATCATAAAGGCAGGCATTTATCAGGCTTTGCTGGAGGTGTTACTTTGCATCTCAAGCTGTGTGGATGCAATTGTTTCATTAGGACCTCGGAGATGTTTGCGACGTTTAACGAGTCCTGGAGAACAGAGGAAAAAATACTACGGGTGCTGCTGGGGCAAAGATAAATAGGTAAACATCCTCTGCCTGACATTAGTTAATGCAGCACAGCTTTGCTCACTTAGGGCAGCTGTGAAATCAATTCCTCAGTAAAAATAAAAAATCTGTATCCAAATCTGCGCTCCCGTAGGGCCGACGGGATGGGGTGGGAGAGCTCGGCTTGGCCGGATGCTCCAGGCCTGCTGGTTTGTCTCCACCTAATGCCAAGCCCTGCTAAGTGCTTTGTTTCACATAAAATGGGGTTTTGGTCCTTTTTTCCCTCAAAAGTAAACAATCTGGGTTGTTTGAAACTTCCTCAGAAGACAGCAGCGATGTGTTCCAGCCTCTCAAGGACACTTCATTGTCAGTGCCAAAGTATTCCAGCTACATTGGGAGCGGTGATGAAAATAAAACCAAACAAAACCCTCCAACTTCGCTTTTGTGAAGCCACAAAACCATTTTGAAACTGGTTCAAACCCCACCTTATCGCTGGATAAACCTCTGAGCCTCACGCTGTAAAGTGTAAGACTGTGGCAAAGTCAACACCCACCCGAAAACAACCTATTAAATGCCAACCAAAGGAAGAATCCATGGTTTCCTACCGATTCTCCTGGAAAACCAAGGCCAGATCCCGGATAACTCATCCTCTGTGATAAAAACCAATCTGTTGGAAACTCCTGCAGGTCCTGGCACGGCTGAGAAGAGGGTTTGCTCTTCAAAGCCAAGCAGTCACGACGTGCAGTCCCACAAGGCAAGCTCTGCCTGGCACCACCAGCAGCCTCAGCTCGGCTGAAAGGGGCTTGGAGCAGCAATCCAGCTCTTCCAGGAGGGCGTGAGGAGCCCTGCTATCCCTGCAGAGACACAGCCCACCCCTGCACACACTGCAGCTTGCAAAAGCCACATAGGCTGCACCTCAAGCCTTTCCCCTTGGGTGGGCTTTGCTCCTGACCCCGCTGTCACCCACCCATGTAAACCCTGACCCTCAAACACTTGCCAAGATTTAAGGGTGGATCACCCTCGTGGAGGTTCCTGGCTAAAAGGCTGCCCAAGGGGCAGCACATCTCAGTTTCCACGGGAAGGATGCATGTGATGGATGGGCACCTGGTGCTCCCCAACCCCATACCTCCAATCCCTTTACAGAGCTGCTGTTCTTCACAGAGCTCTGCACGCAGCGAAGAGAGGGGAAATACAAAGGAAAATGGAGCCCACGGGCTCTGGCTTGGCAGCAGGAGCATCACGAGGGAGGAGCAGTGGCATCCGGGTGGCTGCACGGTGCCATCTGTACCCTGCGGTGCTCGCTGCTCCGGCAGCCGCTGCCAACACCACTGGCCTGGGCTGGACAAAATCCAGCTAATTCCACCCTCAGAGTCAGTGTTAGTGGATGAGCAGGGTGCACATTTATTATCTAAAGGAGGAGAAAGTCGCTCCTCTTCTAAACCTTACCCCTAAACCTCCTAAAGCCAGGCCCACTGCTGGGATAAAAGGAGGTGGGAAGGATGTGACCTTCACATCCCGTGGCAGCTCGAGGAGACAAAGCCAACTTCAAGGGATTTAACAAAATCCCTGCACCACCTTATTCCCTTTTAGCCACCACAATCTTAGTCACCACTCTGCAATGAAAAGGGGTGCAAGGCAGGAGCTTGGGGATCCCACACAGCACAGAGGCACCTCAAAACCCGTTCAGACTTTAGGAAGCTTTCTGTGCTTTTTTGGGCGGCAGCCGCCGATTCCGCAGCAGCTCCCGTCTATTTTGGGCTCGAACTGATTGGCAATTTTGAAGAACGCGCTGCAAATTGCCCTGCTAATCCCAGCAACTCCAGCCATGGAGCTGCATTAAAATAACATCAGTGCCGAGAGGGAAAAGCAAGAGCCACCAGGGAATGCTGAGCTGGGGCTGCCCGCTCTGGAGCCTTCCTGGGGACCTGCAGCCTCCCTGCTTTTCCCACCCTTTGCAGGGATGTGGTTCCAGATTCCAGGAATTTCAGAGGACAGGGTGGGTTTGTGGTGGCTGTGGCCTCTCCCAGGATGCAGGTGCCCACCCCACACCAGCTCTGGATCTTTACCATGTGAGCATCAACACCACCTGGAAAAGGCGACTCATCCAGCTGAAAAATAAGGTCTCTCTCCAAGGAGACACTGTCAGACACAAAATAAGGAGAAGATTTAAAATTCCTCTTATGCCAAGTTGCCTCTAAATCCTTTTACTGGAGACAGGGAGAGACAAGGCTTTGCAAGAAGAGGGGGAAGGATCTGCCTGGAGCACGTGGGTGCTGCTGTCTGACCTCAAACCCTGGGCAGCTCTGCCCTCCCCAGCTCCAAACTGACAGAGCCTTGGGGAGCATCATCTCCTCTGTTTCCTGTTTCTCTGCAAGGAGAGACCATGTCTCCATGCCCTGTCCTGAGCACGGACATCTCCCTTCCTTCTGCACTGGCAGGTGAGATCCCAGCACCTCCCACCAGGGTCTGGAGAACTTGGGGCTCCAAGGTAAGAAATCTCCCATCATGGAGACACGATGGCACTGTGAAGCATGCTTGGAAAAGTGTGTTGTCTTATTTTCCAACACGTCAGTTCAGATTTGTAAGAAAATAAAAGCTTCAGTTGGATAAACTAAAAATCATCCCTCAGACTCCAAGCAGGGACACGAACCCAAGGCCGGTCCTGGTCACTGCCATGGGTCAACCAAGCCATGGTTGTCTGGATTCAGCGTGTGGGGCAAAGGGGCAGGACCCTGCCTGGGCAGGGGTCATGCTGCATCCAGGTTGCCCATGTGGGGCAGGCACCAGAGGACACAGGAGATATGGATTAAAAACCTTCTGGCAGAAGATGTGTTCCAATTACTGACTGTCCTAACCAACAGGTAAAGAGGGGAGGGGGGCAATGCCCCCTCCACTGGCTGAAAACCACAAGGGTGGATATGGAAGGATAAACCACCCAGTTCCCCCTTCCACACATTTCCCTTAAACTGCTGGAATATCCTCCACAATGGATGAAATCAAAGTCCATCGCCGAGTTCAAGAACACGTTTAATGCAGATCTATTCATTTCAAGGAGCGTCTGCACAATGGAGAGCTTTCCCTTCACAAATTATTCCAAACCACACGCTTCCTTTTCATTCTTTGGCATCTTAACATTTAAAAACCACGGCATATTTGTAGCGGAGAAATGTGTTGTATAAACCACAGCCTGCTCGAAAAAGGAGATTTCACAAAGACTTGCCACAGTGCAGGGACAAGGACCACTTGTTGATAAATTACTTTCACTCAGAGAGTGAAAAGACATATTTCTACACACCGTAAGTGCTGCTATTGTTGAGCAATTTGATGGAAGTCCAGTGAAACACGTTGTGCAGGTTTTATTTAACCTCATTTAAATGAAATTAAGGGACAGGGATGGTGTCTAGGGACAAAGCAGAGCCCTGCTCGTGTGTGCACTAAAGTGTGTCTTTTGAGTTTAGGAACATCTCCATTGGATCACCCACTTTGGCTGCCCTTTTCTGTTCAGGCCTTGCCTTTAAGAACAAAGACCTGAGCAGCTCCTTGGTACAGGGGTTTTTATGTCACACGAGGACTGGGCAGCAGGAGGCACAGCAAAGTGTCACTGGTTCAGGTAGCTCTGCAATGCCACCAAGATCCTGCACAACACCAGAAACCTGCCAGGAGAGCAGCCTCGGCTTGAAGCTCAAGACCACAAGTCCCAGTGTCAGAATCACAGAACCACTGAGCTTGGAAGAGACTTCTGAGACCACAGAGTCCAACCTGAGACTGACCCCCATCTGGTCACCCAGCCCAGAGCACAGAGTGCCACATCCAGTCACTCCCTGAACACCTCCAGGGACTCCACCACCTCCCTGGGCAGCCCATTCCAGTATCCAATCACCCTTTTTGAGAATAATTCTTTCTTAATGGCCAACCTAAACCTCCCCTGGCACAGCTTGTGGAACAAGAAGTCTTGTGGAAGAAGGGAAGACTGAGAGGGGATCTCATCATCGTGTGTAAATGTCTTCAAGGCAGGTGGCAAGAGGATGGTGCCAGACTCTTTTTGGCAGTGCCCAGTGCCAGGATGAGGAGCAATGGCCATAAACTAAAACACAAGATATTCCACCTCAACATGAGAAAGAATTTCTCTATGTTGAGGGTGGCAGAGCCTGGAACAGCTGCCCAAGGAGGGCATGGATTTTCCTCTCTGGAGACATTCAAACCCACCTGGACACATTCCTGTGTCACCTGCTCCAGGTGACCCTGCCTGGGCAGGGGGGTTGGACTGGATGAATTCCGGAGGTCCCTTCCAACCCTAAGGATCCTGTGATTCAGTGATCCTGTGAAGGTGTCCCCACCCATGACAGGGGGTTGGCACAAGATGGTCTTTAAGGTCTCTTTCAACCCAAACCATTCTGTGATTCATGATTTGCTGATGGGCAGATTTGGTATCACTGTGAGAGTTTCAGACCTGTGCATAAAAAAGGAACTGACTCCAAAATCCCCACGACCAGGAAGCCAACGTGGGAAAGGAGCTGAAAGCCAGGCTGCATTCAAACCACACAGGAAGCTTTTAAAACCAAAAGTGCACTGAGTAACCCCGTCCCAAAGAGCCTGGGCTTTGCTCCTCCTGAGCCCAGGGATCTGTGCCGAGGAAATGCCGCGTCCACCCCGAAATGAGAAAGTTCACGTGGGCAGATTTAGACCCCTGGAAATTAGTGCCGAGCTCCAGATCACAGAGAGAACAGGCTGCCTAAAAATGACCTGGGATTTCATTAGGGCCGATAACGGCGGGGAAAAGAACCGTTCCCAAACGTGCATTACAAATTCAGTCTGTAGCAACTGTTTCAAAGGTATCTCGGTTAAAGCAAGTGATGTGAGGGCGTTGGATTTGCAGCAAATAAGTGACTCTGCCTCTGGGAGCAGGAGCAGGAGCTGCTGGGCTTGGAGGCTGCAGGGAAGGCAGGGGCAGGCTGAGCCCCTGCCTGGGAGGGTGGGAAGGAACCAAAACCTTTGCCACGGCCCAGGGTCTTTGTTGAACTCTACTGGGACAACTGCGAAGCAGGACTTGGTCAAATCTCCTCTTTGCTGAAGGAGATGCAGTTTCAACACGGGAGTTTTGGGAAGTCCAGCACGGAGGATGACCATGGTGGGGATGAGGAGTGACAGTGAGGGGGCAGAGGGGCTGGGCTTGTGCTGCCACAGCACCAGGTGGTCACACAGAGCAGGTCACTGTCACTGGTGGCTTTCAGCTGATGCCATGGAGAATATTTCCTGATGGAAGATTGGGAGAGGATCTCCCTCGTGGTCTGGCAGACACTGGCGCAGACTCATGGAATAATGAAATGGTTGGAAGGGACCTTAAAGCTCATGTTCCACCCCCTGCCATGGGCAAGGACACCTTCCACTAGTCCAGGGTGCTCCAAGTCCCGTCCAACCCAGCCTTGGACACTCCCAGGGATGGGGCAGCCACAGCTTCTCTGCCCAACCTGTGCCAGGGCCTTGTCACCCTCCCAGGGAGGGATTCCTTCCCAATATCCCATCTCATCCTGCCCTCTGGCAGTGGGAAGCCATTCCCTGTGCCCTGTCCCTGCATCCCTTGTCCCAAGTCCCTCTCCAGCTTTCCTTGGGCCCCTTTAGGCACTGAAAGTGCCTCTAAGTTTTTCCTGGAGCCTTCTCTTCTTCAGGCTCAGCTCTTTCAACCCTTCCTCATAGCAGAGGTGCTCTATCCCCCTAATCATTTCTGTGGCCTCCTCTGGACTCGATCCAACAGGTCCATGTCCTTCCTGTGCTGGTCACCCCAGAGCTGCCTGCAGGACTGCAGGTGGGGTCTCACATCAAGCCTATGCCCTGCCAAGAAGGATGAGAACAAACTACAGAGCAATGCATAAATAAAGCCTTAAACTCTCCCTCCAGCTGCGCCCACGGCTCTTGTTTTAGGGAAAGGTTTTACCTAAAGCCACTCCGAGGATTCCCATATATTTATATGGCGAGGCGACACCCTGAGTGATGCTGCGGGCAGAGCCTGTTTTTCCACCCTGCCTCTTAAAAATGGGGATTGGCATGTGGAAGTCTATTTAAAGCGCAGGGGACAGGCTGCTTGCCCAGCAGGACAAGGCCTGCAGCGACGGGAAGTGATGGCTTTTGGCTCGCCGCGTTGGGGAGGTTAATGGAGAAGGTAGCGGTGGCGCGTCTCGCAGGCTGCTCGCTAACCCGACATGATGGCCCAGGCACGCTGGAAACCTCCGAGCACCAACTGATAAATGGGCTGTGGCGAGCACGGGGCTGCAGAGCCCAGCCTGCGCTCCAGGAAATGTGAGTTGTTTCAGAAAGAGCCAATTTAGCCTGGGCACGGCGAGGGGGAAGCTGTCACTGCCTCAATGAGGACAGGAGCTGTCAGCACCGGCCAGCCCCTCGCTCGCTCCTGGACGCAGATTCCAAAGGCTCAGACTGTGCTCTGAAAGGCTTATTGGCAAGTTTGTCCATACTTACAAACATCGAGGGGCTGGAGGGTGGCCAGGGAAGGGAATGAAGCTGGGGAAGGGGCTGGAGCAGCAGGAGCAGCTGAGGGAGCTGGGGGTGCTCAGCCTGGAGAAAAGGAGGCTCAGGGGGGACCTGCTGGCTCTCTGAACCCCCTGACAGGAGGGGAGAGCCAGGGCGGGTCGGGCTCTGCTCCCAGGTCAAGAAGAAATGGCCTCAATTTACACCAGGGGAGGTTGCAATTAGATATTAGGAAAAATTTCTTCCTGAAATGGGTTGTCAAGCACTGGAAGAGGCTGCCCAGGGAGGTGGTGGAGTGACCATGTCTGGAAGTGTTCAAAAAACGTGTGGATGTGGCACTTGGGGACATGGTTTAGGGGTAACCACAGTGGTGGTGCTGGTTGATGGCTGGACTTGGTGACATCAGAGGTCTTTTCCAACCTTAACAATTCTGTGAGTCTGGGAAAAAAAGGCAGACCCAAGAAAGCAGAGGGAGAAACTGAAAACTACAGGTCAAGGTGAACAGCTCCAAGGCTCACGTCAACTAAAGACACCTTTAAAATCTGAGAGTCCTAAACACTTCCTGGTCTTTTTTCTTGAATAGAGAGGTTTGCATCAAGGAGATAACCTGTGACAAGTTGCTCTTGTACCCAAAATGACCCCCAGAACCGATGCTGTGGCCACTGGGGTAAGGCTGGGGGTGCAGAAGATGCTCCTGAGCCCCAGGACTTACCCTACACCCCTGTGTTGGGAATGCTGATGAGCTGCCACTCAACTGCCTGGACAACAAATATCCAGGATGGGGAGGAGCAGGGATTTTTTTCAGCTCCCCTTTGGGCAAAAAAGGCTCACAGTGGTGATTTTGGCCACCCATCCACCTTTCACCTCCACGGTGATGCCCCAAATCCAGCCAGTCTCCCCCAGGAACCCGCTGTGCTCCCTTAGCCCCCAGACAAGCAGGAAATTTCCATGTGCAGCCCTGTAAGATTTATTCCTGCTGGGCTGAGTCCGGTTCTGTGTCTCAGTGTGCCAGGTGACAAACGTCCTTGGCTCCCATTTACCTCAAGATGTGCTGAGAGCCTTTCAGAAATTAAACCCCTTTCTTGCAAGGTAAATGACGCATGTTTTGCTGTACAGTCTCGGTGCCTATTATCCCCCGTGCCTGTCACTGAATGCAGGTGTCACAGATGGTGCAACTCCATCCTACGAGAGGGTTTTCATCCTCCTTTCTTGGAGCCAGCAATATTTTCTCTCAATAGCAATGAGATCTCTGGGTTGAATTGGCTCAGTCGTGTCGGGTCACTGCTGCAACTCCCTTGTCTACCAGCACAGATTTCTCCTACTGTCGCTTTTTCCTGGCGTGGATCTGCTAATATTTCATTAACAGATCCCTGATATCTGTTCCTTGGATAGCTCAGGGTGGGGAAAATGACAGTGTTACCCTCGCTCTTTGGATCTGATTGCAGGAGGGAGGTGAAGCACCATGGGATTTATGCTCAGCTTTAAAAGGGTGCTATCAATTTGAAACTCAAAAGTACTTCCACGGTTTTTTCACCTTGGTTAACAATCCAGCAGCCCTGCAGAAGGGAAGGATTTTAAATGATCTAAATTTAGTGCTTCCAGCTCACCCAGTGCAATCAGCTCTGACTGTTTGGTGTCTTTCCAAATGCTCCTGGAGTCGAGTGATGACCCGACAGTCTCACCTAAAACAAAAGTGTGTGTCTGACCCACCAGCCTGCAAAGAAATACTTGAAAAGAAGAAGCAAGTATGGCTTAGAGGCTCCAAAAACCAGCACACACATTAAAAATAAAATTAAAAAATCAAGATTTATTTTTTAAATTGCATCCTTTAGGCCAGTCTTACAATTTCTGAGCATTTAAGGGCTCACCACGTTCCTTTTCTTTTACTACTTATCCAATCAGTCCATATTTCCCCCCAAGTCCACATTTATTTATTCACAGTAATGAATGGCTCCTGTTCTGATTTACATATATGATGCCACTATTGCCTTAGATGATGCTGATTTGCTTGAAAATGCAAAGCTGCAAGACACTATGTTGCTTCCCCCTTTTCACAGAGGCTCAAAGCAAGCAAAAAAACACTGGCAAATGAAAATAGTGTGCAAAGAGTAGCTGTGGTTGGCACCAATTCCCTGCCAAAGGTCCCTCCTGCACACACAAGGCAAGCTCAGGAAAAACTGAAGATGTGCAGGAGATTTTTCTTGAAAATCTTCTATCATCCATAAAAATACTCCCCAGCAAGTTAGAACCTACTTTTTAAAAACACAGCTCTAAAATGGCTCGGTGGATGAAAACCATTTTTGGCCTTCTGTTATTTTTTTTATTTTTTATTTTTTTTAAATTGCATCTAGGCTGACAGCTTGAACACTGAGCCTGGGAGACAGAAATACCAACTCAATCTAACCAGTAGTGCTGCTACCAGTTGCTGTAATGATCTTAATCAAAGAGCATTGTGACAAAAAAGGGCCTTTGGTCTGCCTGCCTTTGGAATATCCTGAGTGTCAGTGCCCACATTACACATGATACAGGAGGAGAAGCGAAATTCCCTTCACAGTGAACCACAGACTAGTTTGGGTTGGAAAGGACCTTAAAGTTCATCCCATTCCACCCCCTCCCACAGACAGGGACACCTTCCACCAGCCCAGCTTGCTCCAAGCCCTGTCCAACCTGGCCTTGGACACTTCCAGGGATGGAGCAGCCACAGCTTCTCTGGGCAACCCTCATGGGGTAGAATTCCTTCCCAATATCCCATCTCACCCTGCCCTCTGGCACTGGGAAGCCATTCCCCCTTGTCCTGTCCCTCCATCCCTTGTCCCAAGTCCCTCTCCAGCTTTCCTGGTGTCCCTTTAGACATTGGAGAAGCTCTAAAGTCTCCCCAGAGCCTTCTCCAGGGATGAATACTCCCAACTCTCCCAGCCTGTCCTTTTAGAAGAGGGTATGTGTGCAGTCAACCAACATTCTCAGGACTCCAGGTTACCCCTCTGTGCCCCAAAGCCTGTGGGAAGGGGGGAAGCTCTGCCTTTGGCTCCTTCCCCTCCTGCTGGGGCAAAATGAGATGTGAACTGTCTGTGCTGTGGGATTCCCACCCTCAATTACACCAAACACAGGCACGTGTTCCCAGGCAGATGGACGTGCAGCTGAGCACCAGCACAGGCAAGAACATCCCGGCCAGAGGCCACAGACCTCACCTAAATGGCATTTCAGGAACCAAAGCAGCAACACTCTGCTGGTGCTGGTGTTTCACAGCATTGCCTGGGTTCTAAGGAACAGCCACCCGTGCCCCCTTGTCAGATCCCTGCATCACCTCCCCTGCTGCCACCCGTGGTGCCCTCACACCTGGGGCACCTGCAATGCCACACAGGTACAATTCATCCCCGCTGGGAAAACGGGGAAATTATGGACTAATTTGTGGCGAAACGCAACAGGTGCTACAACACAGGCAGGGGAATGTGAGGAGGAGGAGGAGGAGGAGGAGGAGGAGGAGGAGGGGGAAGAGGAGAGTAACAGCAAAAGGAACAAGTGCTGGGATAGATGAGCCATGCACAGGGAGATGCTCTATTTGAATATTGTGTCAGGCTGAAGTTAAGCAAACAAGGGGATGACACAAACAATGCTCTCCTGCCTCCCCCCACCTGCGAGAAGGTTGTGTAAGTTCAGGTGATGAAAGCCCACTGTGAACTGCTGTTTACGCCGTGGAGCTGCTGGAGGCAGACAGGCTGTGCCTGGGGGAATGCCAGGAAGAGGCTTTCCCTCTGCCAGGGGGGCTGTAGGGGAAGGGGGTTGCCCACAGCAGGAATGCCCTGTGTCCCACGGGGCTCACACACGCCGGTGCTGGCACGGCACACAGAGGAACCCTCAGAACCTCCTGGGAGTCTGCACCCTTGGGAAAAGGCAGCAGGAATATGGCTTTGAAGGCAAGCAAAGGGCTATCTGGAATCCTGGGCTGAACCCGTGGAGAAGCCAGAGGGAGGATCACAGATTCATTAAGGTTGGGAAAAGACCTCCACGATCACTGAGTCCAACCTTTCCCATGCCCACTAAACAGTATCTGGAAGTCCCACGTCCACTCACTTTTGGAACACCTCCAGGGGTGGGGACTTCCCCTGGGCAGTCCATTCCAATGCTTAACCCCTCTAACAACGATGGGGTTTTTCACAGTATCCAACGTGAACCTTCACTTGGTGCAACTTGAGGCCATTCCCTCTCCTCCTGTCCCTGTTCCCTGGGAGCAGAGCCCGACCCTCCCCGGCTCCCCCTCCTGTCAGGGAGTTGCAGAGCCAGAAGGTTCCCCCTGAGCCTCCTTTTCCCCAGCTGGTCCAGACCCTTCCCTGGACATGTTTCAGCACCTCAATGTCCTTCTTGTCACAAGGGAAGGAGCCGTG
>JAWWMP010000148.1:17994311-18006193 GCA_035047865.1 Dendrocincla tyrannina | reverse complement strand
CCCCAGCTGGTCCAGACCCTTCCCTGGACATGTTTCAGCACCTCAATGTCCTTCTTGTCACAAGGGAAGGAGCCGTGGCTGACGGTCCCTCCCAAGCAGAGCCACTTTGTCCTGGAAAAGCCTGGAATGATGGTGCTAATAATAACCAGCACCTCCAAGAGCCCGACCGTATTTATACCGGGAAAAACAAAGAGTGAGCATCTGTCACAGCCCTCCCTTGCCAAGATGCAGCAGCCAAAGCACCCCGTCGAGTCCAGATTGGCAGTGCTGGGCACTCCTGGCCGGAGCTGCATGGAAATGTGACCCACACACGGTCCCTGTGCCCAGGCAGGTACAGAAACCCCAGGGTGGGGCTGTCTCATTGGGCACACTTGGAACCAAAGCTGAAGTCAGCCCATTTACCAGCCAGGAGTTTGGAGCTGGTCTGGGAGGAGAGAATGGCAGCAACAAAAAGTTAAAGGCATCTTCAGAAGGAAATTTGAGAATTAAGCTGTTAATACTTTTTCTTCTCCTTTCCTGGGCTAAGTTCTCCAATTTTTTTGCTAATAAGTAGAAAACAGCAAGGGAAAGCTTTGTGGTACTTAATTCATTCAACGAGCAAGCCTTTTTTTCAAAGGGGAAACACTCAGTTCCTGATTTTTCCAAGCTAGCCAATTTAGGGAGTTGTTTTGGTCTCTGGTTTTTAATGCCTCATTGTACAAGTCAAGTGCTTTTCCTGCAGGATGCCATGGCAAAAGTACCCCCCGTGTCCAAATAACACACCTCATCACACACTGGCACCTCCTCTGCCAAAGGTGGAGCTGCCCCTGGCATCTCCAAACCCCTGGGGAGCACAGGGGTGATGAGTCCCTGGGTGCAGGGGCTGGGATGGCATGTCCCAACTCCAGCTGCTTGGGCCTGTTTTTCTAAAATCATTTCTCCCTGGCAAGAGCCGGTGCATTGTGAAGCTGCTTTTTCTCAGCTCCTGCTGGAGAAACCACTCTGAAAAGCAGGAGAGATCACAGAAACTCAGCTCGGGTCGTGGCATCTCCATGCACAGCTTAATTACTGTGGGTCAGGTCACAACAGCAGCTCTGCAGCTCCTGTGCAGAGGGAGGGAGCTGTTCCAGGGGCAGCTGACAGAGAGGCCTGAGAGGCTGCAGCAAATCCGCCCTGGCTTTCCTCCCTCCCCCAAGCCACAAACCCTCCATCATTTCCCAGTTTTCAAACCAACTGCCCCTGTCTTTACAGGTGCCACACACACTCCATGCCCCAAGATGCCAATATACAGGGTGACTTTCCTTCTGGGTGTTTTTACTGAAACAACTGTTGCTGTTTGCAGTAATACTGGAAATAAAACATTTTCATTTCACTCCAGACCAGCGTCTTTGCAAGGCAGGAACGTTCCTACTCTTGCACCCTGCCTATTTACTGGGGGAGCAGAGCACAAATAGAAATAGGAATAAATGTTCACATGGAAACACAAGTAGGTTTAGGTGCAACTTCAGGCTTAGGAAAAGCTTTGTTTAACATAGCTATGAGCAAAATAAATGTTACCTCTTTATCAGCTTCAATTAAAAGAGCTGTTTGGTTTGAACTTCTCTCTTTTGCATTGAAGTTTGCACCAAATCTACAACGTTGTTTGAAGTCATAAAATCAGAGATTCGTTTAGGCAGGAAAAGCCCTTTAAGATCTTTGTGTCCAATCACTCCCCAGCACTGCCAAGGCCACCACTAACCCATGTCCCCAAGTGCCACATCTGTACATCTGTTATATCTCTCCAGGGACAATGAGTCCACCACTGCCCTGGGCAGCTGTGCCAGAGCTGGATAACCCTTTTAGGGATGCAATTTTCCCTAATATCCAACTGACACCTCCCCTGGCACACCCTGAGGCCATTCCCTCTCCTGTCCCTGTTCCCTGGGAGCAGAGCCCAATTCCCACCTGGCTCCCCTCTCCTGGCAGGGACTTGCAGAGCCAGAAGGTCCCTCCTGAGCCTCCTTTTCTCCAGGCTGAGCCCCCCCAGCTCCCTCAGCTAAAAAGAAAACACTGGAAAACCAACAAAACCGGGACGTGGGACTGGTGGCTATTCACTGTCCACAACGAGCAAAGTGCCAGCAGCAATCAGTGCCATCAGGAGAGAACAGAGATCTGAATTTTAAATCCCTTTTATTGGAACAGCACAATGCCATTACGGATATGCTGAGCAGAGATGGGAAGAGCTCCCAAAATTCCCTCTTTCCCCCTTTATGCCCTCCCAGTGCCACATGTTGGGCAGAGGACGAGGTTTGCTCTCTCACACAGTTCCAGTGGGGGATTCCGTGTGGATAAAGATGCCCAGTGTCAAACCAGGGGGCAGCACTGCCCTTCCCTCACTGACCACAAGACACATGTGGGTCAGCACTCCCCACCCCAGGCAGCAGCAACACAGCTGGGGCAGGGCCTGCCAACAGGGATGGAGTGATGATGATCATGATGATGAAGGAAAAGGAGTGCTGGTGATGATGATAATAGCAATAATAACACTCATAATAATAATTTCCCTAATAAGGAAATCAAAATATTACTGTTATATAATGTTAAAGTAAATAATATAGACAAAATAGATATAATATAAAACACGTGTTAAATATAGAACATATAGTATAAATATGCAATTCTAAATAACTTTAATTTAAAAAAAAATCACAGCCACATCAATCAATCAACCAGTCAATCAATCAACCAAAAATGGTGCCCTCCTGACCAGGAAGGGATGGGCACTCAGGGCCGAGGTGGTGCAGATGGGTGCAAATGTCCCAGGGGCTTGGGGGGCTCTGAGGGCTCCAGCAGGGGTGGCTCTGGCACACCCAGAGCCTCTCCAAAGGGCTGGAGCCAGGATCCACAGCCATCCCTGCCTGCTCTGCTGCCAGGCTCCAGGAACTGCTGCGAGTGGAATAACTCAGCTCAAAAGGCCTCTTTGAATGTGCTGGAGTGTCTTACATAAGATTGCAATAAACTGGTACCAAAAAAAGAAAGCAAGTAATTACACGACTGCCTTGTAAGCTTTGATTCGGAGCTGTTTGGGAACAATCTGAGGATTTTTTGGTTAGGCTTATGAGGGTAATGCAGAGAACAGCAAAGGTTTGGAGGTGGGGTGGTCCAGCTTTCAAGCTCCCATGTGAAAAGCAGGTTTCCTTAGAATTTCACAGCCTGACAGGTACGACTAGAGAGAAGCAGGAGACATTTCTGCCCTTTCCTGGCAGCTTATATATTATTCTTTAAAAAATAAAAAAATAAAAAAAGGAAAAGGAGAAAAAAAACTTTCAGAAGAAATGTGGTGCCTTTATTCCCTTGTGTTGTTTAAACCCTTTTTTCATGGCACCACACAATGAGCTTTCTTCAGGAAGTAGAACAGTGGCTTTTCCTCAGACCACAGCAAAGCAGTTCCAGCTTCAGTGCCTTGAGAAGGTGAGGGATAAAATAAAAAAAAAAAAAAAAAGAAAAAAAAAGGAGAAGAAGCCAAAAGAAAGAGAGAATGAATGGGGAACTTGAATCAGGAAGAAAGAGAGGGGAAAAAAAGGAAGGAACAGGCATCAAGTGTAGGTATAATTGCAAAGCATCAGCACACTCCTGGCACCAGGGGAAAAAAAGGAATTGCAGATGAATCAGGAGTATGACAAAGAATCCCTTCAACAAGTTGTCTTTTATCACAACTTTGCTGCTCTCCAGCTCCTCTGCAGCCGGGAGAAATTGCAAGTTTAGAGAGAGAAACTGATGCAGCAAGGGAAGGTGCCAGCACCTCCTGGGGTTGTGCTCACCAGGCTGCCAGGAGGTCAGTGAGAGCAGCACAGACAGGGTGGTAGAGCCAACCCAGCCCTGCACCTGAAAGGGGCATCTCCGTGGTCATCCTGGGGTGCCCAAGGAGGAGGAGAGGTGCCAACCTGAGTGTTTGTGTGCAGGGGAGCCAACCCAGCCCAGCACCTGAAAGGGGCATCTCCATGGTTATCCTGGGGTGCCCAAGGAGGAGGAGAGGTGCCAACCTGAGTGTTTGTGTGCCTGGCCCTGTGTGGGCACTCCCCTCGAATCCTGGGCTCAGTTTGGGGCTCCTCAACACACCAAGGACATTGAGGGGCTGAGGCATGTCCAGGGAAGGGAACAGAGCTGGGGAAAGGGATGGGGCAGCAGGAGCAGCTGAGGGAGCTGGGGGGGCTCAGCCTGGAGAAAAGGAGGCTCAGGAGGCACCTTCTCACTCTCTGTGACATTGGGGGGGTCAGGCTCTGCTCCCAGGGAACAGAGAAAACAGTCTCAGGTTGCACCAGGGGAGGGTTAGGCTGGATAGTAAGGAAAATCTTGCTGTCCATCCCTGGCACAGCTGCCCAGGGCAGTGGTGGAGTCCCCATGCCTGGGGGGATTTAACAGCCACGTGGATGTGGCACTTGGGGACATGGGCTGGTGGTGGCCTTGGCAGTGCTGGGGGAAGGGTTGGACTCCATGGTCTTCGTGGGCTTTTCCAACCTAAACAATTCCGTGATTCTGCACTCTGATCCCCCCTCAGCCAGTGTTGGATGTGCTGTTGCACTGAAGGGCTTCTCCTGCTCCTTCCAGGGGCTCCATCCTCCTCCTCCTCCTCCTCCTCCTCCTCCTCCTCCCCTCGGCTGCATCCCAGGGCCCGGCTGCTGGTTTAAATGCAAATAGTGCACATGCAGGCACAGGATCTTTTTTTACATTCTGAAAGCTGAGACTTCTAAGTTTATCTCAGAAGGACACTGGAAAGATGAATAGAGAGAAATTATGCAGAGAAAGAGAAAATATTCAAAGAGTAGAATTATGTATGCATAATTGCCTGGCTCCCTGGGGTGCACGGGCGAGTACACCAAGTCACTTTGTGAAATCATTCCCCACAACTCCTGTTTCCTAATTATAGTGCTGTGAGAGGGGAGAAGCTAATTTTTAAACAGCCCTGATGGGGTAACTGGAAGAAGCATGAGGATGCTGTTAACCCCTTGCCTACCAAGGGGCCACAAGAAAGAAGCAGACACAGAAGGAATAAAGGAACTGCTGCTGAACACAATGCATCCTTCTCTGGTTGATTTAAAGGTGTCCAGCATGAGAACCAAGCAAGCACCAGCCTTCATTCTAGAGGAGAAAAAGGGCAGGCATGAAGACATTGTCCAAAATGAAAAATAACCACAGGTAAACGTGACCTCTGCCCAGACCTCAAAGGAGTTTGGAGTCAGCATTGTGGTGCTTCTGTGTCCCTTTGCTCTGCACGGCAAGTTCTCGACCAAAAGCTCTTTAAGTCCTCTTTAACCACCCAGAAAATGCAACCACGGCCATGTGGGACCTCAGCACATCCCCCAGTGAAACACAACTCCTTTCTGCAGCAGAAAGAGCTCAGTCTGCTGCTGCCTGGTTGGATGGGCAGGACCTGCTTCCAGCAGGGATCTGCTAATCTGACACCTTATCACACCCCCACAGGACACAGATGAGACAGCAAGGAAGGACAAAACGATGTGGCTTTGACGTGCTGCCTTTGCAATGCTCCAACCTCACTTCTCCAGGGAAATAAAAGGCAGCAGCAGCCCAGCCCTGCCTTCAAGTTGCACCAGGACAGGTTGAAATCGGATGTCAGGCAAAACTTCTTCTCCAAAAGGGTTGTCCAGGCCTGGCACAGCTGCCCAGGGCAGTGGTGGAGTCACCAACCCTAGAGGGATTTAAAGGATGTGTAGCTGTGACACGTGGGGACATGGGTTAGTGGTGGCCTTGGCAGTGCTGGGGGATGGTTGGACTCAGTGGTCCTAGAGGGCTTTTTTCCTCAGGGATCCTTTGCTCTCACACTCAGCTAATGCAGAAATCAGCCATCACCTCGCCATGCTCAACAGGTCTAAGCCAACTAAAAGCACTGCTTTAAGTCCCTAAGTTCAGATCTTTTGACTCAAACTATCACCAGTATTTTGACCAAATTCCCTTTAAATTTCTCAGCCCGGGAATGTTTGTTCTCGTTTACTCCAAACCCCTTCAAGTGTTCCAATTAACATTGTTTTCCCCCTGTTGGAACAGATGCAGGCACACAATAACAAAATAGAAAAAAATAAAAGGATAAACCACACAATTTACCCATCTCAGATAGGCAAAAAATTATGTTATAATTAAAAAATAATTAAAAAATTATGTATATTATGAGATGTATCTCCTTCAGCCAAGCTCTCAGCCTGGGCAATGGAAGGCAGACACTCGCAGTTCCCCTCCCCTAAAAAAGCCACCTCCAAAATCTTAGAGACAGCCACGGGATTTAAGAGCAGAAGACTATTAAAGAGGACCTCCTACCAAAATAAGCAATTAAATCTTCCCCAGACACTTCTTTGGTGAGGCCAATTATTTGTTCAGAGGAGAATTTCCAGAAAGTCTTGCTCGACTCCAAGCATTGATCTCAGCACGAGAAGAACCCTCAGCACAGTCTTACAACTGCTGAACTCTCTGCCAGGCCCATATTAATACCTAACCCTCACATTCTGAAAATTAAATATTCAACTCAAATTGAATAGTTATTTTTTCTTTGGCCAAAGTAATAGAAACAATTTTGCTCCCTAATCCTCTCGCATTGTCTCAAGTTCACTCAAATTACAGCCATTTGAACTGTGGTCTGAGCTCCCCTGTGCTTAATGAACTAATTAGACCAAGGACAGTGAAACTTCCCAACATCTGAATACTAAATTCTTCGTCTGGCCAAGAGCCACAGGATGAGCACTTTGTGGTGTGTGAAGAAGGAGAGAAGCAGAGAGCATAAACAGGTCCCAGGTGGGTCACTTGGCTCTGGGGACATCCCAATACTCCCCCCTCCAGCAGCTTCAAGGCAGGGGAACAACCACCATGAGCTGACAAAAAAAGAAAACCAGTACTGAGTGGGAGAGACAGTTTTTCTCCTGCATATTTTCTCTATTTCCTTGGAAAGAAATGTTCTGTTCCATCTGAAGGAAACGGCAAAACCTGACAGAGAGCCTCAAAACCTTGTTCTTTGTGGCACTTCCCCAAAGGAGGGGATTCTGGTTTACACTCTCATTTGGGGTGATGGTGGGATTCCACCTCTCTCCTGCTGCAAACCTCAACGAGGAGTGCTGGGTTTGCCCGAGTTCAGGTGGCCCCTGAGGCGAGCAGGTTCCAGCTTGTACCTTGTCTCCTTCCCTGTCGTGTCTTCTCCAGCAAGGGCAGGATGGCAGAGCCACACCAGCAGATCTGGGATGGCATCCAGCTGTGGCACACAAGGTCAGCACTGTAAAACACGGATGCACAACACTGGCTGTGCAAATTTGCTTCTCCTCTTCACGGGAGAAGGGAGGAAATGAGGCTCCTGGGGTAGCAACATTTAAAAACAGATGCAAAGGGAGAGCTTGAGGATGAGAAGTAGGGCCGGGACCATGACATGTTGACGGCAGCACCTCACCTCTTGCTCCAGACCTGGACCCAGAGCAGTAGGAAACCAAGAACTTCCTGAGAGGGGGATTTTTGCTGAGCCTGGGTTGAGCCTGACACAGACATCAGCAGCATGGTCACCTCCTGTGTCACAGCACAACGGGAATGACAACACCTAGGCAGAAACTGAGACTGCTGTCTGCACTTGCAGGTGGTCCTGTCAGAACAAAAATGTGCAAATAAATTCACACCACTGGGGTTAAGTTCTCTGTGTGAGCTCCAGGGCTGTCAGTACAGGACTCACAGACCGGTTTGGGTGGGAAGGGACCTGAAAGTCCATCCAGTTCCACTCCCTGCCATGGGCAGGGACACTTTCCACTGTCCCAGGTTGCTCCAAGCCCTGCCCAACCTGGTCTTGGACACTTCCAGGGCACAGCTTCTGTGGGCACCCTGTGCCAGGGCCTCACTACCATCAACCACACTGATTTCATATGATCATTATCATATGAAATACCCAAAGGAGGAACACACAGACGTCACGACAGCAGAATCCCAAATTCCATTTGATGCAGCATCATCACATTTGCCATCAGCAGAGAATGGGGGAGGAGGTCAGGCTGGGCACAGAGGTCAGAGGATGAGGGCACAGGCTCAGTCAATAATTCATAATGCCAGATGTGTCTACTGGCCCTTCAAACCATCGCTTTCTGCTGGCAAGATGTTAGAGAAGAGTTGAAGGAGGGTCTGTAGGCACAGAACACACTCCTGGAGACAGATCATCACAATGGGCTGGGCCCCTCCGTGGTGGGGAGCTCTGGGATGGGTCACCTTAGAAGGAAGATCCAAGCAAGTCCTGCCCTGGGTCAGCCTGAGGAACAGGTCTGGAGGAACAGGGTGCACGTGTTCCCCTTCCACCCTCAGGGCTTCGATTTGGTGCGGATGAGCTTATGACAAGATCGATGAATCCTGATATAGCAGCACTCGAGATAAATGTTGCCTCAGAAGGGCTCTTGTGTGAGTATTTGGAGAGGAGTGGAGCTCGGGAGGGACGGGTGATGAATGAGAAACAAGGGAACATCACCAGCGGCTGGAAGCACTGCACCACCTTTTGTACAAACACACCTTGCAGAGGGATGCTTCAAACGACCTGCAAAATTGGTTCTTTCTGCCAAGCCTTCTTTCCACAGTCTTTACAAAAGCCTTTTGCATCTGCACGGATGGGTATGGATGTGTCTGACACGGAGTTCCTGTGTCACTGGCTCACTTTGCTCCTGCAGCTCCTGGTCAGAGGCATCCACACCTGCCCATCTCCTCATCTCCACATAGGTGAGTGTGGGCTCAACAAGTTCCTGCAAGGCCCAGGTTCTTTGGAAGGATACACTCCAAAATCCCCAAATCATGAACCTCATGCTGCGGACTTGCCTGTACCCCAGGGCATTGCATGGGTTTAACAAAAACACCACATTGGTTACCTCTCCAAGATGCCTCCAGTCAGACCCACAACCATGTCAACAGGAAAACAACCCCCCTGGTGCCTCTGGGCTGCCAGAGCACTGCCCAGTGCAGCAGCACGAGCAGCAGAGCTCAGTTCTGAAGGGCTGGCAGCCCCTGGCATGGGACAAACCATGCCAAGCCAGGGGATAGCTGGGAGAGAGGCACACCAGGGCATCGTGTGAGCTGGACACACCACCTACAACGGTGGTGTGGCACCTGCACCACAGAGGACACGGATCCACAGACAACAGCTTCTTCAGCAACCTGATTCCCACAGTCATGTCATTTTTAATTCCCACATTAACTTTAATTTTAATTTAAAAAAAAACAACCCCACACCAAAAAAATTGAGGAATCTTTCCCCATCCTTCAGCCAGGTAAAATCACCTCCAAGCTCCCAGCTCTGGCTGCCACAGTGGTCGGTTCCAGGGAGGGGAGGGGATGTTTGTAAAATGGCTTTAAGCAACTCAGTTTTCAGGCAATTTTGGTGCAGAGGCAGAGGCAGCCCTGACTGCAGCAAACAGGGAGCAGGCTGGATCAATGGCAGGCCAGAGGTGGGGGCAGGACAGCAGGAACAGCAGACTGTGGCATTGAGGCTAATAGCTTTGGAGCAATTAATTCAGTGAGAATCCCTGCCCAGAGCGACATGGGGGTCTGTGCAGACAGTCCAGCATCACCTCAGAGGGAGACAGTCCCCAGCTCCAGAGGGGATCAATAGCAAACACTCCAGGAAAAGCAGGAAGCTCTTCTTCTCTCACAAAAAGAAAACAAATAAATGATAATTCATAGATCCAATCAGGCCTTCTGCAAACCCCAAAAATGCTGTTGAAGAAACATCACATGCAAAAAAACAGCCAGCAAGACAAAAGCTCCAGCGTCGCCCCTGGGACAGCCCTTCCTCAGAGCCCACACCCTCAGGGCTCCTGACCCTCCACCTCACCCCCAAACAAAACCTGCTGCCAGCAGTGGGGATGGGCTCTTCATTTCCTGTATCAGTGACAAGGGAAACCCCATGGAAAAATGTCCAACCCCTTCCCCAGCTTGCTCTCACATCACTTCAGCAGCAAAACTTTCCCTCTCCCTGGTGGCCTTCACCCATGCCTTGGATCAGTATTTAAGGAGTGGACAGGGAGAGGGGATTTGGGGATAGAACAAAGGGAAATGGCTTGCTGGAACCTGGGTTTGACAAATGAAGGGGAAAATGGCATCTGATTGCTCCTGAGACACAGACCGGGGAGCTCTGGGTCACCGTGTAGACCAAATTTGCTCGGAATTGCTCCTGCTGGTGTTTGCAGCCCAGGGATAATGCGCTGCTCTTTCCACATCCCACCATCTCCATGCCCAAGCACATATGGTCTGGCTAACTAAGAAGCCTTGGAAAGGCTGTCAACAAGACTAGAGGAAGGTGTGCATCTGTGCAGAAACATATGCACGCCCCAGCGCTGCACAGTGAGCCACGGAAAGGGTCCTCGTGCCCAGAATGCCACCAAAACCTGCCCGGGTGCAGCAGGACTGGACCAGGGGCTCTGTGGCTGCCTCTTGCCTTTGTGCTGCATGAGGGAAACCTCATTGTTCTGCTTCCAAGGAGCCTCCTGCAAGGGAACCTAAGATGTTCCGTGCACTGGTCCAGGATTTCACGGCATTGCTGCTCCGGCCCTCCTTTGTAGACCCACTTATGTGTTTGCTTCAAAGTCTGCGCTTTACGTTCATCTGTGAAAATCTCCCCCGTGGTACTAAAAGCAATGGAATAATCTACTATTTCAACCCTCATCCCTCAGAGAATTCTGCAGTTCAAAAAAAAAAAGAAAAATCAAAAAAACCCACCCTGGTTGAATTTGATTAAACCTTTGGAATCTCTCCAATATTTCCAGTTATTCCATCTGTAGAAACACTCTACTGGCACTTGGCACATTCAGAGCATTAACTGCCTTCTAAATCAGCAGCAGTTCTGCCTAACAATTTGGCATTTGCACAGTGCCTTGTAAATCACCCACCTTACATCTCTGGTACGAGGACTGAACCCTCCAAAAAGCCCATTACTGCCCTGGAGAAATTCTTCAGGAAGCAAATACCTTCTCATGGGCTCGTCTCTTGACAAAACCAGTGGGGAGGGGAACGGCATTCAGTGGGCACGGTGCTAACACCGAGGCTCATGGTGTTACTATGGCAGTAAAACGAAACCCAGAGCAGCCAGCTGGTTGCTATCCTGCTATTAGAGCTTCTTTTCTGTTTTTGACCTTTCTAGAACTCTCCAAAAGGCACTAGTCTGCACAGAACGCAGCCAGGATCGACGGCGTGACGTAAGGCCAAGGTGTTGGCGATGCGGCCCGTGGAGGGAGCGACTCCCGTTCTGTCAGCCAGGATTTGCTTGCTATTTTTTTATTTTTTTGGAAGTCAGGAACCAGGCTCAGAACGGCTGCAGCTCCAAATCAAGCCACAAAGCAGCAGGAAAGCACTCAGCAATATCAGCAGCGATTTGTGCATTTCTTGGTTGCAAACAAAGAGCGGAGAAGGTCGGCGTTGTTTCCTCCCGCTTCCACGGCGCCTCTTTGTCTACCCAAATCGTTGGGGGCTAAAAATCTCCCCTTCCCAAACAGCTCCCGGCTCCAAGCTCTCCTGAAAACCCTTCCTCCTTATCTTTCCCCACACCTGACCCTTTCTTATGCCTCCCCATCGACAAAGTGTAGGAAAATCATCAAATTAAGCGCCCAGCTCATGCCTTCTGCCTCGCCTTTGCCTCAGCCCTTGTTTTCTGCTGCTGAGCCATGCTCTGGTTAGAGGGTCCTTCCCAGCATGGGTTTGGGCTGTGAACTGTATGGAGAGGAGGGAAAAAAATAAGGAAGAAAAGGACAAGGCAAAAGAGAAAAGAAACACACAGAGTTAACTCTCTTCCTCCTGCCCTTTGCTTCTAAAATCCGCCTTGCTGGTTTGTACACATACTGTGACCCTGTAGTGTCAGAAACCCAGGGTCACCTGAGGACTTTGAGATGGTCACCTGAGGACTTTGAGATGGTCAC
>JAWWMP010000148.1:17975651-17987327 GCA_035047865.1 Dendrocincla tyrannina | reverse complement strand
CAACATCCCAAAGTGCCAGCACCAACATCCCAAAGTGCCGGCACCGACATCCCAAAGTGGCTGTACCAACATCCCAGCACCAACATCCCAAAATGCCGGCAGCAACATCCCAAAGTGCCGGCAGCAACATCCCAAAGTGCCAGCACAGCATCCCAAAGTGCTGGTACCAGCATTCCAAAGTGCCAGCACCAACATCCCAGTACCAACATCCCAAAGTGCCTGTACCAACGTCCCAAAGTGCCGGTACCAACATCCCAAAGTACCTGTACCAACATCCCAGTGCCAACATCCCAAGGTGCTGGCACCACCATTCCAGACTGAGGGCACGCTGCCCCTCCGGGCACCTCCTCACCTGCAATCCCTTTCTTTCTTCACCAAATCAGCGTTTCAGTCATTTTATTCCACTTTGCACACAAAGCAGCCGTGCACGTGCTTAACAGGTTCTTTACACAGTCCTGCCCTTGCCGTTGGAGCTTTTACACAGAGAATAAGGGTGAAAAACATTACTTACCCTTCAATTATTTCAACCTTTCCCTGCTCTGTGTGTGACGTGGGCTTCTCTTTTGGTTACTATTTCCAGATTTGGTCTTTGGGTAGGTGAATGGAAGAGGAGAATGAAAGGAGTTGTATTTGATGATGGTGGAGACTGTAAAATAAAGAGAAGCGTTTCAGTCAGAACAGTCCCCTCTATACATACAGATCAGATTATATTAAATTAAATTAGTGACACCTACATAAATGCTTCCTACTGTTTTCATGCACACATACAAATATCACAACTGTCAAGGCGAATGTGGCTGTCAGTGATACGGCAGGGGGGAAAAAAAGAGCAATTTCTAAAATGGAAGGGAAAAAAAGGAAACCGAGGATAACAAGCAGCACTTGAGCAGCAGCAAAGGGGATGCTGCCAGTGTGCAGGAGCCCCGTGGAACTGCCACGGGAGCCTGGGAAGGAAGGGCCTGAGCAGCGTGGAAGGAGCACAGGGAGAGAAGCTGCAGCACCAACCCTGGCAGACACTCTTCTGCTTCCCAAAATACCACATCAGCTTGTGAGAAAGCAAGGAAGGAGCCCGGAGTTTCAGAAGACACAATTCACCTGTCCCCTGGAATGATGGAAGGACTCAACAATTTGGTCACTGTACCAGCAAGCTCCCCCCTAGAAAACCAGACTAATCTCCCCCCGTCTGCTTTAATAGCAGAATTTCTGCTAAGTGGTTTTTCCCTCCACATCCCCACACAGCAAACACACAAACCAACCTCCTGCAGCTGCTCAGAGCAGGGCTCGCTGCCTCTGACACCGTGCCAGGGCTGAATTCCTGCCATCCCATCTTCTCCTGCACCTCTCCCCCTGCCCACTCCCTGCCCCGCTCCCAGGCAGACTCTTTAAGGCTTGGGGTACCCCCTCAATCCCTGTCCATCTCACATGTCAGCCTGGGATCCTGAAAATGCAATTCCATCCTAACTGAGAAAACCAACCGAGATGAGCAATGAGAGGAATGGCCTTCCATGCCATTATTTTGCTCATGGCATCTCTCCCATCCTGTGGATGATGCAACTGGCATCTCCAGCCCTGTGAGCCCCACAGCCCAAACACCGAAAACACCCCCCAAGAAAAGCACCTTGGCAAAACTACTTAGAAGAATCCGTGCCAGGTAGTGTTAAAAACCAAATCCCTGAGTCAAGGAGACTGTCTGTTTGGTCGGAAAAGCACAAAGGTCACCTCAAGGAGTATATAAAAATACATGCTAACATTGAAGAGGTATAAACATAACACTAAATAACAGTTTTTATACCCAGCTCAGCATTTAACACTT
The DNA here is from genome assembly GCA_035047865.1 of Dendrocincla tyrannina. Lineage (NCBI taxonomy): Eukaryota > Metazoa > Chordata > Aves > Passeriformes > Dendrocolaptidae > Dendrocincla > Dendrocincla tyrannina. Next base: position 17,985,514 of record JAWWMP010000148.1, on the reverse strand, counting down.
GCCCAGAGGCCTTTGATAAATCCCAGGCGCTTTAACAAAGCAAGGAGGCTTTTCATTGCTATTTAGCAGAACAGGGCAAGTAAAGCACAAGAGAATAAAACTGCTCAAGACATCAAGGACCAAGTGAGAAAAAACCCAGCCAGGTCTCCACATCCAGCGCCTCCATCCTCAAACACCCTGCCAGGCTGCTGGATTGAAATAGAAATACTATTGTTAGCCCTAAGCAATGCAGACTCATTAACATTTATTTTAGTGCTAGAAAATATATTTTTAAATACTTGAAGAAATAATCTGGAGGAAGTGCTAAAGCTCAGAGCACATTTTCACTATGTCCCAGTACGTCCAGACTGATTTCAGCCCTCCTGGAAAGGCACAGACCCGCTCGGAGGCCACGGCATGGGAGCGAGTGGGTACCTCCAGCCACCCAGGAAAGCAGCACACGCCATTCCCTGCCCTTCCTTCTCCTCCCAGACCGTTCAGTCAGAGGGAAATCTAAAAATGTCACTGGTTTTAATCACTCATGGACAGCAGAAACCCCAAACTGCCATCTCCCCCAGGTTTTTCACGTGTGTGGGTGTTTCTGTGTGAATAACGCTTGGAAACAGAGGAACCCAATGACTATAGGGACATGTCCTCGAGGACCTTGGCAGCAGAAATCCATCAGCATGGACAAATCCTGCTGAACACCTTCCACAGAGCCCCAGGTCAGGGTGCAGGTCCCAGCACCAAAAGCTGGTGGAGACAACCAATGTTTGCAAGTTGCGGAGCAGGAGCACGAGCGGGGAGAGGAAAGGAGAGATCTCCCCACCCTGGTGAAGAGCAGCAGCCCCACCGATCCCATCAGCTCTCAGGAGGGATCTCCCCACCCTGGTGAAGAGCAGCAGCCCCACCAATCCCATCAGCTCTCAGGAGGGATCTCCCCACCCTGGTGAAGAGCAGCAGCCCCACCGATCCCATCAGCTCTCAGGAGCAGCCTTTGGGGTTGGGCAAGAGGAGCAGTGGCTGTTCCAGTGGTATCCATGAGCACATCCAGAGAAAACCACGGTGAACCACGAAGGCAGAAGAGATTCAACATGGAGAACAGGATTCAGAGGGACACATGGACAGAGCCCTCTTTTTACCAAACCCAAACGTATCAAGAATGCAAAGGATGCATTTTATCTTGTATGAACGCTTTATAAAACAGCTTCAGTTTTCCATATGACCCAGCCAGCCTTGGGCCACTTTGGATAAAATAAAATGGGACGAGGCAAGCAGGGAGAAGAAAGAGTTTTCTTCTTTTTTATTGCCAAAAAAATTATCACAGAGCTTGCGTTTTATGGGCTCCCCATGTTTTCAGAGTGGTCTTTAAACAGTGTTTCGGTGGGGGGAAAACAAAGGACCGAGCCAGTTTCTTCAGTTCCAGGGTGGGTTCAGTAGATACCCACTGCCATCTGCCATCCCAAGCTTGGAGGCAACACCTTCCCCAGGCCCAACAGGTCACCCTGGCCGTGGCACGACGGGGCTGGAGGAGCCAGCGCTGTGATATTTCGAGGCACTCATGTTTTCCCCAGTGTGGAAATGCAGGGACGTGCTCTGGAGCTCAGCCACGGCGGGCGCTGGCGCCGTGCAGATGGCAGCGGTTCCGATACCCGGCGCTCGATGCAATCTGCACGAGCTACAGCAGACACCGAGTTCAAAGTCAAAATGAACATTTGTTCTACAACACAACACATTGCAAATGATCCTTAGCAAATTTTAGCTGTCGGTGCAGTCAGATAAGAGCAGAGTAGCACGGCTCATGCTCGCCGTTCCTGCGAGCTCTGTGCTGCTGAACACGAGTGGCAATGCGCAGAGCGAGCCATCGGTTGGGTTTGGGTATAAATTACAGAGCAGCACAACAGAGCTGAAGTGGCAGCTCTGCTCTTCCCTGCATCGCTTCCCTCACATTTCGGAGCCCATTAAATCCCTTCCTGTTTCGTTGCTTTATTTTGGTTCCTCGCTGCATAAAATTGTTCCGCACGCGCCGAGCGTCGACGCCGAATAAATAATGGGAAAACTTTCCCTGCAAGAACTCCACGAGCTGTTATGTAAAGCAGAGAGGGCATCAGCAGATAGAGACAACTCGGAGGCAACCTGAGGGTTGGGATTCTGTGTCAGCTCGACACACAGGGGAAATAACCCTTTAATCCAGTGCAGTGTATTTCATTTACTGTAGTGTTATCCAGTTCGAAGATGTTATGAAAGGAATCCCTGGAGAGACTTAAGACTTCAAAACCAGCCCGAGTTTGAACTTAATTCCACTGTTGCAAAAGGCTGGAGCTGTGGAAGATGACCTTTTCCGTACCTTGCATGCCAGGAGCCATCCTGCCTCATAATGTCACGCCAAATTAGAATATTCTCTTTTTGTTTTACTCGGGATTTTGTTTTGTCTTTCCTTTTTAATTAAAAGCATCTGTCACTATTAATGAAACGGGGGGGGGAATAGAAAAAATATCAATAACACACAAAAAAAAATTAAAGCCAGTGATGTCCAGAGAGATGAGGAGAGCCAAAAAGCTGGATAATTAAGAGAGGAACTTTCACCTCCATGGGAGCCCAACACCAGAGCCCAGGTCAGGACTGAAGGAGCATCGGCGCCATCTCCTTGCTGCTCATCACCTGCCCAAAACAAAGAGATGCTCCTCATATACATCCCCCAAATCCCACCGGCTGCAGGACCTTGGGTGGTCTCTTCTTGGATTGAAAATGAGAGGGGAAAAACACCTTTGAAGTGCAGATCCCAGTATTGCTCAGGTCTCGTCAAGGTTGTCCTGAATGAAAGTTCAGATGGGCTTTACAAAACAGACCATAAATGCTTGTTAGTGGATCAGAAGCTGGCGGAACCCCGTGATGGAAGGGACCAAGGTGTGAGCTCTGATGTTGCACCGACTGCAGGAGCTTCCCTGCCCAGGGAATGTTTTTAAGCAATCCTGCAGGAACCTCATTGAACCAGCCATGGAAACCCCAGTTAAAGTTGTTCACTACTGGAAATTGCCCCCATGGACTTCACTGTTTGGAGGGGAACCAGAAAAGGCCACTTTTCACTTGCTGCATCTCCCAAGTCGGATTGCGAGTGCAATTAAATGTACAATTATATTTTCCAAAAATAGGGTTCCCCCCACAAAATACTACATTAATTACAAAATGTCTTCCTAATGTGAAATTATTTAGCCTGTTAAAGCGGTACAAACAGCTTTATTGGATCATTAATGGTTAGAAACGTTCAGTCAGCACAGTTGGAAAAAATGTAAACTAAATATGTCAAGGATACGTTGCTTTTTACTCTCACTACTTTTTTAATGTCTTATTTCATGGTAGATAAGTGAAAAATCTTTTTACCTGACTTAGTGAGAGGCTCATTTACTCATGCAAATTTAAAACCAAGTGTCATAATACAATGAAATTATAAAAACATATCAAGAAGGAGTTAGTGAGTCACTAAATTTAGCTCCTAATGGAGTTCAAGCTGTCTTACAGAGCTGTATGTGCTCCGGTGCCCTGTAAACATCAGAGCAGAGCTCAGAAACCATCCCATGTGCCTGGGGTTTCTGGAGAAGCCCTTCAGGTTGCCAGCCCTTCTCGCCTGGGTCTAAGGGAAACTCAGGTTTTGAACCCAGCCAAGGTCAGGAAAACACCCAGCACTGAATAAATGAGAATCCATCAGGATGAGCTCTGGGTCCTGCAGAGCCACATTCCAAACTCCGGTACCAGAGCAGGCCTGGGATGATCTGCAGGTGAGATACTCAACATCCACCAGGATTTTCCTGATCCACACAACACACTAGGGCTGCCAAGGGGGCTGGAAGATGCTGAATAACTCAAGGGCTTGGCTCAGAATCTGTGCAGGTCCACAAAACAAAGAGAACTGGTGCATCTGACACAGCAGCAGCAAAGCCAGGAGCAGGATCCTGCCTTTCCACCGGGAATTTTCACTCACCCACGGTCTGAGGGCAGCGCTAACATGAAGCCTTTATGTTCAGGAACAACCTCATTCCAGGAGTAAGCCAAGAGGATGAAAGCGATGTAAGAGAAGGAAAAGGGAGGGCCAAGGTTAAAACATGACCAGTCCACCTTGTAGAACTCCAAAATTCATCAAAACCAAAGCACCTACAAGACAGAGTGGGGAAAAGGTGCCTCTGCAGAGAAACTGGCTTAAGATAGTGGGAGGCAATTCCTAAAGGTGAAAAAGTCCTTAGAGCCTCTCCTGGTACCTAAGAAGGCTCTAAGAGAGGGACTTGGGACAAGGGGTGGAGGGACAGGACACAGGGAATGGCTTCCCACAGCCAGAGGGCAGGGTTAGCTGGGACATTGGGAAGGAATTCACCCCTGGGAGGGTGGGCAGGCCCTGGCACAGGTTGCCCAGAGAAGCTGTGGCTGCCCCTGGATCCCTGGAAGTGCCCAAGGCCAGGCTGGACGGGGCTTGGAGCACCCTGGGACAGTGGAAGGTGTCCCTGCCCATGGCAGGGGGTGGAACTGGCTGAGCTTTAAGGTCCCTCCCAACCCAAACAGTCTGTGATTCCACAACACTCCTGCCCATCAAGCCAGGCTCCAGTTTGGGTCCCAGCCAAGGGACACCCAAGTTTGCACGGGGTGGCTGAAGCAGAAACCACAGGAGAAGTGGGAAGGAGCAACACTGTCCCAGGCAGCCCCCACCAGCAGCTGAAGTGTGACACCAGGGCCCAAAGCCCCATGAAAGGAAGAAACAAATATTCCCAGTGCTCCCTGACCCAGCAGAGAATCCTGAAAACGAGACCCTCTAAAGAGAAGAGGCAAAGGAACCAATGGGAAAACATCGAGGGCTGTGTTAAAGGTTTATGACATACTGGCCAGACAAGTGCACTGAGGTTCCTGAAACCTCATCGTTCCACAGGTCAAACCAGGAACAAAAAAATACCAGTTTCAGAAAATATCACTGGCTGAGGTACAATAAACCCACCCCATTCCCATGCCCAGGTAAATAGGGAGACCTTTCCCCGTGAGAATAAAATCTACTGCAGAGCTCCACTGTAACTATAAAATCACTGACCTGTCCCCATCTGTAACAGGCACAGGATGATACAAGGAATTAGAGAGATGTCCTACAGAAGTGCTTTAATTAATTGGTGAAATTTTGCACCCTTCTCGGAGGCGGGCGACGTGGCACTTTGTGCTCCCTTGGATTGCCACCGCTCTCAATTTTATTTTTATCCTGAGTTCGATATGAATCAGGCTCTGCAAAAGACAAAACAACCCACTGTAATCATCCAGCATGCCAATTAAACTTAAAGATACCCTGGAAATTAAAATTAAATGCCATATCTATGAAAAGAAGCAGACAGCTTCCTCAGAAACAGCACAAAAAAGCCCCTATTACAGGAACACGACCGTGGCAGCCCAAAACTCTCGCTGAAACTGTTATATAACTTACTACCATCCTTCACATCTGCATAGCGTAGATCTTCATCAAACTGGCTCTGTTTTTTGCACATTTATCATCAAGATTTATTGAAGTTGATGCCATAAATTTCATTGAGTTGTTCACTGCTGCTATTTGTTTCCAAGGCAACAAATGCACTTTGCCCAAGCCGCACAGTAAATCACGGTCGTTCGGAATTTGGGGGTCCCTGCCCCTCGTGCCACGTGTCACCTGCACCTCCCGACACCAACGGCTTGGTGGTGGCAAGAATTAGCAAATTTGAGGGGAAATCATCAGGAAAAAACATCCCTGAGAGGGAAGGAAAATGTCAAACGAAGCAGGCAGGGAGCGAGGTGGCGGCAGGAAGGTGGGATTCGTGCGAAGCCCCCGCTCCCATCTCATTTACACCTCGGATGGCTGGAGGTTGAGAAATCCATTCGCGGGTTCAGGAGGAGTCAGAAGGCTCTTTCTGAGCAAAATAATGGTAGAAAGTCGCCTTCTCGTTGTCGTTGTGGAAAAAGGGACAACAGCAGAGGTGAGGGGCAGGGAGAAGCAGAGGATTTACAAACACTGCCCACACCTCCCCACCCGACGGCGATGGCTCTGCAGGGACTGGGAATGAGAACCCAGAGAACTTGCAGGCCAGCTTGGAAAAGTTCAGCTTGGGATAGGGAAAAAACAAGCACCAACTCAAAGGAAGTGTTATTTATCACCCAATTTCATGCTATTCAAAAAGCAGCCTCACAGGTGTCCTGGCCCCATCAGCGCTGGAAAAGCTCAGGAGCCACCCAGGAGCACCTCTCCCTCCACAGCACAGCCCTGCAGTGGGCACAGGGACCACCATCATATCCCACACAGGATCTCCCAAACACCCTGGAAATAAAGGGCAGTGACAGAGGGATCCTCAGCTGCAGGAAGGCAAAATTCAAAAGCAGGAGAGCGAGGTAAACCGGGCTCGGCTCCCAGAGGCTCCTGTGGGAAAAGCCTCCTGAAAAAGCCATGACTTCAGCATTTCTGGAAACAAATCTGATCTCAGGTGTGATGCCGGTGTTTTTAATGGGACACGAGGTTTTTCCAGGCATGTTTGTTTATCTGCCACAAGAAACGTCCAGGACTGCAACCAGAGGTGCCTGCCAAACCCAGCACAGCAGGACAGACCAAACCAAAAACTTCACAGTGTGAATTGGGAAAACCTGCAAACCATTCAGCTTCCAAACCCAGCCACGCTGTGCCACGTAGCTGCAGAGAAGATGCAGCCCCAATTATCCAGAGCACAGGAAGCTGCAATCCCTTCTCTTTTCCCCTTTTTTTCAACAAAATTGCTCTTTGTTGGGCAGCGCATTCCCTCGGATTCCCAGAGCGATCAAAAAAAGGCAGCATCCCTGATGACAAAAGCCACTCGTTTTGCTGCTTTCAGCCTCAGAAACGTTAAAGGATTGTTTGCTTTCTAAGTGCAAGTCCACATTTAAGAGGAATAAAGAATTTCTCTGGCAGGCTGGATCAATGATGCAGCAAGCCAAGCATGCGACCTCCCGCGGGGAGCCCGGGTCCGGCGCTCCTGGAAACAATAAAATAACCCCACGCTGCTCCTGAGTGGCTGCACAATGTGGGAAATGGGGGGAAAACTTCCTCCTGACCCTTCAGGCAACCAGCCACCCGCTCCAGCCACAGGAACTCAGCGCTTTCATCAGCACTGCTGTGGCCAGGCATGTTCACCCCCTTCTCCCTGGACTGGCATCCACGATGCAGACCCGACTTTCACAGCCATGGCAGGGGTTGCAGCCCATGAATCGGCCCCTTCTTGCAGGGATGGTGGTGGAAACACACGGCCCTGCAGTTGGGCGACGGCTGAAGAGCATCCCAAGCTGCCAAAACCATCTAATGTGAGGATATTCTCCAGCCAGCAGCACAAAAGCAGAGAGAGGGTATAAATAACCTTTGAGAAGGGTGTATAAATAGCTGGAGGTAACATTGGTATGCTATAAAAATCCTTCAGGTTTGGCCCAGCTTTGCAAAAGTGAGTTTCCTCTCCCGAGACTTTGTTTGTGCTGCCCTTTCCCCTCCAGTCAGCACAGTGGGGAGAGGCAGCGACTGCTCTGAATCCACCAGTGCACCCTTGGAGGAATGGCACGAGCGAATTTCCCTCAGCAGCTTTTTAAAAGAGACCCTATCAAGGCCTGTCCTACAATATCCCCAGTAAGGATATCCCTTGGATATCCTTATATATCCCTTGGATATATTGGCATAGATCCTTCTGTGGGTGGCAGGAGGGTGGCAGTGTGGCACTGGGGGTGGGCTGACCTTCATGTCTTCCCCGGACACAAAACCCAAGGAGCTACATGCACACACACATGGCCACACGCACATCTCACACTCTCTCCGTGCCCCCAAAACAAATCCCCTGTGCCCCTGAAGTCGGGATTGTGAGCTGCCAGCCTGGGGGCTGGGTGGGCACAACCCGGGAGCGTGGCTGGCGTGTGTGCAGTGACACAGACACCTGCACATCACGCCACCCCTCTGCCTCCCTCCTGCCCACCAGGACCACTCTCACCAACCAGCAGAGGATAAAAATGCTCTTAGAAAGACCATATCTTCATCCCCAGCTATCGGTTAGTGATGCAGCATGTGGGTTCACATTGCCAAAGGAGCGGGAATTTCACAGAGCAAGGCTCTCCCCTCTCCTCTGCTGCAGCATCAGCGTCCCAAAGATGCTCTAGCCCAGCCCCAGCACTCCCCTTCGGTTCCCCCCAGAGGAAGCAGCATCCTGGCACATCCACCCAGCCACGATCCCGCCTCGCATCCCTCTCCAAACCCCTGCTGAGGGGCAGGGTGAGGCCAGGCAGGGAGCAGCCCCCTCCTGCGCTGCCTCCCTGGGAAGCAGGGCTGGAGAACAAGGCTCGGCGATGAGCGCTGGCACCGCTCGCTCCCCACCCGGTGAGCGGCTCCCCGTGGCGTGCAGGTGGCTCCTTGGATTCCTGATTACTTGTCAGCCCTTCTTCCCTCGGGCTGGCAGCGTGCCTGGGCCGAACTCTGCAGCAAGTGGGTCACCCCACCAAAGAGCCTCTCCGAAGGGTCCATGGGAAGGGAACGGAGAACCACGTTGGGAGGCACCAACCAATCACCCCCAGTCACCCTGTGCTGGGTGGCACCCACGGTCCCCACTGCCCCTCCAGGGGGGCTTCTCAGCAGCACCCATCAAGGGATGCCCCAGCCAAAACCTCGCAGGGCAAGGAGAGCCCACGAGTGCTGCAGAGCGGAGCTATGAAGAAAATTCCTGTTGGATTTGCCCCCCAGTTCATCAAGGCCACGACGCCGTGTCAGAACATGGCAGTTTCAGCAGAAATGTCACCAGGAATGTCTTGGAAACCCCAGACATCCAGAGCAGCTCACAGTGTCATCTCCCAGGTGGGAAGACCTGGGTCCAAGTCCCTGCTGCGCCCAGTTCCCACCAAGCATCATGTGCCTCAGCCCTCCTGGGGCAAAGACCACAGAGCAAAACCAGTGGAGCAAAACCATTCAAGGGTGTGAAGCGAAACCACCCAGGGGTGGGGAGCACCACAAGAAGGCACAAGGACCTGGACAAGCCACTACAGGGCAACAAACCACAGCTCCACGGGCTGGTAAGAGCAGCCCCCCCAGTGCCAAGCTCTTCAATAAAGCTGGAGAGCTCAAGGCTGGCAGTGCCAGCTTCCTCCCGGTCACTGTACAGGCACCTGGTTGGTTTGGCCTGTTTGAACTTTGCCCAAAGCCAGCTTTAATTCCCCCAGCATTTCGGGCACACGGCGTTTCCCAGTCTGGGTTGGACCCTTCCACTGAACCTCTCCGTGTGTGAGTGTCTGTACCAGCAGGGACTGCTCACCTTTGTGGGAGGATGAAGGAGCTAATTCAGGGCTTTGCTGACATGAAAGGAAAAACTTCAATTGAAATAAGTTTTTAAGGCCATCAAGATTATTTTATTTTATCTTATTCAGATTAGCATCCTAAGATTCCACTCAGAATCCAAACGTTCTGCTTCCCCCCAGCTGTTGTGGGCTTTGCACACAAAGCCCTTAAGACATCAAACCCCACACCAACCTAATCAAATAGAAATGGGGGGAAAAGCAGATCTGGCAGTAACTCCAATGACACAGACTTCCTCCAGCAATGTAAGTAAGGTCTTTAGTTTGTAAAAACCTTCCTTCTCCCAACCCAGCTCAGAATGAGCAACCTGGAAGCACTCTGCTATTCATGGAGGGTCCAAGCAGCTTTCCTTCATGGAATCATGGAATGGGTTGGACTGAAAGGGACCTTAAAGCTTATCTCATTCCAAACTCCTGCCAGGGGGACACCTTCCACCAGCCCAGGATGCTCCAAGCCCCGTCCAGCCTGGCCTTGGACACCTCCAGGGATCCAGGGGCAGCCACAGCTTCTCTGCCCACCCTGTGCCAGGGCCTGCCCACCCTCCCAG
>JAWWMP010000148.1:17936904-17975551 GCA_035047865.1 Dendrocincla tyrannina | reverse complement strand
TGGACACCTCCAGGGATCCAGGGGCAGCCACAGCTTCTCTGCCCAACCTGTGCCAGGGCCTGCCCACCCTCCCAGGGAAGAAAGGTCAGGTTCACACAAGGGTTTGCACAACGACAACATTCATTTCCCTGTGGATTCTCCAGCAGACACCAAGAGGAGAAACTCCATCGAGCAACTCCAGGCACAAGTCCTCATCCTCAGCTTAGGGAACCTTGTCCCAGGGCAAAAGCAGGAGTGGGACATTTCCAAAACAGCCTAAAAACCCCAAACCAGAGCTCTGCATTTTTGCAACACTTTGATCCTGAGAGAGACAGAGCAATGAGTGGCCAACAGGACACAAGAAAATGCAATTTCTCATCGAGGTTCTCCAGCCCCTGACTCCACTTCCACCACTGTGCAAACTCCCCAGGCATCCACCAGCACCTCCAAGAGAGGCTCTTTTGAGGAACATCTGAAGTTACAGCAACCATCTCACACAAACTTGTTTTACAATGAGGAGCAAGCACGGAGAGGGAGAATCTTCCCACCATAATTCCAACCAAAAAAATTACATCGAAGGTAACAAAAATCCTTCCTGCCCAGAGGTTTCTCCAGTAACACCAGTCCTTTCCTTCCAGTCACACAACTGCCCCCCAGCCCTGGAGTACAGGATGGGATTTGGATGTTTGCTGTGACAGACAGCAAGGTAGGGAGGAAGAAAAGCAGCATTTCCCAGCGAATCATCTGACAGATATTTGCTCAGCAGCCCGAGCCAGAGCATTACCTGCACTGCATTCCAGGTACCATCAGTTTGATATTGAGTTTGCCTGAAGAGAAAGAAGCACCAAATCGATTTCTTGGGAGGATAAACTCGCAGCTAAAGGGAAAAACTACAATTACACTTTTCAGCCATGAAAAGTAAATCAGATGGTGCTGAAATCCCAGCAGAAAACACAGATTAATTAAAGTCTGCACTTTCTAAATCTGTTATTCAACTAAACACAGCTGTTAAAAAAATGATGCCTTTGCTGTAATTTCCATGTACATTCATACCCCTGAAATACTGCAAAAAACATTATTAAGTGTGTTCAGTGGCTGCTGGAGTTGCACAGGAAAAGAAAGCACACATATATGCTTAGTGATGACGAGCACTGCCTTATTTCACAGAATAAATTTGGCTTGGGAGCTTGAATGCTGCCCCAAGGATGGGATGGGTTTATGACAATGGGAGGAGGGGGCAGGAAGGGGACCTTGAGGTGGAGCAAAGCAGCACCCCCTCAGCAGGGTGGGAGCTGAGGGCACTCCCTCCTCCTGCATCACCACTCCATGCCCACGGCACGTGGCATCCATCAGCCAGATCCCGGCTCTCCTTCTGCTGCACAGCCACTTGTCCTTCCAAGTGCTTCTGGCCATCTGTCCATCACAGGCAGCGCTTCCCAATTGCACTGATTTCATTAACCCTAATATATTTTAAGATCTTACACAGATTAAAAAAAGCCCAACCCACTATCAGCTCTTTTGACAGGGCCTCATCCAAAGCCCATCGGGGCGGCGAGAGGCTCGTGATAAACCCCTCGAGCTGCGGATCAAGCTCTGCTTCCACACGGAGCCAGTGTATTCCTGGGGAGGTGGCACAGTGACCAACCCAGGGAAATGGTCCAGGAGACACAGCCCAGCCCTGCCACGCTGCATGGGGGCTCTGGTAGGGTGTGTGAGGCTGGCAGAGCACGTGGGGACAACATGACACGCAAGAAACAAAAGCTTTCCTTCTCTTTCCCCTCCAAGCCTACAGGAAGGATCAAAGTGGAGAGCTCCTCGCTCTGTCATGGGGGGAAGGGAAATTGCAGTGATCTGAATGGAACCTCGAAGGCACTCTGCAATTCAAGTCCATCAGGAGAACCTTCCCCCCAGCCCTGACACAGCTGTTCCCCCCCTATGGAAGAGAAAATAACACTTGAGCCTTGCCTCCTGTGCAAGGGGGAGAAGGCATGGGAGAGCCTCTCCATCCTTCTGAAATCATTCCAGCTTAAAATATCATTAGGATGATCTCACACAGTCATATATTAATGTTGGCAATAGCTCCTTCAGACCAGCCCCGAAAGCCTCTCCCCATCCAGACTGGCGGGTGCTCCAGGCAGTGGCACAGGGACAATGATGCCACCAATGGGCAGGTGGGGACACCAGGAGGGGACTCAGATCCGTGGCCTTGGAGTGGGGAAAATCCAGCCCGTGCTGAGCGAGCTGCCTCGAGGACACAGCGTGGCCACCCCACACCAACACTGCTGGCACGGCAGGAGGTGGAACAGGTCACCCTCCTAAAGCACAGCGGGGCCTTATTTGCATTGAACCTCAACAAAACCCCCTGGATTTTCATTCCCCTCCATTTCCTCCGTTTGTTTCTTTTGCTTATTTTTAGGAGAGCAAAACTGATGGGGAAAAAAACACCTTTAAGTTTAAGGAGGCTGTAAAAAAACCATTCTGAGGTCCAAGGAGACCCCTGAGTCTCCCCACGGCAATGGTCAGTCAGCTGTGTGGAACAAGAAATGGGTGTAATAAACTGGTCTAAGCAACCCCTCCACAACTTCACCCAAAAAGCCACTTTTGAGGAGGTTTTATCGTCACTGGCTTTTGCATAAAACACCTCACTGCATCTACTTATTATTGCTCCTCTGCCTAATCTACCCAACCACACCAAGCGTGAACCTTCTGCAAGTTCCTGAAACATGATCAACTAGGAGAAGAAAACATTAAAATCAAGGAGCTATTGGTAAAAAAGGGGAGCTGCGTTTTTCAGGGATGAGCAAGATAACACTGGTAGCAAAGTACTTCCTATAATCTTCCATTACAGGGTGAAGGTTTTAATAAAAAAGAAAGAAAAAAAAGCTCACATTTTGATCTTTTCCCAGAGCTAGACATGGTTTAATTAGCTTGATCTCATTATGTAAACTGGAGAGGAAAAAAGAACACCATTAAAGCAATATCCCACTGGCAAATGAGACAACCTTGACATCAACTACGATATTTCCTTGGAAGCAGCTTCCACACCTCTTCCCCATCACCAGGTCTTCATCATCCCATCTCCTCCAGCTGCCCTGCTCAATCCAACAGCATTTCTTGGCTTCTGCTTCCCTCCAAGCAGCCTGAAAAGTGCTTTTAGGAAAAAAAAAATCCATCTCGATGTTGTCTCGGTTCTATTTAGCCCGAGATCATTCAGTGGGTTCTTTAGAAAAGATCAACTGGAACTAAACACTGCCATAATATACTCCATCTGTTAAAGTACATACTTTTGTAATAACACATTTAGAATTCAATAAGAAAAGCCAGAATTACAAACAAGGTGTCCATAATGAGCCTCAATATAATTATTAAGGCAGATAAAGTAAGCCTGGGTTTCAATACAAGGAAGTTATTTGTACCTTAATGATAATGAAAAGTAAAAAGCATCTGTAATTTCCACTGAAATGTATTTCAGAAAGTCAACTAAGTGCACGTCACTTTGTTAAGACTATTCTTATTATTGTGTTTGCACTGACAGCAAAATGCTTCTTAGTTCCAACTCCTGGGATATATAAAAATATGATTAGAGCACTATAACAATACAACAATGGATTAATTTGCCCAAGCATTACATTTGGGTCTGAAAGACTTTGATAATTTATTTTACCAACTGAAAGGTGGTTATTTTGGGATCCTGGCTCATAACTAAGTAGTTCAGTGCAGCATTTTGAATTTTTTTTTTGATTTTTTTTTTCATATTTCAGCACTGGCAATACTGTGAGAGGTTCCAGTGATTTCCACTTGAGCTTTTGTGCTACTCCTGTGCCAAGCCTTAACCTGGGATTTGGGTTGGGCTGCCTCCCCCAAAGGGCATCACACATCCCACAGCCTGCAGAACAAGCAGGCAGTGGTGATTTATGTGGTAAAACCAAAAGAAGAAAAGAAGATTATGTTTTTTGGGGATGCTGAACAATGTGACCCACAACAGGCAAGGAGAGCACCGAGAACTCCCTGGTGTTGAACAGTGCAGTGAACAAATATGGACCAAAAGGTGTTGGGGGATCTGGCCTGGGTGATAGAAAGGAAAATAATGAATAACTCATCTGATCAACGTCAGTCAGAACCATCCTCTAGAACTGCAAGATTAGCATGGAATAACCACAGATTATCAGCAAATCCAGGTGCTCCATCTCAAGTTACACTGGGATTAGAAAGGAGTGGAATTAACCCTTTTGGACTAAACCAGGGAACAGAACCACATTTCTTCACCAAAGCAAAAGCCCTCAGGCCCTCAGTTATTGGGATATTCAAGAAGAGGGCGGGTCTGCAGAGGCAGGAACAGCCCAAAGGCCAGAAATGAGGACCAAACCAGAAATGCCCAATGCTGGTGCCATGGCACAGCCAGCATGAGCACAGCTCTGCCCCTCTGAGGCTCCCAGAGGGATTTCTCAACCTAAACGACTCAGAGATCCCATGACTTGAAGATCATCGAGCCCCAGCACTGCCTAAGCCACCACTGACCCATGTCCCCAAATACCACATCCACATGGCTGTTAAATCCCCCCAGGGATGGGGGCTCCACCACTGCCCTGGGCAGCTGTGCCAGGCCTGGACAGCCCCTTCAGTGAAGAAATTTTCCCTGATATCCAACCTAAACCTGTCCTGGCACACCCTGAGGCCATTCCCTCTCCTCCTGTCCCTGTTCCCTGGGAGCAGAGCCCGAACGCCCCCTGGCTCCCCCCTTCTGTCAGGGGGTTCAGAGAGCCAGAAAGTCCCCTCTGAGCCTCCTTTTCTCCAGGCTGAGCCCCCCCAGCTCCCTCAGGAGATTTTCAGCCCCTTCCCCAGCCCCAGCCCCTTCCCTGGACACGCTCCAGCCCCTCAATGTCCTTGTTGGAGTGGGGGCCCCAAAACTGAGCCCAGGCATTGAGGTGCCTCCAGCACCAGCACAGGGAGGTGGTCTCTGCCCTGGTCCCTTGGCCATACCATTGCTGGAACAAGGCAAGATGCCACTGGCCTTCTTGTCATCAATTAATTAATTATTAATTAAAGCAATTTCCCTTCTAATTGCAGTGGCAAAGCAGAGAAAAGAAAGCACCCAGGGAGGCTGCACTTGCTCACTCTCTCTGCTTGGAGCCAACTCAGACTGTCAAGTCCTAACTCGAGGCTCCCCGAGATCCCCCGGACTGGGAGTGAATGTTGGTCTTGCACAGATTTAACCCATCACACATGGAGAACAGAACTGCCTCCCTTCTGCATTGTTGGTTCAGCCACAGGCTAATTCAGGAAAGGCAACAAGATTTATTATGCAGCCTATTTGCCCAAATCTTGCAAGAGGTTTCTTTTTCACCCCAAGGGAGATTTTAAAGGGGTAAGAAATTTCTCCACTCTTCTTCCTCCCTGACTCTAGTTATCTTGGAATTAACTTTCATGCTTATTTTTGGGTTTTAAAAAAGTGAATTTGGCAAAGTATAACATGCCACATGCCCTTTACCCCTTGAGAATCGAGTAAAACAGACCAAATCTTCCAGGTTATTTGCAGAGGAGCAGAAAAACGAGGATGGGGTCAGGCTCAGTGACATGACTGCTAAAGAGTATCCATGAAGTCATCCTAAAAGTCTCATGCCCCAAGTTCTAATTAAACACCATAACGTCTGTAAATGTCCTATTCCAGATTGTCTTCCCTGGAGAGGGGGGGGCAGAAGCTCCTGGGTCAGGATTACAAACAGGACATGGAATTGGCCTCTCAAAACAGGCACTAGACAAGAGGGGTGGGTCAGAAAAACCTTGAATTCAGTGAGGTTTTGAGCAGCCTCCACTCCTGTGGCTGGAATCCACAGGCAGTGTTTTGTAAGGGCTTTGTGCCCTCCCCTGCCTGCAGCAAGACTGATTTACGAGCCAGACAGGGGGACAGCACGGATTTGGGAAAGGAAGAGGAGGATAAAGGTCAAATGCAGACATGTCTGCACACAGAATCACCTTAAAACTCTTCCTGCCTCGCTCTCCGTATGAAATCATGTGAGCTCCCCATTCATTACTCTCAGAGCTCTTGCTGGATCTGGAGGGTTGCCCAATTGTTACTGCTGCCAGAAACCCAAAACATCAGGGAGGTGATTCATCTGATGCCTTGACAGCTCCAGAGCTGGGCTGGGGGAGGACCCAGAAAACCAACCACCAACACAGAGTCCTCCCAAATCCTCCTGGAGCCCCTGACACCACTAACACAGGCATGGTGCCCACATCCAGCTGCCCCTGCCCTGGGCACCTGCTCTGTGAGCAAAGGATGCCCTTCCCTGGACCAATACCAAACACACCTTCACCTGTGTTATTTCAGCACCTCGGGGGGCTAATTGTCACAGCAGAGCTAAACTCATTCCTATTCATCCCATAAGAAAGAGATTGAGCCATTGGAGAGTGTCCAAAGGAGGGCAGTGAAGATGGGGAAGGGCCTGGAGGGGAAGCGTGTGAGGACACTGAGGGCACTTGGGGTGTCCAGATGGACAAGAGGAGACTGAGGGGAGACCTCATGGCAGGGACAACTCCCTGGGGAGGGGCAGGCACTGATCTCTGCTCTGGGGGGACCAGGGACAGCACCCAGGGAAGGGCTGGAGCTGTGTCAGGGCAGGGTCAGGTTGGATCTCAGGGAAAGGCTCTTCCCCCAGAGAGTGGTGGGCACTGCCCAGGCTCCCCAGGGCAGTGGGCACAGCCCCAAGGCTGCCAGAGCTCCAGGAGGGTTTGGATGGTCCTCTGGGGCACAGGGGGTGACCCTTGGGGATGGTCCTGAGCAGGGCTTAGGGTTGGACTGGCTGATCCTTGTGGGTCCCTCCCTACTCAGCATATTGTGTGATCCTGTGATATGGAGACAGGCTGAGAAAGTTGGGGCTGTTCAGCCTGGAGAGGAGAAGGTTGTGTGGAGACCTCCCAGCACCTTCCAGTACCTGAAGGGGCTACAGGGAACCCAAAGAGGGACTGTTCATGAGAAGCTGGAGGGACAGGACAAGGGGGAATGGATTCAAACTGACAGAGGGGAAATTCAGGTTAGATATTGGGAAGGAATCCTTCCCTGGGAGGGTGGGCAGGCCCTGGCACAGGTTGGGCAGAGAAGCTGTGGCTGCCCCTGGATCCCTGGGAGTGCCCAAAGCCAGGCTGGACTGGGCTTGGAGCACCCTGGGCTGGTGGAAGGTGTCCCTGCCCATGGCAGGGGGTGGGATGGGATTATCCTTAAGTTCTCTTCCAACCCAAGCCCTTCTGGGATTCTACCCCGGCAGAGCTCTTGCACTGAGATGCCATTTAAGGCTTGTTTATACGGCGCTCGCTCATCCACAGAGTTCACAACTCGAGAATAAGGGAGGCTTTGTACCTCCTTGCTCTGCTATGTTCAAAATTGATTTAGCATAATGGTTTCAAAGAGATTAAAATCCAATTTTGTAAATCAAAGCAGGAACTGCACTGACTCACTTCTGCAGCAGCAGAAAGGAGCCTGCTGAATGCTGAGAAGGACAGTGGCAGCCTTGACCCTCTGTTCTCACCCAAAAAGTGATGAACCAAACAGACCCACGGTTTAATAAGCTGCATTTCACTGAATGCATCTGCTCTCCACATCACTGAGATGAGATTTTCATCTGGAGAAGAGGAACAGGGAGCATCTGGGTTAGACACAGCTTCTCAAACAGCATTGTCCAGCTGCCCCGTTCAGTGTGGATGGGTCCTCATGGCAGAAACAACAGGAGATCCTTTCTCCTCCACGTATTTATCATCATTCAGGATTCAGCACCACATTATTCCAGTTCTATAAATGGCTTTTAGCATTAAACTTGATTTTAGGGAAAAAAAGAAGAAAGTAAACAAACACAAATGGGCAAAATCAGATCCAGGGAGATAAACAAATGGGCTCTTGCACACGTCCTAAGAACTCCAACACACAAATTACCTCCTTCAAGGAAAACACATTCCCTTTAATACACTGGATATGCAGAAATAGCTGCAAAGCAAAAAATCCACCCGTTCAGAATCATTTACAGTGAGGATCTTTGATGGTTACAGCATCTTTTGAAGCAAAACACAGCCACACTTGACAGAGGCTGATTCCAGGCGGGCCGGAGCCGCTCGGAGCTGCCGACAGCCCGGCACTCATTAGATCTCTGCAACAAATTCCTCATCATTCCTTACAAGCAGCACAGAAATCCTATCACTAATTCACAAATGAACAAGCAAGCTCAGCTTTGAAGAGCACCTGAAGCTCTAAAGAGGCAGGGAGGCAATTCTGCATATTCCAGCTCCTGTAGTTCTGTAGATGAGGCAGAGTTTGTTGGGGGGGGTAATCTTGTTTTCTTTTAGAGGGAAAATATTGACATTTTCCCTGCCTTGCTTTCTTTCTAATGCAACAGTTAGCCTTGTTTATTCTACTTATTTCTCACCTGAATCAAGAAGGTGTCTGTGCTGCCACACAGAAATGTTTGGTGTCTCTCCACAGTCCCCAGCTCCCCCAAATCTACCCTGTCAAATCCCCAGCAAAGATGAGCACTTGTCCCAGGGACACATTTAGGGAGGTTTGGAGCCACGGAAATGGGAGCCATGGAGGATGCCCTCACGTCACAGACATTATCCCAAGGAATGTTTTAGAGCTGGGAGCAATGAGGAGGAGGCTTTGAGAAACTAAAGAACTTCATACAGAGAACAGCACGCCCAGGGCTGGGGGAGAGGCAGCGCCAGAGTCACCCTGGGATGCAAACACTGGGGAAGTCCTGGCCAAGCCCAGACCCCAGACAAGGACTCTGAGATGTCTGAGACAAAGTGGGAGAAGTTCTTCACTCGTCAACACATCCTCTTTTATGCTGGTGCCCCTCAAAGCCACACAGCCAGGCACTGCCAGCTTTGCACCTTCCTCAGGCACCTGGAAAAATCCTCCTTCCTCCCTGGCTGGCCAAATTCCAGCCCCACGGTGGCTCTGCTGGCACCCTGGCAAGGAGCTCTGCAGGGACAGGTCTCCCAGGCTGGCACGTGCCACCAGAGCCCATCCATCCCCAGGAGCACGGGACCGTCCTGGGGTGGCACAGCGAGGGATTAGGGAAAAGCAAGGAAGAAATTGTTCCTCCTTCTCCCTGCTGACATGTGAACCAAATACAAACATCCCTTAATTAGTAACACCCTCCAAATCCCCGGCAGCTGCAGCTTTGATGGGCATTTCATCTAATCCAGCAACTCTTTGCATGAAAAACAACCACCTTAGCCCCACTCGGAGGATTAGGGATTTCGGTGGATTTCTGGGGGGGCTGAGTGAACTCACTTGGAGCATCAGGCACAGCAGGCAGGGACAGGTCCCCAGGGGGCAGCAGAACTGCCCCAGCTCCAACCCAAACCCAGACCTTCAGAACACGAAGAGAAATTCTATGATCACAGCCAGGAAAAAAATAAAGAAGTCTCTTTTTTTTCCCCCCTGAAAAACTGTAGGGGAATATTTTGGAAAGGCTGCCTCAATGTGCATCCATCTCTCTTTCCCTCCCTCATTCATCATCATCATCACCAAGAGCCTTCAGCACCTCCTGCAGCAGCACCTCCTGCCTCACAATGGTTTTGTCCCGTCGCTTTTCTCTCAAATGGAGTTGGAAGAAAAATGGTGGGCTGTTATTTCCAGGAGAAAATGATCTTCCCCGGAGAACTCCAAGGCTTTCCCAGCTTCCAGACCCACGGGAAGGATCCCTCTGGCTGCCACAGACCCAGGCCATCCCACCACTCCTCCTGGATGAGGACCCAGGGAAAGGTACTGTACTGAGAGCTGGCCTGAAGCAAGGAATTAATGCAAATGAGACAAATGAATATTTAAATAAAACATTTATTAAGCACAGATTAACTCTGTCAATCACGTTGTCTCACTTTGGGTTTGCTGGGCCCCGTGTTCGAGGGGGTTGCACAATAACCAGTTTCAGGTTTTCCGGGGTATATTTAGTTCTGTATTTAGAAGTGCAGCTTCCTCAAAGATTTTTTTTTATTATTATTATTTAAAAATTAAGTGCATTTCCTCGCGCAAAGGAGAACAAATTGCTACTTAAACTTTCTTCTATTGTCTATTTGCCTGCAATTTCCACCTCATTTACAGCCTTTTTGTGTCTGCCCTTTTGTTTAGTTTTTACCTTTGACATTCTCTTAATTTCTCTTCAGAGATACCTGACACCTTTACATTAAACTCACAATACGCATAATTCTGAGTTTTTGGAGAAAGGCTGCTCAGCAGCAGCAGCAGCTCCCAGCCAGCCTGAGAACCCTGATGTCTGTCAAGTGGGGCCAGTGGGAGAATCATTTCCAAAATGAATTTTTATTTCCCTCTTCCAAAGTTTGCAGGGAGAGGAAGACTGAGCTGGGCTACCCCTGGCTGGCCACTGGGTGCCCACCAAACCCACTCCATCCCTGCCCTCCTCAGCTGGGCATGGGACACAAAACTCCAGGGAAGGCTTGTGGGCTGAGGTGAGGACAGGGAGAGATCACTCAGCAATCCCTGTCATGGGCAAAACAGGCTCGGCTTGGGGAAATTCATTTACTACCAGTTAAGTCAGGATAATGAGAAATAAAAACTACATCTTAAAAACACCTTCCTCCCACTCCTCCCTTCTCCCCAGGCTCAACCTCACTCCCAATCCTCCACCTCCTGGTGGGAGAGGCAGGGAAGGGGGAATGTGTGCAGCTCCCCGGGATGCTGCAGCTGGAGCAGGTTCCCAGCACAGCCCTTCATGCAGAGCCACCCACCCTGCCACGGGCACAGCACAGGAGGATGGCCATGGCCATGAACCACGACTGCCCAAGCCCCAAAGACATCCCTCACCTCCACAACTCCCTTCTCCTCCTCCTCTTCTTCCTCCTTAAAACAACCTCAGTGCCTCCCCACTACACATGTCCAGGGGGGCTTGGTGCCCAGCTCCCTCCTGGTATTTGGGAAGCAGGAGCTCTACAACGACCCAAGGGTCTCAATCTCCTCCAGAACTGGCACAAATTGAAAGACTCAACCCATCACTAACACTGAGTGGATCTCCTGGAGTGGGGCTACAACCATGTCTCTCTCAGGAACAATCCCACCTGCAGAGATCCCACTCCTGCCTCCCCTATGCCAGCTGAGCTCCAGAATCACCAGCCACCCAAATCCTGCAGCCCAGCCACCCCATGGCAGGGGTGGCAGAGGATCCACCCCAGCAAGTCCCTGCTCAGAGGTTTTGCTTCCCAGCCATCCCTTCCCCAAGGCTGCTCTGGGTTTGCAGAGGATGCACAGCAGCCCCTGCAGCTCCCCACTCAGACCAGGCCCACCAAACCACAGCGTTTTGCTGCATCTTGGTCCTTTTTCAGTGGCAGTTCCCTTTCAACCAGTGTTCCAGTTCAGCACTGCTGATAACAATAGGGTTATAATACACTGCTGTCAGTAGAGATAATGAGAGTGCCCTCCACCTCGGCGTCTCCTGGAGCCCGTGGCAGCTGGAGTGGCACTCAGGAACAGGGCACACTCCAGAGGGTTATTGTGCAAAGCACTGAGCCCATCACCCCAGCCCTCCGTGGATCAGTCGCTGTGTTTTTGCTAATGCTCCCATTTTGTTTGCAGAATAAAGTGAAATGGGGTTTTCCACCTAAATGTTTGCTCCTTCTCTCTCTCCAAGCACTCCTTTGCTCTTGCTTGCTCCCCTCCTGATCTCAAACCACGCCAGCTGTTCAGTCTTGCTCCCCAGGCAGAACAATCTGCCCATTTCCATTTAATAAGAATAAAAGAGAGAGGGGAGGGAAATAAGCAAACAAAAACCCCCAAAACTCAAACCCAAGGACAGCCAGGAACTGGCCTCTCCATCAAACACACGGGCACGACAGCAACATCAAAAATAAAACCAACAAAAAAACTCCTGGCCATGAAAACGTGCGTGTCCCAGAATTTTCACCATCTCCTGAGGCTGCAAGAGTTCATAAAATTAGAGAATAACTTGGGTTGGAAGGGCCCTGACAGATGTTCCACCTCCTGCCATGGGCAGGGACACCTTCCACCAGCCCAGGGTGCTCCAAGACCCGTCCAGCCTGGCCTTGGACACTCCCAGGGGTCCAGTGGCAGCCACAGCTCCTCTGCCCAACCTATGCCAGGGCCTGCCCACCCTCCCAGGGAAGGATTCCTTCCCAAAT
This sequence comes from Dendrocincla tyrannina, assembly GCA_035047865.1. Classification (NCBI taxonomy): domain Eukaryota; kingdom Metazoa; phylum Chordata; class Aves; order Passeriformes; family Dendrocolaptidae; genus Dendrocincla; species Dendrocincla tyrannina. The sequence goes on along the minus strand of JAWWMP010000148.1, from coordinate 17,963,434 downwards.
CCCATCCAACCCTGCTCTCTGTCAGTTTGAAGCCATCCCCCTTGTCCTGTCCCTCCGTGCCTTGTCCCAAGTGCCTCTCCAGCTTTCCCTGCCTGCTCCCACCACTCAGGATTGGGGATAAAGCCCTGGGTGCTGCTGGATTGCAGCTGCCCCTTCCCCAGCCCCACATTTCCTGCTGGAGATGCCACCAGCAGGACCCTGGAGCGCCAGGTCGGAAATTCCGAGCGCGCTGAGATTTGATTTTCATCTGCTTTGTTAAATTTCTGCTAATTGCTTTTAAGGCACTTCCTCCACCAGCGTCTTTAGAGTCTTTATGTCTTCATCCCTCCTGGGCATTCGCTCCCGAGTTTCACTGAGTGCAGCAGGAAAATGCAATCCAACCACGTGTTGGTGATGTAATCACTCACAGCCTTTGGAACAACCGGAGCAGGGCTTTGTCTTGGGGGGGTTGGGGTTTTTTGGGTCCAAAGGCCATCACCGAATTGTGTAAATTGATGAAAACTGGGCAGAAGAAACTGCAGTCCTACAAACAGCACGAAGCAGAGAGGCTGGGTGGGATGTCACATCCAGGGGTTTATAATTGGCACACTCAAAAGTACCATGGAGAGACTCTGAACTGAAATAGTTGAGCTGAAGGTGGCACAGAGGTTGCCCCTGGATCCCTGGAAGTGCCCAGGGTTGGATGGGGCTTGGAGCCACCTGGGCTAGTGGAAGGTGTCCCTGCCCATGGCAGGGGGTGGCACTGGATGAGCTTTAAGGTCCCTTCCCACCCAAACCATTCCATGATTCTGTGGAGTTTTAATACAATTCATCACCACCTTCCTGGTTTAGACTGAGAGGAGTTGATGCCACAACCCAAGAAAGTTCACATCCCTTTCAGTCAGCAGCAAGCTCCAGCCAGCAGGAATTAATGCACTAATGCTCTTTCTGAGAAGAAGGATGTGAGATCCATAACTCCCAAACAATATTATGCACAGCACATACTTTTCATCATTGCGCATTAATAGATTTGAGAGGGAAAGTTGGAGGGGTGGTGTTACATGTCAAAATTAATTATAATGCCAATAAGCTGAAATTCAACAGGGAAGATCAGGTTGACTAAATTATTGTGTTGAGTTATCAGCACTGCAAAATCAACTGCAAGAGGCTGGAGCCTTTGGCTGCAAATCCAAAGGTAGATTGAAAACTAATGAGAAGTAAAGAAAAAAAATTCCCAGCCCAACCCATTGCAGAGGATTTTCAGTGACTGAGGGCAGTTCCACGTTAGGCTGAATTTATCTAGGATATAATTTGGCTTTACAGCTGTTGGGGAGATCAACTGGATCTTAACTCTTCATCACAGGCTTACTAAAATTTGGGGCCAGTGGCCACAAACGATGCCAATTCAGGTAAATCAGACTATTTGCTTCCTGTGTCTGTAAAGCCAGGGAGGGAAGTCCAGCTCTGTTTCTCAGTGTCTTTCCAGATGAGGCACCTCCAGCATCCATAAGGACCATGAAAGGGAGACCAAAAATTCCACCTGTGCTGAAAATGGGCCAGTTGGCAACTTGAGAATACCATGATTAATGTAACATTGCTGAATCAAAACCAGAAACCCAAAAGAAAATCCCAAACAATCCCAAAACCCCACAAGCAGAGCCTCCCCCGGACCCCGCAGCATTTAAGCATTCCTTGTCTTCCTCAAGGCTGAGTACTAAGGAAAATATTGCTGTGGACAAGGATGAGAACAAGAAAATACCACATTTAATTCCTCCAGAGTCAATTAAATGGTAACAATAAAATACAGTCCGAGTTAAGGCTGGACAAAAGGATTAAGGAATGAGGGAGGACTTCTTTATAAACATACAAACAAAAACCTGGTTAAGAAGAAGTAGGGGAATTAATAAAGGATAAAAAGAATGATTTCAATATGACTAAGAAGGGGAATTCCTTTATTAAATTTGTCTTCAGAAGTAAATTAAGAAAAGATGCCTGTGCAATCAGAGCGATGGCGAGTTTATAAAAATAGCTTGCACTGAAGGAGGGGAAAAAGGGAGTATCTGGGAAATGCAGACATGTGCCAAATCACTCAATCTGTGCAATTAACCAACGAAATCAAGTGTTGTTATTTGTGAAGAAGCAATTTTTTTAAAGGGAAATTCATCAAGTTCCTTCAAAACAGAAGTCTAATACCTAATTCTGGAAATCACTTGAATGGATGGATGCAATTAAGTGCTATTCCTAGCAAAAGAATGGGAAAAACATGCAGGAAAAGGTATCTTTGGCAGAGAGCAGCTCAGCAAGCTGCAAGGAGAGCCTTGCAGAGAACACCTTGTTAGGCACAGTCAGTTTGGTCAGCACAAACTATTTATTCAAGGAAAAGAAGAAAGGAAATGCTGTGTGGATTATGAGAGCATTTTCCAGTCAATCCTAAAATTAAAAGCAATAATCCTGCAAAAATCTGAGCAGCCTCCATCCTCCCAACTTTAGAAGGGATTAGGATTCAGCACCTGCAAGGCCAACTGGAAACAAAGGAGTTGGGGGAAACAGCCAAGGGATCACGTGGGTCTGGGTTAGATTTAATTGTAACAGCTTTGTTAATGATGTGGGAGAGGAAGGAACACACTTTATTAAATAGTTTCCCGTGCTATGCAGTGAAATGCTTTGCAGGACCTGACAGGGAAAATCCACACATACAAAGAAGTATTGCTCTCACTGCCTGGGCCATCAGAAATTCAGGAGGTCACCCAGGATCACCTCACCAACAGCACTCAAAGAAGGAATCTCCCTGCCCTCTGTAGGAGGCCCTCCCAAACCTGCCAGGTCTGGAAGGAGGTGTCAAAATCAGAGGAAGGTTTTTCCAGTTGGAACAAATCAAACCAGTACTGAAGTGATGGGTCACCAAAGCACAGCCCTGCTCCCAGAAGGGGCTGGTGGGAATGCATCCACCCAACGTGGGACCTGCAAAGGCACAGGGGAAGCAGCTCGAGATGAAACTGCAGGAGGATGTGGCAGCCAAAAGGCCAGTTTGGTGTCAGAGAACATGCAGGAACACGTCTCAGATAGCAGGATGTTCCTGTCTCCTCTCCCTCCAGATGTAATTAATCCATAAATGAAATAATGTATTCACTTCTGGACACCTCATTACCAGAAAGACATTGACAAATCGAGCAGAGTCCAAAGAAAACAACAAAAAAATGTTTTAAGGGTTTGAAGGGAAAGATTTCCATGGGCAGATCAAAAGATTTGAACACATCCAGCTCTGAGCAAGCACGGCTCAGCCAGATGAGATGTGTATGGATATGTTTGAGAGGTGTAAACATCAAGCAGAAAAACCAGCATGGGGGGCTGTTAGGAGGAAAAATGGGATCAAATGATAAAAAAGGAAAACTTAAGATGAAAATCCTGTTGCCCTGTTAGTTGGGCTCGAGGGACGCAGTAAATATTTGGAAGGGACCCAGACTAGTCTCATGTGAGGCACTGCTATAAAATCCAGTCATGGACTTTCACACAAGTACCTTATTTAAGGATCTGGACACCTGAAAAGTAAAGGTGTATTTGGATTGCTCCCCCAAACGAGATCAAAACCAAAGGACTCACTCCTGCCCTCCCCTGTTCTCAGCTCTCTCATGGTAACAAACACTGCAAAGACAGACAAAATGAGGGGAAAATGTGTTGGATCTGCTTTAAACAACCTCAACTGCTCTTACACCTCATCCCTGCCAGTGCCCTAAACCTGTCCCAAGCAAACCCTGTCTCCAAGTCCATCAGACTTTGCCCAAGGAGATCCTGCCAGCTCACATTAAGCCTTTGTCTCAGGACATGCTCAATACCAACACATTCCTCCTCTTCTGCTTGCCCCACAGTGTACCAGCTCACTGAAACCAACCTCATAGTGAAAGAAGGCAATTAAAAAATTACATTAGGCCAGATGCAAGCCCACAGCACCTTTTAATGACTCCTGTCATTGAAGTCAGACTGACACCTGGGAGCTGTGCCCCATCCAGCAGGTTGTTACCTGAAGGACTAAATCATGGTATTTTCTTTAAAGAAGAGTCTTTCAGAGTGGCAAAAAAGGGAAAAAACCCCCTAAAACAATGAATGATCCACAGCAAGCAAGCCCAAAGTCATCCTGCCCTCTCTGCTCCAGCAACAAGTCTCATCCAGGCAATACTTTTCCAACACCAAAGTGCTCTGCCAGGATGTCCTTGGCATGTGTTTCTGCAGTCAGGAGCACTGAGACCACGAGCAGTGTTTCTCCTCCCTAAAGGAGGGCAGACACCAGCTCCTCATCCAGCCTGCAACCCTGAGAGCCAGGGTCCTGCACTGAGCTGAGCCTCAGACACTCACAGAGCCACAGAACACCTCTCAGTGCCTGTTCCCCATTTTATGCACTCCCAGGAACTTCAGCAAAAGGTTAAACTGGCAAAGAAGCAAACTGTGCCAGGCAGGCCATGCAGTGGCTGTCCCCTGGTGCTGGGAACAGCCTGGTGCTGTGTCTCTGCCTGGGCTGCCCACGCCCGTGCCCAGCATCTCTCTCCTTCTCCAAACACTCTGAAGGAGGACAAGAGGACCCTCTGCAGAGGTTTGGCAGCCTGTGCTGCCCAGGCCCCCTCATTACCATGGCAAAGAGGGGTTTGAACATCCCTCAGCAAAGCCATGGCTCCCTTCTGCAATGCCACTGAAAGCTGGCAGTGAGCATCTCCAGCTCCTGATATCCTATTGACCCAGGCAAAGGAAAGGGAGCAAACACATTTAGGAGCCCTTGCAGTTTCTCCTGGAATTGTCTTTTTTATCCACAGCATCCTCCCAGCACTGCCACAGTGCTGTGTCCACCATCTGCAGTCCCTCTGCTAGCTCACCATAGGGACATGAACTCCTTCAGCAATTCTGCCCTTCCCAAAGCACTACCAGGAGGGCTGGCAAGATTTTCCCACGTGAAAATGTCAGTGTTTGCTGCTTGCTGAGGCAGGATTTCCAGCGAGCCTGAGCCAAGCAGCTTGTTTCACACCTTCAGCTTTCAGGGGAACAGTGTTCTCCTCTGGAAAGCACGTCCCAGACGCCGCACTAACACAGACACAGATATGTCAATCACCACGAGGGCAAAGCTGGGAAAGCTTCCCAAGGGAAAGCATTTTGTTCTCAGGACAGAAAGGTCACCTCAACACCCCCCCATGCTGCTATCCCCGCCCAGGACTGCCCCACAGGCCAGCCTGCAGAGAGGATCCCTGCCAGCTCAGTGGGCACAGGAGGCAGAGCAGAGCGACAGAGAGGGAAATCCTGCAAAAGAAGAGGACTTTGGTAGCTGTGTTAGGATACAGGGTGGCTCATCTGCATCTGAGAACATGGACATTCTGCTAAAGCATCACCCAACAGCAAGAACCAGGTGCTGTGGCTGGCAGGAACTCCCAGGGAGCCTTGGGAGGGCACATTCCTGCTAGGTGAGAACAGATCTGCATCATCTTTGCTGGGAAGGGTACCCCACGTGAGATGATCGTGCTGAAGAGGCCACTGTCCCGAGGCTCAGGGGTTCTCTGAGTCCATGAGGCTGGTTAAACTGCATCAACCTGCAGCCAGCACCGTGCAGGCACTGCAATTCCCTGGCTTTCCCCCCAGCCCTGAAGGCCAGGCAGGTTCTTTCAGCTGGGCTAATTTAGAAGGAACTTCAAGCAACACCTTCAAAGCTCCAGACTCCCAAAGCAGGATCTGCACCAGGCAGGATTTCAGCAGGAAAACAAACCTCCTGCTCCCTCTGTTCTGCAAGGATGCTGCCCCACCACGCTTTCTGTTACCATGTGCATGTCACATCAGTCTCTGCAAAGGCTCATTCTCTCCCATGCTGCACCAGAATGAAGTTCAAAGGTGATGTGAACCCAAAGTTACTCCCCTGTGTGCCCATGCCCGTCTCAGGCTGAGCCCTCAGCACACTCTGGGGCTGTGCCCACTGTCAGTCCTTCAGTACAGTCTCTGAGATGCCATCTCCTTACTCCAGAAGATCTCCACAGCCTTCTTCTGAGCCTTGACTCAGAAGGTCCCACGGGTTCTCTGGACACCCCACTGTGTAAAGGTTCACCTCCTGTCACCCAGGTTCCACAGAGACATTTCTGAGCTGGGAAAGGCTCTCTTACATGTGGCACCTCTGCCTCTTTCCAGAGTTACTTCAGGATACAACCAGACCCTCCAGCTGCATCAGGGAGGATTTTGCAGGGTGTTTCTGAGACTGCATTTAGGTACCACAGAGCAGGCAGGCAGCTCTGGATGCTGCTCCCCCTGGGTGCTGCTGTCCCCTGGATGCTGCTGTCACCTGGATGCTGCTGTCCCCTGGATGCTGCTCCCCCCTGGATGCTGCTCCCCCCTGGGTGCTGCTGTTCCCTGGATGATGCTCCCCCCTGGATGCTGCTCCCCCCTGGATGCTGCAGATGACACAGTCAGGCTGTAGATGACACCACCACCACCAGCAGCAAGGCCTTGTCTCCTGAGGCTGCTTCTCACCCCCAGACAGGCTCGTGCCTCCATGTGAACACAGCCAACATCCTGACAAGCACAACAAGGCTGCCCCAGCTGCTAACAAGACTTTTTCTGGTTTTATTTTGTTTTTCTAGATATTCTGCACAGCACAACCAAGTTTCCCTGTATAAATTGTAGGTGCTAGAAAACAAGGTGTTGAAATTACTTCGATTACACTGAAAGAATATCCTACCGTGTCCTTAGGGAAAGGAGAGAGGAGAGAGAAAATACATTTTCCAAAAAAAAATGGCACTGGCTCCTGTGCAAACCTACTCTTCCACTGGGGCAATGTTGAAAAAGCAAAGCCAAACAAAACACCTTGGTGCAAGTTCACAGAGGAGGAAGGTGACTCCAGTGAGAAGCTTTGCTCTCCAACTCATCAGATCACCACCAAAGCCAGGCAAAAGAATTGTGCAACAGTTTGGGGCGGGAAGGGAGCTTAAAGCTCATCCAGTGCCACCCCCTGCCATGGGCAGGGACACCTTCCACTATTCCAGGGTGCTTCAAGCCCTGTCCATCCTGGCCTTGGACACTTCCAGGGATGGGGCAGCCACAGCTGCTCTGGGAACCTGTGCCAGACCCAGGCTGAAGCTGAGCTGTGCAGGGACGGGATGCTCAGGGACGGGATGCTCTGCAGATGGAGTGACCCAGGACGTGGCAGGAGGACCAGGAAGCTCCATTCCCCCCAACACAGCTCAAGCTGCCGTGGGAAGAGACCGTTTCAGTGGATTTATTTTGTTCAAAATACCCAAACGTTTGGATTTTGAGTTCTTAATAAATTTTTGCCCTAAATTTCTCATGGAGCTTCACCAGCTCCACTTACAGCAGCGCTTGTCACCCCATGGGGAAAAGACAGCAGGCATGGATTAATTTTTGAGGAAAGCTGCTTTCATGCCAATGCACTTGGCAATGGAGAATACAAGAAGAGCTATCCCAAAAATGCAGTATTTATGAAAGGAGTGGTTTCTAAAATTGTTTTCGCTATGGATACCAAGAAGCACCACCTGATTCCCGACTCCTCTCTCCTGCATGTGTTTTCATATGATTATTTTTAAGGTGATTTGAGCATCTATTTCACAGAACTCAAAGCAAAGCAGTTCCAGCTGGACATGCAGCACGACTGCTTTCCAAAAGTCGCCGAGGAGAGTTTGCAAATGCAAACTTGCACTTTTATACCTACAGAAAAAAACCAAAACGTCGCCCGCAGAAACAGAGAGATTCTCTCGGTGTGGTTGTGATCCTAAGATTTAATTATCTCAGCCCAGAACTGCAGGTATCAATGCTTCAGAGACAAAGAACAAACAAGGCAATTATTCCCAGAAGTCCTCCTTTTCCCCCTCTAACAATCGCCAGGGTTACAAACATGCCAAGGTCAAAGAATGTGTAATGAAGAAATTTCTTTCCAATCGGAACGCACCGAACCCTTGCCCTGTGATGGTGGGAGAGCAGCGGTGTGAAACTCAGCAGCACCCACTTTAATGCACGCCTAAAGATCATGAGGACTAGCACGGGGCTGGGTCTGAAATGACAAGGAGTACAATTAACAAGCATCTTTCCAACCAACTCCAGCTCCTTCCCCCTTCCAGTTTGCCTCGTGGTGCCCAGCCCAGAGCTCTGGTGCCCATTAGCCACGCGGTGAGCGTGCCAGGGATGCCCTGGGTGAGAACTTCTCAGGGCTCACCCACGCCAAAGTGAACTGATCGGATCAGGGAGTGCAGAAGGAAAAGCCCTACCTGGTGGCAGCCCCAGAAGCTCCTAAAAGTGGCACAGAACAGGACTGAAGCACCTTGTTCAGTTCCCTGGAGCCTCAGCCTAGGACTCCACAGGGAATAGCTGGGGGCACCCCCCCCAGCAGCTCAGCCTGGCACACCACGAGGAGGGGGAAGCTTTAGGCACCAGCTCAATCCTTGCTGGTTCTTTACATACATGGCAAGGGACTGCCACGAGGGCAATGACACACAAGGCCCACTTTGTCATTTAAAATTGCCAAAAAAAAAAAGAAAAATTATGTTCTTTATTTATTAAAATGAAAATCCCAGTTGTACACGACTATACCGAGATTAAAACTACCCATGCCCTACCTCCAGCACAGCAAAGTCTTCAGCATCTTATTCTTCTGCAACACCAAATCATAATATTTTCAGATCTAAAGGCAGGAAAAGGGTAATTTGGTCTAAAACAGGGGGGATACCCCACATATTTCAGTGGCCTGAAACCTCGAGCCATATCACTGCACTACAGCAAACTGTTCACTGCTCACAGCCCCAAGGCAACTGAGGGGAAAATAATGATTTCAACACTTTCAAGTTTTATACTTCAGACTTCTTAAAAACAACACAACTACATTTCCTTGCTATTCAACTTGCAACGCTATTTGACTCAGACTTTCCAGCTGGTTTCCCCTCCCTCTCAGCCAGAGCCTAAACAAGAAAGATTCTGCCATCAGAGATGTATATTTGGGACGTTTGTGAAAACAGCCAAACTGCTCAGAGGTGATTTTATGCAAAATATGCACGTTTAGGAAAACGAACATGGATCATATTTATAACAACTTTGGAGCAGGAGTATCTCCCTGAGCTGGCACTGCTGAGGCTCCTCAAATCCTGGGCTCAGTTTTGGGGCCCTCACTCCAACAAGGACATTGAGGGGCTGGAGCGTGTCCAGGGAAGGGGATGGAGCTGGGAAAGGGCTGGAGATCTCCTGAGGGAGCTGGGGGGGCTCAGCCTGGAGAAAAGGAGGCTCAGGGGGGACCTTCTCTCTTTACAATTCCCTCACTGGGAACTGGGGAGCCAGGTGGGGTCATGCTCTGCTCCCAGGGAACAAGAAATAGGGTAAGAGGAAATGGCCAGGGCAGGTTTCAGTTAGGTATTAGGGAAAATCTCTTCCCTGCAAGGGTTGTCCAGCCCTGGCACAGCTGCCCAGGGCAGGGGTGGAGTCACCACCCCAGGTGGGATTTAAAAGCCATGTGGATGTGGGATGTGGGTTAGTGGTGGCCTGGCAGTGTTGGGAGAATGGTTGGACTTGATGATCTTAAAGTTCTTTTCCAATCTAACTGATTCCACAATCCTATGTTAAAGCACATTTGACATCCCTTTAAACCTTCAACCCCCAAATCAGACGAGTCCAAGGCGCTTCGCTGTGGGGATGGGCACTCAGTCACCTACCACAAGTGCATAACAGCACAGCCAGGGGTCAGACAGAGAGAGTGGAGTCTCCCAGCCACCAGGTAATCCCTGACACGATGACACTGCACCTGACATTAACCAAAATCCCAACCAAAACCCCAATCCTGCTCTCCTTTGCTAGAGATGGTCTGCTGGGCTCAGTCCCTGTTTTATGGGAAGGACAGGAAGAAGGGTGAGTGGGCTCGTTTTGGTTTGGCTGTGTGCATTACAACTCACTCACTGGCACAGGCACAGTCTCTGGGCTGTCTTCTCAACTTTTTTTAAAACTGAAAAGTCTGAATTTCTTGCAAAGAATTCCACCCATTGACTGCTCTGTGTTTGGCAGGAAAGGCAAAAGGAATAAATAGAGGATGCAGCATTTAGGCTGGGGGGAAAAAAGTAGTATTTTTTGTTCCAAATCATAACTTTACTAGAATAATATTGCAGATTAAAAACTACACAGAATTAAAGAGTACTTTTATGCATTTGAACTTTACCAGTTCCTAAGCCTGACTCCCACACACAACCTGACCCCAGAGCCTCTGCCCTCCACAGCTCATTTACAGACCCCACTAACTGACTCTCCCAAGAGCTTCCCATATTCAGTGAGCAAATCACACAAAGCAACATGAGCTTTTAGCACCAAGGAAGAGAGAAAACACTGTGGCATCTCCTAGAGCACAGGAGAGACGTGCAAAGCTCAGCCAACACTCTACAGGTCTGTTTCTGCTGGGTTTTTGTGCAAACTCCAGCTCTGCAACACGGGCAAGCAAAGCAGAAGCAGCAACAAACCCCACCTAAAGGCACAAAGCTCTATGGTTTTGGTTGAAACCCACCCTTGCTGGCAGAAGGAGGGAGTTGTCAGCTCTCCACTGGCATCAGGCAATGTCCCACCACACAGATGACAAAATAAACCAGAGAAGACAGTGACAGAACAAGGGGAATGGTTTCTCACAGAGGGCAGGGTTGGACGGGATATTGGGAAGGAATCCTTCCCTGGGAGGGTAGGCAGGCCCTGGCACAGGTTGGGCAGAGAAGCTGTGGCTGCCCCATCCCTGGAAGTGTCCAAGGCCAGGTTGGATGGGGCTTGGAGCACCCTGGGCTGGTGGAAGGTGTCCCTGCCCATGGCAGGGGGTGGCACTGGATGGGCTTTAAGGTCCCTTCCAGCCCAAACTGTTCTGGGATTCTCTGAAGGGCGGGTGATTCAAGGAAGACAAGGAGAAGGACAAGGAAAGCTGAGGTGCCATACTGAGCTCCAGCCCCAAATCCACCCACTCCCCCTGCACAGCCAGGACACAGAGCTGTGGGGTAACTCCCAGCAGTGTGACTGCAAAGTGACTCACACTGGTGTCACATCAGTGTCACCAGCCCTGCAAACCTCCTGCCAGGAGCCTCGGGCTCCATCCTTTCCTGCGTACGGGGGCAGTAGCAGAAGTGCCACCACCATTCCCAGCAAAGAAGGATGGTGACAATGGGTGAACTCAGCAAGGCCTGGCTGGAGAACCGTGGGATGAAGAGCAGCCCTTGGTAACTCCACCTGAGCCAGACAGTCCCTGCTCCTTCCTTTCCTGGTGAGAGAGACTCGTCGAGCTCTTCTTACAGTGCCAATTGTCCCCCTCTCCCCGGGTATCAGCCACATGGATCTCGCTCTCTCTCTCTCTGTCCTGTTAAACTGTGCTCACCCATCGATCCACACCAGAGAAAACTTCAGGAAGCTGGTGCAGCCCTGCCAGGAGGACGGACCTCCCATGCCCTGCCAAAGGAAAGCTCCTCTGACCCTCTTCCGACACCATGGGGACACTTCACGTGACCTGCGGGCCAGGGAGAGGTGGAAGGAGTAGGAAAGTGGGTGACACAACAAGTTCTCCTCGTTTCCTGCCTGAACTGCTCTTTGTGCAGGGAGCATTTTGGGTGGGATGACTCAGCCACCCACAAGCACATCAGGCACTCTGCATGAACCAAGAGTCTACACTGATTTCCTACCTATTTTCGTCTTTAAAAACAGGCAAATGCCGGAGATCAAGGATGAGGCTGTTGATTTCAGACCTTAGGTTGCTAAGGATGTTTTTAAGGTGCCCGTAGGCATCACCATTCCCCTTCTCAGGCCACTTGGCAAATGCTGCCAGTGAGCACCCTCCCATCTGTGAAAGGGCCTCATGTGAGCCTTGTCCACGAAGCCCCTGGCTTGGCTGGGCTCCAGAGGGGCAGGGGGACACCACAGCTGCCCACCACAATCCAGGGAGCAAGGAGGGGATCACGATGACCAAGTCTCCCATTGCCCCCCAAGAGTTTCCTCAAGGAAAACCAAACGATGCACAGAAATTACCGGCTCTAAACAAATTGCTCCCAGGGTAAAGATCTCCTCCTGACATCCAGCCTGCCCCCAGGTCCTGCACACAGGCAGATTTTTCATGTATTACCACAGAAAGGCAGCTCCTGACAACAATAACACAATTCCTGGCGCTTCCAAAAGGCTCTTCACAAGCCCAAGCTCCAGATGTACAGCAGCTCCTCCAGCTGCTGCACAAACAGCAGCGTTTCCAGCCTCTCCCACAGCCCTCTGGAAGGAGGCAGGCACGAATTGAACCCTCTTTTTCTTGAGCAAAACCCCACCAAGCCGCGGCGCTGGACCCGAAGCTTCCAGCGGTGCCTGAATAGCGGCGTTTAGTTTTGTCTCCCGGAGGGATGCCGAGCCCGCAGCCCCCCGCAGCACACACACAAAGGAGGGAGGACCACCACGGCTTCTCCAAAGGGAGCAGAGTGCCTGAGCTCCGAGCCAGCCTGGCACCAAGGTCACCTCATTACTGCAGTGCTGGGTGACCGGGGGGGAGAGCAGCGACGGGGTAAAATATTTGCAAAATAACACACGTTTGCTAATTCCTTTTCGTTCCGTAGGAAAATGGAAATCGGGTGCAAAAATAAAACAAACAGAAGAGGCCTAATTATTTATACAGGCATTTTAATCAAACAATGAATAGCACGCAGCAACCTTCTACATCAATTAATAAAGCTGGCTTCTGCAAAACAAAAGAGTTACACCATGTGCCCTAATTATAAAATCCAGCCTGGAGATGCTGCCTTTTTTTCTTTCCCTCCCCCCATACACCTGGCTTAATATATCCCCACCGCATTCCTGAGCTGAGGACACTCGTTAGCCCCACTCTCTAGTTACAAATTCATTACTGTGCTGCATTTTTCCTCCCGGTTCTGACAGTAGGAGTGGTCACACTGCAGCACTCGGAGCCAAAGCAGCAGCTAATTGAAGGCAGGGGCTGGGGGCACTGAGAGGAGGGTCTGCCTCCCTTTCTCTGCGCAGGAGGCAGCTGCTTCCACTTCAGCTATAGCACATTTCGGGAGAGGGGGATAAAATAGGAGCTATGAGATGTTTGCATGAGATTCCAGGAGCCACCTCGGTGTTTTGCATTAACAAAACGCGCTTTGCAAAGCGTTTCTTCCTGTCTTACCTTGGGCTTCACTCCATCAAACATCTTTCACCAAGCTAATGATGAGCTGTCCCCTTTTGGACAGATCGGTGCTTGTGCCCTCTGGGAGCTGAACCAGCACATTCCCAGGGCAGGGGTTTGGGCTCAGCCTGGAAGGGCTGGGGCAGCAGTCACAGCATCTTTAGGCAAGACTGCCCAAGCTGCAGAGCCCAAGTGCTCAGTGCATTTTGCCCCCAGTTCCGCAGGGTTTGGGGGGCAGCGGATGCTGCTTGTTTATTGTTAAGTAGCGACAACAAAAGGTGATATATAAATTGCTATGCCTGATTGGAATTGGGGCACTAACCACAAGTTGGTGAAGGTTCGAGGAACCAACCACCCCAAAATAACTCCTTTGGGGCTCAGCAACACGTGGTTTGACCCAGGGCACATGGGAAGTGGGGCCATTAAGCCAGAACATGCTCCTGCACTGGGGTCATTCTGCCCTTTAAAAAGTATAAATGAAGCTCTTTCTCCATTCTCATCTAAACAAACCCAAAACACACCCAGGAACTCAAAAAACGCCTCAATTCACGTTTCCAAAGCGCCTCTCCCTGCCCCCTGCAGCTCACGGGTGGGCAAGTCCACCATGGCAAGGGTTTCCCAGGAGGGAGAAGATCTCACTTGAGGAGGTAAAAACCTGGGAAAAGAGGCCAAGGAGGACACCTGGGAAGAGAGGGAAGCCGGGCAGTGGAGCACAGCAGCCTGGGCTGGGCTTCCCACTGCGTCCAGCAATGTGTTTGCAGCTCCACCCCTGCCACAGGTAACACTGGAGGGAAGAACAGCCCTGTCTATGCTCACAACACCTGTACCAAGCTCCAGGGAGCCAGGAGCATCTTCTGGATGCTCAGCCAGCACTTGTGCTCCTCTCTGAGGCCACCAAACCTGCTGGCACTGCCAGCACTCCGCAGCTTCTGCTCAACTAGGCCAAGCTAAAGGCTTTGGGCACATCCATTCGCCCAGCTGCACAAATGGGTTACGAGCACAGAGGGTTGTGAGGACTCTTTCTCAAGAGGACAGCTCATGTTTTGTGAGCAGCGTTGCAGAACATCTAAAAGTGGTGATGAAGTCACACCAGCATTTACCCACACAAATGGAAAAATGTTTCTGTAAAATAAATCTAAATACAAGAGACAGACTCGCTTTTGTCTCTTTTAGCAGCACGAGGCGAGAGCCTGAGAAATTAATTTAAAAGGTTTCATGCTAGAAAAATCCCACTCATTTAATAAATTTGGTCTAAACATTAATCTAGAGGAAGTTTCACGTGCTTTAGGAGTTTGGGGAAGAGAACTTTAAAAGCCAAAGCGTGTGTTTGCAGATTATGTTCCATTTTGCAACAGGTAGGACAGGCTGGTAAACAGCAACAAAAATGGTGATTATCCTTGGCTGGCGCCTTCCTAAACCATCCGGATTCACTTGGAGTGAGTCCTTCATCCAGAAGTCAGGCCCTGCAGTGCCAATTCTGCATGTGGTACTTTCCACAAGGCACAAAAACACAAATGTAGAAATTTCAATTGCAACTGAAATCAGTAAGAAAATAACTGGGTTTTTGAAGCACACCAAATGTAATCAGATCCTATTGAAGTTCAATTATTCTTTGTTATGTTTAAAAAAATTTGTTAATACGTATTTGATTCTCCCAGAGAAGATCACTCAATTAGAAAGCTCTCCAAATTTCAGAACTGATGCTTATGTGGAGTCAGGGAGAGTGTTCCAAAATGTACTTGTCAGCTCCTGTTGCATAACAGCCCGTGTGGCAAAGGAAGGCGAGTTGCACCCTCAGTGCCTGCAACTCCAAATTACCAACATGAGTCATGGTTGGGGTTCGACTGCACCGAGGCACCTCCTGCCCTAACCTGGAGTGCCAAAGTTTAAACAATAGAGTTTTCAACAGCCCTGGCACTGACAACAAAAGAGACACCGACAGAATACTTGACAGAGGAACAGAAAACATCTTCTTCTCCCTGTTACATCTTGACATTGCCATTCCAAGAACGAGTGGAAAAATCAGAAGCAGCTCCTCGGTTCTTGCTCCCAACTCCAAATCATGGGCTGTGCAAGTGGCACCAGCTGCCACCCCCAGTCCTGTCCCCAATGATGGGCCCAACAGATGCTCCAATGTCACCAGTCAAGGGTGAGATGGAGCCCCTCTGCTCTGGAGCCAGGCTGGGAGAGCTGGGATTGTTCAGTCTGGAGAAGAGAGGGATCCAGGGAGACCTAAGAGCCCCTTCCAGTGCCTAAAAGGGGCTCCAAGAGAGCTGAAGAGGGACTGGGGACAAGGGGTGGAGGGACAGGACACAGGGAATGGCTTCCCACTGCCAGAGGGCAGGGATGGATGGGCTACTGGGAAGGAATCCTTCCCTGGGAGGGTGGGCAGGCCCTGGCACAGGTTCCCAGAGAAGCTGTGGCCGTCCCTGGATCCCTGGGAGTGTCCAAGGCCAGGCTGGACAGGGCTTGGAGCACCCTGGGCTGGTGGGAGGTGTGTGGATGGTACTGGATGATCCATAAATTCCCTTTCAGTCCAAACCATGCTGTGATTCTACAATTAAAAGCCAAGACTGCAACGATGACTTTCAGGTCCATTCCACCACTAAAAGATTTCACTGACTTGCCCTCACCAATTACAAACTTCAGCATCAACAGCAAGAGCAACCCTTTCCTACTCCTTCCCCTCCCCTCAAAGTCTTCTTCAGACACCCAGGACACAACCACTGAACAGCAGCACTGTTAGCCAGAGAAATATTAGCACAGAATCACTGTTAGATTGTACAACCTGACACCAACCTCCCCTCCTCCTCTAGACCCTGTAACCAGTTCTCTAATAACAACATTTATGAGTGTCCTTTAACAACTCCTGTAATGATTCACTTAAAAAAGAAAATAAATCATTTTTTATTGCAGTTCCCTGCCTCTTTAGGAAGATACAGCATCCTGACAAATAAAATGTACCTACTGAACAACAAGACCTTAGCTGTGACATTGTGAGCAGTGAAATAACACTTGGAGAATAGATGTATTCCAGAACCAAATATCCCCAGGGAGCTTGGATGTTAAAAGCAACAGCACTTGCAATTTTGGATATACACATCTGAAACGTCCTTCCAGGCTATACCACAAAATCTCACAGGTAAGAAAAACAGGAGAAAAAAAACCCCTAAACCCCAAGTGTGAACCAGAAATGTGCTTCAGAGAGGAGAGATGCTGCAAACAGGGCTGCTTTCTCAGCAAGCAGCAGGACTTCCCCTCTTTGTGATTTACAGATACTTAAAAACAAGTAGGTTAATGAAGCAACAATACACTGACTGCGGAGCGCTGATTAAGACAAACTTCCCAGCACCGTGAGCCATGAGCCAATTCAGCACTAGGGCAATGTCCAAGCTGCTGGCCTGGGCTTATTAAAAAAAAAATGAAATAAAAAGGCCTTGAAAAAGCAACAATAGCATCTATTTAGCATTAAATAAATAATTCCTGATAAATACCTGTATACATGTCCTCTGCATGGAGGCCAAAACCATATGGATAGTTTACAGGATTCTACTTTTAACTCTGCATTTTGAGTTTGGCTTTTTAATAGTTTAGTTTAGAAGGAGCTTGGTCCCCAAACTGATTGCACAGTTAATCATCAGGGCTCTAAATGAGCTCCTGACACTCCGTGAGCCTCTGCCTCAGTTTCCTTCTCTCACAGGTAAAGGCAATACCCTGGGTTGAGGATTAACCACAAAAACATTTGGGCAGTGTCTTCAACGCTTAAAACCACATAATTTCACTTTCTGCTTGGAAGCACAAGCCCATCACTCCTCACCCAGAGGACCAGGAGAGGAACTCCCTGACAGAGGAACCCAGCACAGCCAAAGTGCTGGCACAGCCCTGGCACCTCCAACTGGCACCTTCCCCAACATCTCCTGATCAGAACCCTTGGGTGGGAGGAGATGGGATCAAAGAAAATAAGATGCAGAAGCGCCTTCAGATTCTTCAAGCAGCTTTTTTAGGGGGCAGCAATGACTTAGGGAGGCTCTGGAATGTCAGGGACAAGGCACCCAGAGCCAGGGGCAGTGCAGGGACGTGTCACCTGCAGTGCTGGCACCAGCTCAGAAGTCCAAGGCCACCCCTACACACGAGCAATCCAAGCATCCCTTCCCAGAGCTGCATCCAAACCCTTCTTGCCGTGCCCTCCTAGAAGAAACATGCTGCTGGAGAAGAGCAACCACCCATCTTGTGTTGTCATCTCCAACAACTCACACGTCCCCAGCTCCCAACACTGTGGTCCCCCCAGCAAACCACAGGATACCACAGCAACGTTTTACACTTTTCTTTCCCAAAAAGTGGCACAATTTCTTACTTGTATGTCGGCATTTCTACCTCAAGAAATGAAAGTGTCTTGAGTTCCACCAAAAAAAAACCCCCAAAACAAGGGACAGAATCGAAAGGAGGGCCTTGAGTGGGGTTAGTAAGACCATATGAGGTAGCTTTTTTAACCAGCTTTTCTCTCTCTGACAAGGGCCCAGCCATGCCCAGGAGTGATCTGCACTGCACGGTGGCTGTTCAGCAGTCAATGAGACACCACTGGAGGTCTCAACCCAGTTCCCACTGAACAAATGGCTGGATAAAAATAGCCATTACCTAAGACGACCATTTTCATTCCAGGACAAAAGAACATCAGGCTGGAAATTGCAGAATTAATCTCTTGAGTCTGCAGCCCCACCACAATGACTTGTGTTTATTTGCAGCGGGGTGGAGTGGGGGGGAATCACATCATGGTGACCAAGAACAAAGGCCACATAATAAGAATTAATTTCAACATTAACGACCACTGAAACACGGGGCAAATCAAGCCCTCCTCTAAACGTCAGACCAAAGGCTACTTGGCCTCGAGTGAAAGCAGAGGTGCTCCTCTCACGGCTGCTGGAATTGTTAGGAAGGACCTGGAGCTGCTGGAGCAGCCAGAGGAGGCCACAGAAATGCTCCAGGGCTGGAGCCCCTCTGCTCTGGAGCCAGGCTGGGAGAGCTGGGGGTGCCCACCTGGAGAAGAGAAGGATCCAGGGAGAGCTGAGAGCCCCTTCCAGTGCCTAAAGGGACTCCAAGAGAGATGGAGAGGGACTGGGGACAAGGGATGGAGGAACAGAACAAGGGGGAATGGCTTCCCACAGCTAGAGGGCAGGGTGAGATGGGGTATTGGGAAGGAATCCTTCCCTGGCAGGGTGGGCAGGCCCTGGCACAGGGTGTCCAGAGGAGCTGTGGCTAACCCTGGATCCCTGGGAGTGTCCAAGGCCAGGTTGGATGGGCCTTGGAGCACCCTGGACTGGTGGGAGGTGTCCCTGCCCATGGCAGGGGTGTGGTGGAACTGGATGGGCTTTGAGGTCTCTTCCAACTCAAACCATTCTATGGGATGACTCTGCAATTCTTTGCCATCACACCCAGCCTGGGATCGAAGGAGGCACCAAGCATGGATACCAGGATGCCACAAGGGAAGATCTGCCCGGGCTTGTTTATCAGTGATCTGCAGGACTGGAAGTGTTGCCCCAGAACCAGAGTCTTCTGCTACAGCAGTCGATACAATCCATGCACTGAGTTTGTCACCACAGAGCCCAACTGGTTAAAAAAGTAGCTAAAACAAAAAAAACACCCCACCAACAATATATTAACAAAGCAAAGTGAGGTTTGTGGGTTTGTTTTTTTTTTATTTCACTCCAAATGTCTCTGCTTATTTGGAGATTTTTTTTCCTTTTCCTTTTTTTCTTTTAATTTACATCTACCATCACTGAAAGCAAAAGCACTAGCTGGAAACAATGGGTCACCCAAAAAAAGAGCCCATGTGTTCCCTTCCACCTACCCTGCTGCATCTCCTCCTCCTTCACACGAAAACTTGCCAAATTCATGCCAACAACAACCACCTGTCCTTTCAAACCCTGGGGAAGGGCTGAGCTGGGACGGGAAGGAGAGGCTACAAATCAATCTCCAGGAAAGCCCAGCAGGATGGAAGGGCCATTTAGGCAAGCAGAACATGTACCTGTTGTGAGTAATATTGTTAAAACGAGTGGCAGATTAGCACCAGGTTAGACTCAAAGGCAGCAGCTGGTTTACTGTGACTAACCAGGGCAAACAGGGAGAAGTGTTTAATGAAGCAGGGGAGTCTGCCAAAGGAATTCTCCAAACGCGTCCCCAGGAGAGCGAAGGTGTAGAAGGACAAGGAAACGATGATCAGAATGACAGAGCCAGCTCTCTTCTCGTGGCTGAACCTCCTGAAAGATGGTCCTGAGCGATGCCAGCACCAAGACATTGTCCCCCCATGCCCAGCTCCACCACAGTGTCCCACAGCTCCCACGCCAGCCACGTCCACCCTCCCTTCCTACCAACAGTCCCTTCCTCCAGCGCCACCAGCCCCAAAAATTGCACAGGAAGCATTAAAAGGAGCAAAAAACTCCATTAAAATAATAATAAAAAATCAGTGAACCCATTTTTTAGGGTTCACGGAGAACCTTTTAGGCACGGCCCAAATGTCAGGGTCACCCTGCAGGTGGCAGCTGCATGCTGCTGTCACTGGACTGTGTTCTGAGCACACCCCTGTGCTCCCCCTGAATTACTGAGTGCTCTGGCAAAGGTCATCCCTAAAAGTTGACCTCTGAGTGGCTGCTGATAGGAACGAGGGGCAAGCAGATGTTGGATGACTGACTCGAAGGCGCTTGGAGAGGATTTCAGAACAGTCACCAAAGGAACCGTCCCTGGGGGATTTATCTCGATTTGATGTTTAGCACAGTGCATATTGATTAAAAGCACAGTCACTGGTGTAGGTATGTGCTAACACAATATTGGTTTAACACCGGGCTGGCTTCTCTAAATTAGGCATCTCCCAACACCCCTGGGGTGCCCCACCACCTCCAGGGGTAACAACACAGCCCTGCCCAGGCAGAACTGCCCTCAGGGGAGCTTTTGGGAAGTCTTCAGGACAGCACATCAACGCAAACATTTTTCAACACACTGCTTCTGCCCTGTTTTCATAAATACGAGCCTGATGTGTCTCTTAAGGAGGTCTCTCTGCTCCAAGAGGAAGCAGTGACTCGGTTGGGTCTCACTGGCCAGCTGGGAAGAGTATTTTGGAATGGAAAACACTTGCAGAAAGGAGGAAACAGAGACAAAAGGAGTGACTGACACGTGTTTTGACTCAACAAGGCTCCAAGTCTGCTGTTTAGCCCAGTTGCAGTGGAAGTGTCTGCTGCAGGGGGAAGCCCTGAAGGCAGAGCCTGGAAGGGTGAGCAGCCCCTGGGCAGAGAGCTGGAGGGGACCAGTGTCCTCTCAGGCAGTGGGATAGAGCCCTGCCAGGTCACTGCAGAGGGTGAGAACCTTGGCCAGACCCAGACCACACAATACAGCCACCTGGCCCACCAGGCTTCTCTCCACTGCACACACCAGCAGAACCCCCTGCCCTGAGCAGGCTGCACATCCCCACACATCCCACCACGAGGTCAGGAGCAGCACAGCTCCAGACCTGCAACAGAGCAGCAGAACATCTCAAGAACCAAGGACTGAAGGCAAAGGCCTCCGTCTTGAGGACTTGCTGGTCCTGATCTCAGACCGGAGAGTGGCCTTCCAGCCAGGGGGTTCAGCAGAGTCCCTGGCACCATCTGGCCCAGATTGCCCATGGTCTTCATCATACCACTGTACCCCCACAGCTGACAGTCACAGAGCCACAGGATGGTTTGGGTTGGAAGGGATCTTAGAGATCATGTCCTTCCACCCCCTTCCATGGGCAGGGACACCTCCCACTAGCCCAGGGTGCTCCAAGCCCCGTCCAACCTGGCCTTGGACACTCCCAGGGATCCAGGGGCAGTCACAGGTTCTCTGGGCACCCTGTGCCAGGGCCTGCCCATCCTCCCAGCCAGGAATTCCTCCCATCAAACCCAAACCTGTCCTCTGTCAGTTTAAAGCCAGTGGTCCTATCCCTCTCCATCTTTCTTGCAGCTTCCTCCAGGCACTGGAAGGCCACAAAAACATCCTCCCGGAGCCTTCTCTTCTCCAGGCTGCACAATCCCAATTTCTCAATCTCTCCTCATAGGAGAGGTGCTCCATCCCTCTAATCCTCATTGTGATCTCCTCTGGACTTGCTCCAACAGGTCCATGTCCTTCCAAGAGCATTTTAGCACTGCTCTGTTTCCATCATCAGAACACTGATTTGCATCACAACCTTTAGACCTCCAGCCACAGTCCGTCATTTTAAACACTGGTCATCTGGCAAACCACAAAGAAATTCACAGATCCAGCGACAGAAGTCTTTAAAAAAATAAACAGATATTTCAAAACTCCACACAACAGTTGTTGCTACTGCACAGCAAAGGGGGAAAGCACACAGCAAATCACCCGTGTGGCTGCTGGGAAAGGTCCAGCATTCCCTGAGAGCCTGGCTGGAGGCAGCACTTTCACAGGTTCTCCACAACAGGCTGCTTGAATTTGCTCTTCAGCTACCCAGAGATCCAGCATCAGCCTTTGCTGGCCAAATAGTCTCCAAAACACAAAAAAAAAGGCCAAGCACAGCTGTGTGAGTACATGGAAAGGGGCAATTCTGCAGAGCCTTGAGGTGCCTGGGTTGTTTGAGACCCCCACCACAACCAAATTATAAGCAAAAAAGACCCAAGCCCTATTTAAAAATGAGAAAGCACGGACAGAGCAGTAAAAATCTAATAAGATGTGCAACACCCCACCTCTTTTTTCTCTCCTTCCACCCCATTTCTTTCCACCCATTTCATCCACCAGTGGCTCCTCCAGAGCAGGGACTGTCACTGGGTCCTGCCCAAGGGAGGGATCTCCACCACAGTGTCTGCCATACCCTGGTAGGGGAACAGATGCTCAGCAATTGCCTACGTGGCTTCAGGTGTTGTTCTGCCACACCAAAACTAGAGCCTTGTACAAAATCAGCTGGTAAATACCCAGGAGGAATAAAACAAATCACTGGATATTAGTTAAAAAATAGGCAGCCACTGCTCACACACCCCATAAATCTGATCTACACGGTGTATAAAATCAATCCAACAGCAAAGGGCAAGCAAGGCCTGTCTCCACCTAATTTGGGGATGTTTGTAGCACCCACACGTGATTTTCCAGATACTACCTGCAAAAAGAATGCACTCTGGAGAGAAACTGAGGCAGCAGGCTCAGGGATGCAGATACTTCATTTCCATCTGTGTTTAGCCTGTTTCTCTGCTCCTCTGTGACTCACCAGAAACACAGAAGGAGAGGAAACTGCTCAGAGATTAAGCCGAAAAGCAAACACAGAGAAAAAAAGGGATGACTTCACGCTCTGGAGTCTGGGCAGTTTGGTGATGCTGCACACCAGCTGCTCCCAAAATTTACCCTGGGAGCATTTCTTCCCCATCTTCAGTGAGAGAATCACAGGGGACAGGGTGGGCTGCGTGCAGTGGTTGGAGAGGACTACAGGAGGCTCTTAATGCAAGGCCAGGATTTTTACACAGAGCCTTCAGGCACAGAATGTCCTGAGGACAAGAGGTCTCATAATTGGTTAAAAAAGGCAGAGAGGGTCAATCTGTGAAACAATCGGCTTCCAGCCACCTCTGTGCTCAATTTCAGCACTATTTCTCTTCTCTCCACAGTCAAATCCTGCTATTTATTTCCACCTACATACCATCAGGCAGATGGGAAACACTCAGCATAATTCTTCGCTTTTATCCCTCCCCGTGTCCCTCCAAAACCTGATTTGATTTCCTTTGCAGCAAGACAAAAATCATATTAAACTGCAGGGGGGGGGGAAAAAACCCAAACACAACCCAACCAGCTATGCTACACGCAGGATTTGCATCTGATCCCAAATTTCCTTCACAGCCAGTGAGTATGTTTTGCAGATTTGCACCGTGGCAGGACTTTCATCCCTCCCTCGGCACAGCCACTACTTGTCTTGCGGGGTGAGATTGAAGGAGACAAGTGTGAAAGAATCATATAGGGCTCAACATCATTAGGCTCCCCCTGAAAGCACAAGAGTTGACAGGTCTGAGGAAGCGACTTCCCATTTTCCCCCTGGGGCTCAGATTTGGGAGCTTGGAGGTTGGGGAAGGAAAGGAAGAGCTTTAAAAAAACAAAGCCAGGGAGGTTGGGTGTTTGTCCCCGTCTTTGCAATCTTGGGGGAGTCGTGAGGCTCCCAGGATGTCACAAAATGATGAAGAATTAAATAGCAATGAAAGCCTCGAGTTAAAGCTAAACCCAAGCTGCGAAAACACAATGAAAGTTCAGCCTGCTAGAAATAATGTGCTGGGCAAAACATTAACACATTTACACTTGAAAGTTGTGAAAGAGTCAGAATCATCCTGCTTAAAATGTATCAGACAGACGAGATCTGATTTTCAGGACAGAGCATCCTGCACATACAGAAGAGAAAGTACTTGAATAGGCGTCATAACACAAACATCCATTTATTTCTGCCAAATAAGATCAGTGTCCTCTCTCCACCAAATAAAGCTCCCTTCAAAACGCTGGAGCTCAGAAAGACAGCTCACCAAATCAAATGGCCCCAAATACTCCAGTTATTCAACAGGCTCCTTTGCACACTTCAGTCCTCAATTCAGACTGCTGAATTTACAGAAAATAAAGCATAACATACCCTCACCTTAAAGAAAGGCAGATCAGCTTTGCCTGAAAAGTCAACCAGCCTTTTCCTGTCTGAATCAATGGCAATGTTAAGATTCTGCCCAGGGAAAACCACCAGTGGTTTACAGCCTGGGGCTATTCCATACACAGCAATTCCCTTGCCATCATTCCTGGTAATCCACGTCTCCCTCAGTGGCTCATGGAAGGGTAACTGGCACCTCTGAATTGGGAGCAGCAGGCTGAAGTAATAATTGTAGGGGGCTGGTTTGGGGTGGTTTTACATTTATTTTATATTTCTTTGTGGAAATAAGCGTGAGCAGCTGAAGATCAAGTCATCAACAGCGCCAGTCCTCAGGATCAGGATCAGGTTTGATGCCCATCAAACAGGCAGGCAGCTACGCTGTGTACCAACAGCTTCTCAGTGGCCTTTCAGCTTCACCTCATTCAGAAGAGCCCAAAACAGCTCAATGCAGACAGCACAGAGAGGAAAGGGCACTCACAGGGCCAGGGGAAGGAGGAACATGAACACACCGAGAGCAGCCACCAGCCCCCGAACCCCAAACCAACCAGCGTGCACCCAACAGCTCAGAAAGCAGGGCAGAACTGAGAAGCAAAGCCAGGCACAATCGTGCAAAAAGGATCACCTCGTTTTGGGGAGGCCACTTCATGATTTTTTCAATAAATGCACCTGGCATGTGGGTTGCAGTGGGAATATACACTCATTAATTTCCAGCCCAGTGTCAGCTTTCCAGATACCAGCTCGTCCCAAAACAATGGCTGTAACAGAATACAAACCTTCCAGATCACCGCTGTGCCCGGGGTATTAAACAGCACGGAGGAATAAAAGGCAGAATAAATATTTCAAGGGGTTGCAGCAGCAAGAGCAATAGCTGGGGATGAGAACAGAGCAGCTCCTGACCCGAGTGGTTCCAAGGCACAAAACGGGTTGGGTTTCTAAAGCCACGACTGGCCACAATGTCCAAGAGCAGGTCCCAATTCGTGGCGTTCCCATTTATGGCCTGCCCAGGTGAGATAGTCCGTCTGCTTCATTTCCAGAGGATGAACATCCCAAAATCAATCCTCCCCATCACACGTGGGAGCCCAAACACTGACGCTCCTGAAAAATTGGGTTTATCCTTCTGGGTCTCAACTGCAACACGGAGGAAGTTCCTTCTGCTGTAATTCCATCGTGCCCAAGGCTGCTGAGAGGGGCTGATGGAGGTCTCCTCTTTGGCATTTACTGATCTCTGGTGCCCGCCCCAAAACTGATTTAACAAGGAAAAGTGAAAACCAAGCAGGCAGTGACTCTTCTTGCTATGCAGGCGCTTGCCAGGAAACTCAGCTGCAAATCTCTCTGTGCAGCACCAAAAGCCTCTCCCGAACCCTTTCATGTGTCTCTCTACACGTCAAGCTCCCTTTCTTCTTCCTTTTATCTTCATATTTGGATAATTCTCACTAAAAGCAAGGTGGTCGTTCCTGCAAAATTACCATCACGTCTCTTGATGGACTTTTAAGATCTCTGCTGCTTGTTACACAGCGCTGCGATGTGTTTTGCCAAGAAGCGAGACATTGTTTATTCTTGTATTAGGAAGACAAAGTGTTTCCCACTCGAGGGTTTCATCTCTCCTAAAACGCGGGCGTAGCAGGGAGAGTGGCAGAGCTGGAGGGAGGAGACTCCTGACGGCCCCGGAATTTCAATTCCATTGATTAGCAGCATCGCCAGCGTAAGGAGATTTAATGCCGAGCCCGGTGTAAATTGGATTCCAATTGCTGTCCCTGTGTAAAAGGGGGTCTCACATAAAGGATTAAACGCGGGCCAAGGGTGCACAATGAACCCACTGGCTCATTCACAATCAGCTTTGTGTACTCATTAGAAAAGGGAGCTAATCACCCCAGTTTGTGCTGGTTTCAGAGCTGCCAGCACAAAAGGCTGTGACCTCCCACTGCGAGTCAAAGACAAAATATCCCGCTTTCTCCCATGTACCAAAAACTCTCATTTTGTGCCTCCAAAATTCAACCTTCTGATGGGCCCACAATGAAAATTAGCTATGGTCAGCAAGACTCAGTTACCCCTAAAATCCCAATTATGTTGCTTAATATAGGGGATGAATCGGGCAAACTAAACATCTGTCCAGTAAGGAGTCTACCAGTGACCTAGTTCTGTCCCAGTGTGTGGCTTGCTTGTAAATGTGTTCCGAGCATGTGCAGAGCCACAAAGCACAGAGGCTTCCCAAGCAATCTCCCAGGTAATCAAAACCCACATCTGAAGCAGCGTGTGCAAGCGTGTTCCCACACTTGTTGGTACAGCCCAGAAAAGCACAGGAGGCAAACCAAAAGTTGTAAGGAGTGGAAAAATAGGAAACTTTGCTGCGAGCAGAGCTTTTGGAAGAGACAAAGTGCTGGCCAGGAGGTGGGGAGCCAGGTGGGATGTTCCCCCACAACCCCTTTGGTCCTACAAACAGCTGCTGGGAAAGAAAAAATGCTCCCTTGCACACTACACACCTCTGTGTCCAAGTTGTAGAGTTCCCAGCATACCACAGGTCAGGGAGGTGGGCACCCCCATGACCCACGTACCCCTGAACTCTTTGTGTTTCCCAAGGGAAACACCTCCTCAGCCCTCCAAAAATGGGGTGTCTCCCCTGCTGAGGTCACTCCCCATGGCCTTCCCTGGGGTGACAGCCCCAGCACTCCACCACTGAGACCCCACCTTGCAGATGTTCATCGTGTCAGAGGATGAGCAGAGGAGGGGCAGGCACTGATCTCTGCTCTGTGGGGACCAGGGACAGCACCCAGGGAAGGGCTGGAGCTGTGTCA
>JAWWMP010000148.1:17897966-17920066 GCA_035047865.1 Dendrocincla tyrannina | reverse complement strand
GAAGGGGTAGCAGAGGATGTTACCCAGACTTGGAGCACCTGCCAGCCTGGGCAGGGCTGGGACAGGGCACTACCCAGACCTGGAGCTCCTGCCAGCCTGGGCAGGGCTGGGACAGGGCACTACCCAGACCTGGAGCTCCTGCCAGCCTGGGCAGGGCTGGGACAGGGCACTACCCAGACCTGGAGCTCCTGCCAGCCCAGGGGGGGCTGGTACAAGACGCTGCCATCCAACCTGCCTGCTGAATCACTCCCCACCAGCACCCAGGAGGTAAGGCTGATACGGCAGGACTTCCCTTGCTTTCAGCACCTCCTTCCCTGAGCACTTCAACTGGACATAGACCTTTATGAACGAATTTAGAGACAGAATTCCCCTTCTTTTTAACTTCTGTGATTTTAAGGCCATGTCTGCCCACCCCCACCCCACGAACACATCACCACACAGACCGAGGGCAGGATGAGCACAGCCAGGCGTGCAGGGGCTGCACACCTCGCACGGGGACACAGGTGGCATGTGCCCGGGTGCCACAGGGCAGCACATTACCAGTCATGGCAGCTCCCCCAGTGCTGATGCCACCAGGCAGAGAGGACATGTACAACCTCTGAAGCCTTTCCAGCCCCCCTGTACCTCTAGCAAAGAACACAATGAAGTAGGAAGCAGCAAAGCAGTGGCAGGTGACAGCTCAGCAGACACAGGGGGAGCTGGGGAGGAGGAAAGGATGCACAGAGGTACAAGAGGAGCCCCCACACCCCTCTCCCCTCGGGGCCAGCAAGGAAGAGCAGGCTTAAGTCAAGGTGCCAGCAGGAGGGAGATTCCTGCTCTCTTTGGCCCCTTCAGCCAGGCTGGACAGGGCTTGGAGCAACCCGGGCTAGTGGCAGGTGACCCTGCCCAAGGCAGGGGATGGGATGAGATGAGCTTTAAGGTCCTTTGCAACCCAAAGCATTCTGTAATTCCACAATGATTGCCAGCAAAAAGACCCACACAGCTCTCCCAGGACCCAAACATGCAGAACCCAGACCTGCTTCCCCAACACACCTCCCTTAGGTGCTCTGCAGGATCCCGTGTGGCCACCCTGGAGAAAGTAACCCCATGGCCTGAGAACACCAGAGCTGCCTTTCTTCCTCAGGGCTTTGTGTTGGCAAGAACCAGACACAAAGAGGGACTCGTTACCTGCTCAGCACTGAACACACACACAGAGTCCCCCTGACTGCACACACGAGGGAAAATGAAGCATCACAAATTCCCTTCAAACGTTGTGTTAACCTCACTCAATCAACCAACAGAACTTCCCTCCCTAGTCCTCGACCAGTGGTTATTTTATGAAAAATGCAATGTTTGGCCTGAGCAGTATGGCAATTCAGGAAAAAAGGAGGGGGAAAAAACAAAAGAGAGAAATACTACATTTAACACATTTGGAAATGCAATTAGTCAAATACAACTTCATAATAAGCAGTCCCCTCTGCCCCCAAAAACAAAAAAGAAAAAGCAAAACTCAAGTGCAAATTTAGGAACTGAGAATGCAGCTTGGAAATTTGCCACTAATGGAAAAAGAACGGGTGCAGCTCCTGAAACAACCCCACTGTTTCTGTGTGGAATCCTTATTTTCAGTTTGGCCTCCCAAAATGAAATGGGTTTTAATCTCCCCTGCTAAACTGGCACGACGTTGACTTCAGCTTTTGGGTGTCCATTTGTTCTACCACATGACATCACGAGATGCCTGCCAATAACAGAGAGATGCCTAAAAGCCTTGAAATTCTTGGCTATGGGACTCCAGGTTTTCTGAGAACTGTTAATTTACTTTGGCTTAAATCCTAGATTTTGGCTCCACTTGAGAAAAGTCTTTCTCACACAGTAATTAAACTTGTAGTGGACAACACTGAAGCAATAGGAGGCGAGCTGCAAACAGAGGATGCTGTCTAGGCACGTTTTCCTTGGGTTTCTCTTCTTGCAGCCACCAGAAGAAAGCAGTGAAGGACCAGTAACACAGTTGAAGTCCTAATTAGACAATTATGGAAGAAGAAACGGCGTTTGTCAGACAAAACTTTATATATAATTACACAATTGCAGGAAGCCAAGCTGTCAATTAGAAAACAACCTAAACTCAGACCACGCAGAATTCAGAATAAGGAAGAGCAGCGGAGAAATTACCTTTCCCAAAGCAACATTTCCTGGGCTCTGAGCAGCATCCTCGTGGTGGTGCAAAGCAGGAGAAGCCTCAGCTCCCTCACCTGCATGGGGATTCTCCTTCCAAACCCAGTAACAGCAGGGGACAGCCCAAAGAGAGTGTCCTGCCCCTCCAAACCATCACGGGGACAGGCCCTCGGCTGCTCCTTCCCCAGAGCTGAAGAGGAATTTGGCTGTATTTCCCTGCACTGCTCGTGGAGCAGGAGAACAGAAATGGCACAAGACTGCAAGTTCAAATACATTACAAAATAGTCTGCAAAAATAGCTGGGCCTTGGAAGAAATATCCTTCTCCATGGAAACCACCAGACGCTCCAAATTCTGGCAGACTCGAGAGAACGGCTTGGCATTATTAAAGGAAATGTCTGTGTATTTGGGCTTTTCTAATGCTGACCTTCAGCAAGAGAGGAGCAAGTGCTGGTGTCCAGCCCAAGGTCAGCTGAACTTCCTCCATCCTTCCCTCTCCTCCTTCAGGGACCCGAAATTCCTGGGGAACAGAAGGATGGGCGGGGGGTTTGCTTTGCAAGGCTCTGCAGTGCTTTTAATTACAGATGCAGAAGGGAAAGAAGCAAGAAAAAAAGACCCCCCTGGGGTTTTTTTAAACACCTGTCCATACAAATAAGACACCTCCACATATTTTGTTGTGTGGAAGGAGGCAAAGCAACGCTCCTGTAATACACTAATGAGCGTGACACATATATTGCAGCATCTGTGAATTCCAAAGCTCTCACACTCAAGCGAGTGCAAGAAAAGCCATTACTATTCTCTCCCTCACCCAAAACACTCTCCACTTTGGATGCCAGGTGGGGAACTATAGATTAATTAACTCCCAACTGGCACTGATGGGATAATTACAGTCGCCTGTCTCTGGATTTCACTCTTTCCAGCTGAACTGCCACACCAAAAAAGCAAACCCTAAGCACGAACCTCCACTTCTGCACTGGTTCCCAACAAGGCACTGACCCCTTACCTGGGGAGGCTGGGATACACCATTCAGAAGGACTTAATAGAATATTTTTAAAGAAATAAAAGTGCTGCAGCCTCAAAACATGAAAGGGCCGGGCTACAAAGGAGCACTCGTATAGAGAGCAATTATATTTTTGATATCTAATGGTTCTGCCTCAGGAAGCAAGAGCTGGCTAGCATCAAACTGTATAAAAGAAAGGATTATGGGCTCATGAAAAAAGAATGCCATTTTGATTTAAAAGCCAGCAAAGCATAGTGCAGATTTGTTATTTTAACTCACAGCGCTTAATTCCTTTAACAAGCCCGAATGCCATTAAGGACATTAAAATACACGGGATGGTTCTGGTGCAAGACATTCCCAGTAAGCTCAGTTCTCATCCCCAGCTCCAAATGCACTGCTCTCTGCTTCCCAAAACCCTCCTGCACCTGCAAAATGCACCTTGGCTACCCAAGACTGCAGCAGGAACAATCACAAACCAAACCATTTCCCACTTATTTCCAAGAATCTCTTTCTGCCCAGCATTTCCCAGGGCCAGGACATGGGAACTCCCAGGCAGAAGGGCCCAAACCCTCCCAGTGACTTCCCAACCAGCCCCAAAAGCAGCTCCCACTTGGGTTCTGTGATTTTCCATGGGCCCACAGGTACTGCAGGTGAGTTTTTAAAAGAAATGCTCAGCATTTAATCCCCAGCCCCTGCAATCATCATCGGGGCTGAAACACAGAATTTGCACAGAAAGAAAAAGATTTGAGTTCTTCCTCAAGTCGAGAAATTAAAGGATAATCCCCAATTATTCAGAATACTTTTGTAGTCGGGTATCTCAATTTGCCTTTTCCTTTTATAGTGGAGTTTTAGAATGGTTTTGTTGTGGGATTCTTTTGAAGTCACTTGTGTCCAGAGGATTTAGAAATTCTGCAAAACTGGCTGCTGCTCCCTGTTTTAAAGAAGGGGTGTGTTCAGGGTGCCTAGATTAATAAAGCAGCACAGGATATGCACAAATAAAAATACATAAATATGTTCTTTCTGCATTAGTCCATTAAAAAGGAGAAAAACCACAAGTTGTTCTAACGAGCAGACATGGATGTGGGACCTACAGCACCTGCACCATCCTCACAGCAACGTGGGTCAAACAGGAGAAGGATGGAAAGTGGCCCAAGGCACAACAAAGGGCTGGAGAAGCAAATCTGTGCTAAAATGTGGTGCTTTGGGGACGGGGAGCAGCAGCACAGTTGGCTGCAGGGACTTCTGACAAGGGGAATGGCTTCCCACTGCCAGAGGGCAGGGTTGGATGGGACAGTGGGAAGGAATTCCTCCCTGGGAGGGTGGGCAGGCCCTGGCACAGGTTGGGCAGAGAAGCTGTGGCTGTCCCTGGATCCCTGGGAGTGGCCAAGGCCAGGCTGGACAGGGCTTGGAGCCACCTGGGATAGTGGAAGGTGTCCCTGCCCGTGGCAGGAGGGGGGACAGGGTGGTCTTTAAGGTCCCTTCCAACCTAAACCATTGGAACAGGATTTTTTTCTTTCTCAATCACCCCAAATCATGTTTGAAACTTCCATTTTGTGGGGATAAATACACCAGTAGATAAATAAATACAGTGTAATCGACAACTAACCTTTTGACAATATTGATAATCCACTGATTGACAATCCGAGTCCCTCTGTGTGTCAAAACCCCCAATCCCACAACGTGCCTGTCGTTCTTCAGGAAGGAGAAGGATCAGCTCCTGTCACAGCCCATCTACCCCCACCCACTCATTCCCCCCAAAATGCCACCTTCATCTGTCCCCTCACAGCCTCCAAGCCCCAACTCCTCCACACTTAATGAAAGCTGCACAGACAAATTCCTGCAGCAGGTTTCTGTGAAAACCTTGGGAATGGTGTCAGTGACAGGACAAGGAGTGAGTAGGAAATGCTGCTTGTTTTCCCTGAGAAGTGACAGCTATATTTCCTCAGGTGACATATCTCTGCGGCCATCACTTCCTCAGAAACCCTCCTGAAAACCCAGTCCCTGAAACTTTGCACCAAATTATCCACAGGGAGGACACGAGGCAATGTCAAATTATTATGTCAAAAAATAAAATTAACCAATCTGAGCCACAAGCCATCCTAGAGCCACCTAAATATCTCCACTCCCTTCTCCCATGTCTCAGATCCCAACCCAGAGGCTGCTGGAGCAGGAACCTGGCCAGGTTGCAGGGTGCATTTAGATATTTTTGGGGTGCAGGTCACACTGTTGTGACTAATTCCAGCTGCATCAGCAGAACAGAAGAAGCATCTCCACGAGATTTGGGTGCCTCAACCTGGCTGCTTTAAGAACGCTCCTATAAAAACCAATCAAACCCAAACTATTTCCCAGTATTACCCTTTAAGTAAAAATCTTGGGTTTTATTTTTCCTGAATCCATAAAAAAAAATTTATAAGGCATTTTATGACTCTTTTGATTTTTATAAGAGCTGTTTAGAAGGGAATAAAAAACCCACTGACTACTCAGGAAAATAAAAATGTTACACAAAAAAAGAGCTGTCAAAAACATTGGCTAGTTAAAAAACCCTGCTAATTTCTTTAAATCACAGCAGGCTTCACATTTGGTTGAAGCCACAGCAGGTACATAAAGGCAAAAATGTAGTTCCCTTCTTGATGTCTTTAAAACAATCAGATAAAGACAGAAGAAGAAGAAAGAAAATCCCCTGGTTTAAACTGATGCAGTGTGTTTCCAAACAGCTCCAAATGAACACAAAAATCTTGAAATAAGGAATCTGAAGACAAAAGGCTGATGGAGGACAAGTGTGAGACTATTTGTTTGCACCATGGTCAAAGGCAAACTAAGATGTTCCCTCCTGACCCATTTGCCTCTAACCCTCCAGAAGGCTGGAAGATCATTCTGCATCATTTTGTGTGTAAAGACACCTCCAAATCCTTAATTATGGTGCAAAGGCACCTCCAAATCCTTAATTATTCAGTATAATCCTGAGTAAAAAACTCACCAAAGATGCAATTAAGCTTCTGCATGAGTCCAGGTAGGAGTGACAGAACAAAACCAACCTCAAGCAGGGAAAAGCAGCTTTACCACATTAATCCAGAGTGGAAGTCCAGCACGACAAGCAGCTTCTCCACTGACAAGTGTTTGACCAACATCAAGTGCAGGTTTTTCTTGGGTTTGTTTCCAAAAGCTCCCAGGGGCAGCAGATGAGTGGAAGAGCCTCCCTTCCCACAGGGCTCTGCACCAGCCAAATTCAGACTTTTAGCCTCTGAACACTTCATACAAAGTCACCCCATCCTTCCAAACACCTCTGCAGCTCCAAGAAACACCTGGGAAGTCCCAAGATCCCCATAAACACAGGGATCCAGCCCTGCCTGCTGGGGTCAGGCCATGGGACAGCCCCAGCCTGGCTCCCCACGTGCCCCCCAAGGTGAGCTCTGCCCAGCACCCTCAGCTGGGACCACACATGCTGCATGGACCCACCTGCAGACAAACCACCCTTTGGGGCTGCTGTGCCTCAGGAAGCTTTACAGCTCATTTAAAGGCAACAGCTTGTATCATTTTATACTGTTTAAAGCTCCATTTTTATAGGCACAAGGGTATCACAGCTCCAAATCAGTCCTGCCACGCAGAGAGAGGCTCGTAAGAACCGACCCACCACTCCATCCCTGCACCACCCAGACTGCTTTGCTGGGGGAAGAGGGAAACTCCTCCCAAACACCTTCCAATGCTCACCAAGATTCAGCCATAAAGCCTCTGCCTTGCCTTGCACTGACCTGTATTTGCAAACCTGCGCTGAAACCTCGTTTTGCCTCCTTTTAATTAATTGAATTGAGAAGCAGGTGCCTGCTGCAGTCCCGCAGGGCACGTTTATATCCTCCTGCTGACGTTACAGAGGTTCCCTGCCATTGCTGCTGCACAAGCCAAGCCAGGCAGGATCAGCTCTTCCCAAGTCTCCTTGGCAGAGGGAAAAACTGGTGCAGCCTCAGGTCCTGCTGAAGGACCCACAGCTGAGCACTGCTCCCAGTCCCACCAGAGGGATGGATGGACAGACAGACATCTCTTGTCCTGGAGAACAGGTTGCAGTTCCCAGTGGGAAAGGTTTCCCAGGGTAAATCAGGCTGCTCCAGGCACCCAAAACACACCCCAGGGTGGGTTTGGTCGAGCTGCAGGAACTGCTTTATTCATGACCAGTCCCCTTGCAGGGGTCACTTGAGGCATTAGCTGATCAAACACGACTTGCATATTTCCAACAGAAAGAATTAAAGCCACAATGGCCAAAATAAAGCCTCATAAAGTGAGGATAACACATAATTCATGCCAAGGAGAGTAAAACAGGGCAGGGAGGAGCACGGTGAGAACAGACCAGGAATGGAAAGCTGGAGAGGCTCAGTGACCTGGGAGTTACACCCCTCCCCAGGTGATACATCCACTGTTTTCCCAGGTGAACACATGCAGTTTGGGGATTTGGCATGGAAGGTTGCTCATTAAAGGGTCAGCTTCCAGAGATCCAGAGAGCTCAGCACCCACTGCTCTCGGCATGAGCTGCATTCCCAGGCACAACTCCTGGACAACATTAATGGCCAGCTCCTCATCTCTCAGTGCAGACCCACAGCAGGGCCAGGGAGTTTGGCAGCACTTGGCTTTGTTTCACTAATTGCAAAGCTAAGACAGTGAGACAACAGGACTTGTCCAAAACTCATTCTTGCAGAGCCAAGGAACCACAGAATCACAGAATTGTTAGGGCTGGAAAAGACCTTTAAGATCATCAAGTCCAACCATCAACCCAGGTCCTCAAGTGTCACACCCACTCATTTTTTGAACACTTCCAAGGATGGTGACTCCACCACTGCCTTGGACAGCCTGTTCCAGGGCCTGATAACCCTTTCTGTGAAGGTATTTTCCATAATATCCAATCTAAACCTCCCCTGCTGCATCTTGAGGCTGTTTCCTCTCATCCTGTCCCTTGTTCCCTGGGAGCAGAGCCCAATCACAACCTCCTGTCAGGGAGTTGCAGAGCCAGAAGGTCTCCTTGAGCCTCCTCTTCTCCAGGATGAGCCCCCCCAGCTCCCTCAGTCACTCTCCATATGACTTATATTCCAGACCATTCTCCAGCTCCATTGTCCTTCCCTGGACACACTCCAGCACCTTAATGTCTTGTAGGGAGAGAGACAACCCAACAGGCCAGAGCTTCTTTTCATCATTTTATGCTCTGGTTTACACCTCTTGATACCCAGGACAAGGCTGAGTTCACTAAAAGGACACACTGCCAGGAGCTCCAAACATTTCATATCCCATTTTCAATAGTGTGAAACCCTCTAAAAAGTCCAAGCAAGTATTTCCCTGAAACCATATAGCTGCATGCCTTCTGCTTTTGTCCTTTTTCTTTGTCATTTTCTTTCTTACAAGTATTTAAGTCAGGAATATTCATACTCATTCCGTCCACTCCTCAGGAGGGTGGGGAGGAATTCAGTGCCAAAGGTATAATCAAGAACTCAGATAAGCTCATGAGGTTTAAAGCGAGACATCAGTAATAAAAGCAATCACAGGCACCAACCTACTAAGAAGAGCAGTAATGGGATTATCTGTCAACACAAACAAAAGGATAAATACAAGCCAAACCATCAGTCCCTGAAAGGCAATTCTCACGTTACTCTGAGATTATGGCAGGGAGATTAAGGAACCCGAGGATCAAATAAAAAGTTATTGATTGTAAAATTCTTGCCTTAAACAACATATGTGTTTATGGTTTAAGATAATCAGGGTATAATGTGTATGGCAGCAGCTAATTTAACCACAATAAAAGACTGCACCGTCCCCATGAGCAGCAGCCACAGGGAGACAAATCAGGGACTTTCCTCTTCCACAGAAACTTCTCTCCCTTCATCACATTCAAGCAGCAGGGAAAAAACCCAACCCACCACTAAATCCCAACGCAGCTGAAGGCAAACCCACAGTGGCATTCCAATCCCCCTTTCATTTGGGCAGCTCTACTCGTGTGAACGAGGCCAAGGCTGAAATGCTCCTCTGGAGCAGGCAGGGCAGCCCTGGACCAGGATCTGCTCCATGGAGAGAGCGGCTGATCCTGGGGCTGCCCCGTGCCTGGAACCCTCCTCAGGGTGGCATTTCACAGCACTGCATCACCTGCCTTTGCCTCTCCAACATGAGTCATGCATGTGTTGGGCAGGAAAAGCAGCCCTGGGCTTTTGTATGTGCTGGCAGGTGAGCAGGGACAGGTGCCCACACATGAACACACACGGTCCTGGCAGGCAGGAGAAGCGTGGGGAGGGACCCAGCCCTGTTTTCCTTCCTCCCACTCTCTCCCAGCAAGCCTTGCCAGCTGCCCTTTTACCTTTCAGATGTTCAGCACAGCTGCCAAGGCTGCATCCAGATGAAAGGTTTGAAGCATGACACAGGAGCATCTTCCCTGCTTCCCTTTCAGTCCAATTACTGCCTTCACCTGAGCGCCCGTGGGAGGGGAGGGAGGGGGCCCAGGAGCAGCAAGAGCCTGTGGCAGCTCCCAGGTAATTTGATGGCACCCAACTTCTGGTCCAATTTACAAGGCAGCACTGGGGGACTGGCAGAGCTGTCCCCAGCACTCCGACCCTTCCTGACTGCACGACTGATCCCAGAGCTCACAGTGCTCGTTCCTTAGGGCTGGCACAGTCAAGGAGCAGATCCTCGTTTATTTAATAGGGTGGGATCAGGCCCTTGTTGCCCAGAAAGCCCCAGTGATGCCTACAAAACCAGCAGCACAGGCACTGGGAAGGCTGTCTCGGGGTGCCTGTGCCTTGCATCAACAGGAGACTTGTTTCCTTGTCCTTGATGCTCCCAACCCACAGCAGGATTTCAGATTCCCACACATTTTTAGGAATCCATTCCTTCCCCTTTTTCACACGAATGCCTCGAACCCACTCTGATCCCTGAGTGACAGGCACAGCTCCAAGCCCCCAAGGAAGGGTATATCAGACACCAGAAGGCTCCACAGGCATTTCCATCTCCTTACACATCCGAGCCCCTCAGCACACAGCCCAGGAGCTTCTCTGCACACCGTTCAGCCATCCACCTAATGCTCACTTAATGGGAGTGTTTGCAGAAAAACACTGCAAGAATTTTCAAATAGAAACAATTAGCATTCACAGTAATTTGCATCTACTTTTCCCCATTTCTAAAGCAGCAGGCTCTACTTTAATATTAACCCCTGCTTGCTCCTCAAAGCCCAGTGCAGGGGAGTGAGCCACACAACTCCCATTAGAGACCACGGGAGCAATTCAGTTCACCAGGGAGGAGATTACATGGCAATGCTCGGAGCTTTGGGGGACGACCCTTTGTTTTTAAGCATCCTGCATGTCAGCAGAATGAGCAGCTTCCACCTCAGCACAGCTCCTTTCCCCAATGTCCTATTCCCTAATCCATTCTCCTGTGCATCCAGGGACTAGGATGGGATTTACTCGTGCAGTATTCACCAAATCCCTCCCCCATCATCAAAGGTGCCCTGAACACATCACAGGCTGAGATCAGAGCAGCCAAGCTCCATAAAATCCTGGAACCTGGGCTGGGGAGTGGGATGGAAAGTTTTCATTAGCCTCCAATTTTGATCCAGGCTCATTCTGAAAGCCAGCTCTGCCCATGAACACTTCCATCCTGGAAATCACAGTCAGCCACTGGGAAGCCTGGGGTTTCCAAAAGCTGAAACAGCAGGTTCCACCTTCCAGACTGTGCAGAATGGGAGCCCCCTGCTCACTGTGCCGATCCCACCCCTGCAAACACGGCCTGTCTTGCACTCACAAGGCACTTTGTGACCCAAGCAGGTGGCCCCTGTGCCTGTGCCCACGTGATGTAGAGGAAGATGAGCAGAGGGGGACAGGAGGAAGCTCAGGATAATTCCCTCCGAATGGGGCTGTATTTCCAAAGGTGCCCAAGAGACTTACGGCACCATCAACACGAGCTGAGCATCCTCTATGAGGCAAAGAAGAAAGGGAGCAACTTCTTATTAAAACACAGCAACTTTTTTGCTGTCTAGCACAGAGCTCCACAAGAGAGCAGGTTTTTTTCTTCCCCTCTCTTCAAAAACCCTGAAGAATTCCATGTAAAATGAGTCCAAGTTTAAAGACTCCACATCTGATGGCATCTCAGCAGAGCCCACTTGAGCAATGCGGTGCTGTCCCCTGTGTGCATGCCCTGCTATTCAGTCTTTAAGAGATCACATACTCCTTCTCCTGCAGGACCTCTGCCTCCTCCTGCTCACTGGTTTGATGGGAAGCAGCAAGTGAAGCAGAACAAACGGGAAAAGTCTTGTCAATCTCTGCCTGATGTGGTAACAAGTTCTGCTGGCAGGGCAGATGTGGATTTACACTGAGATACCTGAGTCCTGTAAACAACGTGGCTGGTGTGCAGTGAGAAGACAGGGATCCATCCAAGGAGGATGTGGATCTTTCAGAGGATGCTCTGGATTACTCCTGATGAGCTCGACACTCTACACCATTTACTGAGTGCTATCCAAACAGAAGGGACACACAGAATCAACCAAATTCTCTCTGCTCTCTGGAGACCTGCAATAAGAGCTGAGGGAACAGCATGAAGCTGTGCCAGGGGAGGTTTAAGATGGATCTCAGGGAATGGTTCTTCCCCCAGAGGGTGGTGGGCACTGCCCAGGCTCACCAGGGCAGTGGGCACAGCCCCAAGGCTGCCAGAGCTGCAGGAGGGTTTGGACAGTGGGACAGGGTGGGATTGTTGGGGTGTCCTGGGCAGGGCCAGGGGTTGGATGGATGATCCTTGGGGGTCCCTTCCCACTCAGGATGTTCTCTGACTCTACAAAATACTGGGTTGTTTAATATAAACTGTAGAACTGAGGAAATTCCAAGAGATCCTCTTTGCAAAACGTATTCTTTTGATGTGGGTGTTGAAGAGCTTTTTGGGTAAGAAAGTTTTCGTTTGGTTTTTAAGGATAAAGAAGTCAAATAGTCAAAATCACTAAATTACCCAAACATGTCTGGCATCAGGAAGACACATAATAGACTGAACAACAGAGTCCCACGTCAACATCTCCTGAACCAAGCACTAGGCCTGAGCTAGAGATAAATCAATTCCAGGGCACAGGTTTGCTGAAAGCACAGCAAGAGACGCCCCCTCACCTTCTGCTCCCCAAAATCATTTCAGAGCCTGTAGGTGACTCCAGAAACCTCAAATGATGCAACTGAGCAGAAGGAAAAGGGTGTATTCTATGGTCATCCCAGCAGCTGATCACAGGAATTGGGCAACAGCCACGTACCACTCCGGGGGCAGGACCCTGCAGAGCACCAGCCCTTCTTGCACATTGTGCTATCACTATTCCCTCCATACAAAAATAAACATAATTAAAGATAAACCTCAGGAAAAGGTAAAACTAAATATCACACCAGGCTTTGCAAACACCTCTCTTTGCCTACTTATTGATACAGGTAGTAACACCACCAGAAGAGAAATGAGGCTGCTGAGTGTGTTTCCATTTCCCCCAGACACAAAGCCCAGAATAAAGTTCCCCTCCAAAAGACACACCATGCTCTCCTGCTTCTCCTGTGAGCTCAATTAAAGATCTGCTCAACCTGCCTCCATACAAAATTCAGAAACCTGGAGGACTTTGAAATGCGTTGTACCCTGGTGGGGAACAGCCACTGGATCATTAATACTCTGCTTCAATGTAAATGTTTAAAAACTATGCAGAAGTTGAAAAGGAGATCCGTCTGCACCAGTTTGGTTTGTACACTGTGAGAAGCCACATCTTAAAGACTTCAAGCTGCCAGCAGCAAGTCCATCCAGCACAGTGCAGGGCCACCTTGCTGAGAGCCCTGGAGAGGGCAATGCACCAGCACTGAAACAGCAGAAAGCCTTGGCTGAACCCAGGTCCAGACCCAGGGTGGGCTCCAGAATGAAATCCAGAGTGCAAAGATATTTGTAAAACCCAGGAAATTATTATTCCCACAAAAACTTCCTTTGGAAATGAGTTCCCACCCCTGCCATTCAGCTGCTTGCAAGTCACTTTTTCCTGCGTGGCACAGCACTGATGGCACCTCTCCCACCAGGAGCTGACACGTTCCCAGCCACAGCCAACAAAGCAAGCAGTGATCTTGTCCATCACCTGGTGCTAAAACACAGGCAGCCCAAGCCTGTCTCCTTGCAGCAGAGAAGCACACATGCTTGGGAGTGCTTGCTAAATAAATCACAAGATAAATACATCCAGAATGGTCTTCCTCAAAGTTTTGGGAACGGGAAGATCCCATGCAGCTAAAACACTGCCAAAATCATTTTTTCAAAGGAATATCGTGAGGATAAATTGCTATTTAACTTATTCTGAATTAATTTTGGGGTTTTTTTTGCAGACAAGAAGCTTTAAGGAAAGGCTAAGGAATCATTTTCTGGGAATCCAGTCATCTGCAGCAAAGTGTTGAGACTGTTAATGCACCTCCAAAACTCAGGAAAAGGGGGAAGAGGAAAAAAAAAAAAGAGACACTGACATGGATTAAATGCCAAGAGCTCCTATACACGTACCTGTGGGAATGCCTAGAAACCAAACAACAGCAGGACCCTGCAGTGCCAGGTGTATATATGCAAAAAGGAGTGTGCAGTCCTTGTCAGAACAGCTCAGGGTCCATAAAATATTAAGAGTGAAAAGGGTGTTTAGCAAACCCAAACAGCACCTCCAGTGGGCTGGCCCAAAACAAGAGCTATGCAGAGGACTTTGGCCATGGGGCACAGCTGGGGGAGTAAAGAATTCAGAAAAATGAGGACAGTGAGGGGCAAGGGGGGAAAAGAAGAAAAGGTCTGGAGTGAAGACAAGGAGGGATGACAGCCAGTGATCCCAACTCCCTCCTCCCCACCCCTGCTCTCGGCTGCCCCAGAGCAACCCAAAACCTGCTTCTGCCCAGGTGCCAGGACAGCCCTTTTCCCCTCTCCAAATCCATGCAGCCCATGAATTCCCAAATCAGCCAGAGTGCCCTGGGTGGCTCAGGGAGAGCTGAGACAGGGACACTGCCAGAGCCCTGCCTGGGAAGCTGCCACCCCTGGAGCAGGACCCTTCCACGGATCCGTGGGCTGGGTGCTCGTGATGGACCAAGTGTGCAAATGATGAACCCACAACTAATCCCCTTCCTCCTCTCTTGCTCCCAGAGGTCTCAGCAGGGTGACTGCAGACCCAGGAATATTTGGGGTGTATTTGGGACGTGCCCAGATCCGTTTGGAGGCGCCTTGTTTGGGAGGTGTGAAGCAGGAGAGCCAAGGCAGTGAATTTGTGCTGTTTGTGTAAGGCCTGATCGGGGGGGAAACAGCAGCACAGTTTGTAAAGGTCAAAGCCTATGCAATCATACATTTTGCATGGGTGAGAGTCACTTCTGTCAGAGAGGGAACAAAAGAGTGACAGGAAAGTAGAACAGCAGTGGCGAAATTTCAGTATCCCAGGGAAAAAAGGCAAATTGTTTGCACATTTTGGGGAAGGTGGTTTCAAAAGCAACTTTGATATTTTTGTAGATTAATCCCTCGTTTGCTTCTTAATACACTTTGTTTAGAAAAGTCTCCTGAAAGCATATTCTAGATGTCAAATATTGTATCAGCAACAATGGAAAATAAAGGCTTAGGCAAAATATATACTGCAAACATCACCTTTTTCAATTGGTTGAAGTCATTTACTCCAGTAACACTGTCACGCTGAGAAAATGATCTTTTGTCTATAACTGCTACACAGCTATTAAGCATTTTAGCATATAAGTATGATATTTTTCTTCTTTAGTGTGCAGCTCTGCTTGGATAGAAATAAGGTGCGGGGGGAAATAAAATCAGCGTTGAAGCTTGGGTAGGAAGTTCACAAAACAAACACACAGTCAACAAGGAGACTGTGTTTACACTGCAGAGAGAGAGAATTTAAAAAACATTTATGTAGAAGCACAAATGGTTGCCCTGTGACAAAATCAATGATAATGCCACGTCTGTGCCTTGTGCCAAGGGTCACTCACTAAATAAAAAGTGCTGCTTAGAAAACATGCCACCAGAATTAGCCCCAGCAATCCCATAGCTGGGGATGCTCATGGAGTAAGAGGCATCAAAGCATGGATGTCTTAATTTACTAATCTTCCTTGTCAAGCAGAGCAACCCTGTGCTTCTTTTTTCTTTTAAAAAATAACTTAGAAAAACTTGGAAGTATCTGAACAAAAAGAAACTTCCCGAGCACGCCTCCAGACATGGGAGGGGAGGGAGCAAGGGAAGAAAGGAGGAGCAAGACACACATCCTTCCTTTTACTATTCCAAGGTGCAAAGCCTTCTCCACCACGCCAGATTTTCAAGAAGCTATCACACATTCATAACACTAATTGATTTTCATAGAGAAGAGAGCAGATGAGGTCTCTTTGGGAACTGCCTGCTACATTTCTGCTTGAAAGGAGATCGCTGCTGGTGTGCCTCAGCTCCTTCATAAAAAATTTAATTAACAATATCTCCAAGAACAAACCCCCAGTTAGGTCCCCAGCTATCGTGTGGCTGCCTCTGCACCACGGCACGTTCAGCCTGAGCCCACAACACCTGTCTGGGCAGGGTCTCGGGGAGCAGCAGGGATGTGTTGGCAAGGGGGGATGCACACAAAGGGACCACGAGGTGCCCTCATCCAGCCTGGCACTGACACCTTGTTTTCCTCACTGCCACTTCTGATGGGTCCACATTTCTAGCCCTGATCTGGTGGCAATGCCAGAAAGAGAAACACGTAATGAGCCATGGATCCAGCTGATGGTTTTCAGAGATCGATGTTCCAGGAACAGCAGAATCCACACACTTTAGCTCATGGATAAAAAGGGACAATCATGTAAATGGAGACTGGCGCGTCCCACGGGAGAGGGACCATCGTCCCCAAAGGGCACCAGGAATAGAAAGGCACCATGTGCCGGTCTGGGAGTCCCATCTGGCAGAGCGACACAGGAGAGAAGGCAAAACTGGATTCCTCTTCTCTCCATCCCCACTGCCACCCTCCCTGCTGCAGCCTGGAGGAGCTCTCCTCCCTGGAGGAGCTCTCACCTCCGAGGATCTCTTCCTTCAACAAACTGAAAGCAGGGGGCAAGTGATCTGAAAATATGACCAACATCACAGACAGCCTCCCAAACCACTTCTCGTCCCTGCACGTGGAGTCCAGGCACACACACAGCACAAGGACTCACAGCTCTGAAAATTCTCCCAACTGCACAGCAATCAGTGCTGATTTACGAGAAACAGTGTGGCCAACAGGATCAGAGGGATGATCATTCCCTGTGCTGAGGCTCCTCAAACCCTGGAGTCACTACAAGAAAGACACTGAGGGGGTTGGAGTGTGTCCAGAGATGGACAACGGAGCTGGGGAAGGGGCTGGAGCAGCAGGAGAGGCTGAGGGAGCTGGGGGGGCTCAGCCTGGAGAAAAGGAGGCTCAGGGGGGACCTTCTGGCTCTGCAACTCCCTGACAGGAGGGTGGGACGAGGGCAGAGGGTCAGGCTCTGCTTGCAGGGAACAAGTGATGAGACAAGTCTCAAGCTGCACCAGGGGAAGTTGAGATTGGATTTTAGGAAACTGTTTTGCATGGAAAGGGTTTAGGGCATTGAAACAGGCTTCCCAGGGCAGCAATGGAGTCACCACCCCTGGAATTCTTGAAAAAATTCATGGATAAGGCACTTGAGGACATGGGTCAGTAGTGAACATGGTGGTGGGTGCTGGGCTGACAGGTACACTTGATCTTAAAGGTCATTTCCAACCTTAACCATTCCACGACGAATCTGTGCCACAAGCTGAGCCCCTTTTCTGTTATCCTTTACAAACTTTTACCACTGCAGATGCAATACACTTGATCTATTATCAATAATGCCAGAATTGAAAAGGTCAATCACCACTATTAGTCAGTGGAAATGAGGCAGGATTACCCCTGGAATGCCAGCACTGGCAGTGGAAGCAGCGTAAGGGAGGGAAGGGCAGGTACGTGTGGGCACCACTGGCACTCGACCTGCCCAAACCTCCACCCAGCCCGCAGCTCAGCCATCACTCCCTGCCAGCTCAGAGCCTGAAGAGTCTCCACCAAACAAAGATTACACCCAAGACACAACCAAGTGCTATTTCACAGAGCCTCAGAAGCACTAGCAGGGTGCACTGGTGCCACTTCTTAGGGCAATTCTTAGTTACTCAAGTGACCTTTGCCTGCCTGCCAAAATCCAGGTGTGACGCTGTGCCAAGGGCCACAAACCCAGCAGAGAGGAGGGGTTTGGGAGCAGAGTTACAGCAGGATAGCAGAGCAGA
Source organism: Dendrocincla tyrannina (assembly GCA_035047865.1). NCBI lineage: Eukaryota > Metazoa > Chordata > Aves > Passeriformes > Dendrocolaptidae > Dendrocincla > Dendrocincla tyrannina. Next base: position 17,902,676 of record JAWWMP010000148.1, on the reverse strand, counting down.
CACCCCTTACACACGCTGCCACCCCTGCAGGACCGGGTGCCATCCCACACCCACATCCCCCATCCGTGGTTCAGCCGGGGGTTCCACTCTCCGGGCTCGGCACTGAACGGAGCTGGCACAACCACCCCGATTCACCTCCCGGGGAACTGCACTTCAGGCTCGGGGGAATCTGTCCTTAAGAATGAGCTGAAGACTCCAGTGCTGCTGCTGCTAAAGCTCTTTTGAAAGGAAGGCCGGGGGAGGGAAGAGAACATCACAAATACACTACCGCTCCACCTCGCTCGTCTCCACCGCAGTTGGCAGCATTAGCTTTTTCTTCAGCACTTCAAACAAAAACCAACAACCACCAAACCAGCACCACTAATAGGATGCAAGCAGAACTATTTTTATATGTGTGTCGTTTTCCAAAAGCCCTGTTCAAGCCAGCAGTGTGGAAAAGAGGAGCTCCAGAGCACCCTGCTGCTGTTCTGAAACCATCAGGAAGAGGGGATTGTTCCGAAAGCACCAGGAAAACCACGGGGAAAAGGCAACACCTCTTTGTTCCCAGGGGAAAGGACCCAACCCAAGTGTACCAGCAGGATGTCCAGCTTGAGGCACCTGGCCCATATTCAATGGGAAAAACCCCACAGGTTCCAACAGTCCTGGAATATAATTTATCTTGGGCTAACAAAGATTTGCAGAGATAAACAAAACTGAGACAAGGCAACATGAAGTTATAGAATATTTGAGAATCAGAGCGAGATGGTATTGGCAGGAAGGTCAAAAGCCAAAATTCAAGCATAGCATTCAATTGCTGGGGTGGTTGCACCCCCACCAAGATGCTCAGGGGCACTCACAGGATTACAAACTTGCTTATCCATGTTTTGGAGGTCTGTCCTAACCTGGAATTCAGCACCAAAAAAAAAAACAAACCCCAAAGCCCTGGATCTTCCTCTGGGATCTACTTTCCAAAACAACCCAAATGTTAATCACACACAGATTTTAATGCTTGTGTAAAAACAACAATGAGATGATGTTTTGCAGTTATGGATTCCTGATCCCATGGGTTTGTACGGTGGGAGACACAAACAAAAAAAAACTCGTGCTCATAAACAAGTCTATTGACTATTTTCAAGATAGAGAGACATTTCAAAAAAACCTGTTTATTGTGAGATTATATGCCATTTTATAGCCATAAGAACAGGCTTCAATTCCACCATTTTCATGTAATCAACACTGTCTTGGTGATTTTTTTTTTAATAGAGTTAAACTTGAAAAGACCAGTATTTATATTAGTTATTAAAATCTGAGTAACAAGTAACTCTGGCAACTATTTTGATCCCTTTCTATTTATTAAGTATAGCAGTGCAGTGGTAAGGAAGGCATGCAAATACAACCTGAAATATTTATGCTTGGTGCAGTAACTCTGAGAATACAAAAAAAGAATAGAAATATTAAACTTTAAGAGGTACAAGTAAGGTAGAGGTGAGTAAAATAGTGCTCAAATCCAGCCACTGCTTAGTGATGGGGTAAAAAAATCCTCCAGTGGATGCAGAAAGGTCAGCCTGGCCTCCAATTCCTCATTTGAGAAGTTTGCCATTCCAACGTGGGCAAAAGCTTAGCAAAGATAAACTCAACGCACCCCCAAAAGGCCCCACAAACCAATAATGACAAGTGATACCACATATTTTCCCACTGAAAAAAGAAAACAAAACCAAGAAAACAAACAACAGAAACCAAAGCACAACGAAAACATCCAAACAAAAAACCCCAACCACACACACAAAACAAAACTGCAGCACAAAAAACCCAACCCCAACAGCGGCTGGGGGTGAACCATCTGTCTCCATGTGATGCTCTGCGATGGAAATGCGGCCACTAAAGAGTTAAGAGACGCTCTAAAAGTATCTCACCCTGATATGCTGCGAATTTGCTGGGATCTCACCGAAAACCGGGTGATTCTTACAGACCATATGTTCTGCAAACGACTGCAACAACAGAGGGGAGCAGGCATGGAAATCCACCTTGGGCTGCGGAGCTTGCCTGCCTTCTGGGGAGGGACGAGCCCCAGGGGCAGGATGGGTGGAAATTCAGCAAGTCCCACCTGCCCCAGGGGGACCCCAGACCAGCAGGAGAGAGGGCTGAGGAGGGGAGAGAGCAGGGATGGGGGGGAACCAGGTCTGGGGGGCATCCAGGGGATGGGGGGGATTCAGGGGATGGGGGAGCCATCCAGGGGATGGGGGAGCCATCCAGGGGATGGGGGAGCCATCCAGGGCTGCCCCCAGGCTTTGCCACCCACCCCAGCACATCATCCTCAGCCTCTCCTCCTCTGGTCCTGGCTCCTCCATCTCACCTGGGGCAGGACAACAGCCCTAAAATCTGGGGGCAGCCACTGGCAGGGGGCAGGCACAGCACTGCAGCCCTGTCTGGAGCACAGAGCTCCCAGAGGATGCCAGACTGGGCCTGAGGATCCCACTGGGAATGTTTTGTTCTGGTTTGTTCCCCCTCCCCAGTGTGTTGTAACCAGCCCCAGAGTAGATGCCAACGAAAGCAAGGCAGATGCACTTTTTACTACATTCATAAATCAGTGTATATCCAGAACTCTCTATTGCTGCAAAGCTGCACTCACTATAGATGCAGAGCAGAGCCACCCCTTGGGCTCCCTCTGCCACCCCTTGGGCTCCCTCTGCCACCCCTTGGGCTCCCCCTGCCCAGCCATGCCCTGGGGACAGGGAACTCTCCACTCTGTGCCACACCATTGCCACCAGACAAGTTCCTTATTTCCCAAGAAGTTTCTGGGTGTGTGGTGGGCTTTTAATGTTACTTCTTGTCCTCTGAGGTTTTCTGCAAGGGAAAACTGACTGTTGGACTAATTTCAGTATTGCCCGAATAAATGAGGACAAAAATATCATAGAGGGGGGGAAAAAGAGAACAAACCCCCAAACTGGAATCAGTAAATAACAAATCATGGCATTGCAATGCACATCTAAGCTATTGTGAACTCATCTCTTCAAGAGTTTCCACAGCCAGAATTCATCACTGATGAAAAGCACACAGAGAAAATAGTGGTTTAATTTGATTGTTTATATTATATGACACTATCTGCACAAGATTATAAAATAAAAGGCCAATCAGATTTTTAAAATCCATTAAAATTCACAGGACTTGGAAGTAAAAATTAACTCTTTCTGCCCCAGCCTCCCCATAAGAATTTACAAATAATGCTTTTTTCCCAACGTGAAGCCTTTGTTCTTTGCTGCAGCTGTGTGAAAAAATCTATACAGAACAGGAAAAACTCGGGATGTTCTTGTACCAGCATCTTCACAAAAAGAGCTGGGAAAAAGACAAGAACCCTGATGATCTTTTCTCAGGATTGCTTGTTTTAAATATTTCTTGCAGCACTGGGAGGTAAAAAAGCCTTCTTACAAGCAACAAATTTTGAAGGTGCTGACATCCCTCTGCAAACAGGAGCTGCTGCCAACAAATAGCCACACAGACTTTTTTTCTTCCTCTCTCCCATACCTACACTTTTAAGGAACACTCACTTTTAATTAGAGTGAGAACACATGACATGGGAGGCCACAGGATTGCAGCCTAAAGGCAACATTTTTGCTGCTTAGAAAGCGATTTTTTTCATTGTCTCAACCAAAAGGTAAAAGAAAATCCAAATTCCAAAAACCAGCCTCACCACAGGACCCAAAACCAAACCCAAAACACCCCCCAAACCCTTCCACCAGCTCTCCCCCAACATTCAGAAGGTCATGGAAGGAAGACAGGAGCACAATAAACTCCAACTTCAGACTCAACTTCTGCCTGAACTTCTCAGCCAGAGCAACTCGTGCTGAAAGCATTAGCTGGGAATTAATTACCAGCATTTAAACCAATTTTTATAACCTCAGATAGAAAAACTCTGCAATGCATTTCTCGCAGAGGTACACCCAAGTATGGCAAATGTGAAAGGAAATATATCAAAACGTTCATTCCAGGGTGCTCAAACTGCTTTTCATTACTTCAAACTGCTAAATTATCACATGCAAATCCAGGCAATATGACATTTTTTGAGGTGAAAGAGCAGGGGAAGTTGGAAGAGGTCGGTTACTTACAATTGGGTTTTTCTTCCCAAATTTGATGCATTTGATTTCAGAGTTAACACAGGCTCTGAGATGAGTCTCTAAAGCTCACATCTCAATATGCTGCATATTCAGTACAAAATTAATTAAGAGATTACACCCTGAAGGTCACATCCACATCTACAAGGACTGGCAACAATTTCCCAGTGGGAAAGAAAAACCTTAAACCAAAAAGTAAATAAAATGTGCCACTGGAATTTTGGTGCTGGAGAGCAAAGCAATGCCCTACAAGACCTACACTCATTTAAGATACCATGTCCTGCAGGTACCCATCACAGCCAAAACATCACCACCACCATCATCATCATCACCCCCAGCTGCAAATCAACAGCACAAAAGGGGTCCTATGAACTACTGGGGCATGCTCTGCTCACACATCTGGCAACATCAACTGCAAAACATGGGAAGTTTGGATGTTACAGAATCACAGAATATGCTGAGTTGGAAGGACCCACAAGGATCAATGATCCAACCCCTGGCCCTGCCCAGGACACCCCAACAATCCCCCCCTGTCCCTGTCCCACTGTCCAAACCCTCCTGGAGCTCTGGCAGCCTTGGGGCTGTGCCCACTGCCCTGGGCAGCCTGGGCAGTGCCCACCAC
>JAWWMP010000148.1:17873320-17897815 GCA_035047865.1 Dendrocincla tyrannina | reverse complement strand
ACCCTGCCCTGACACAGCTCCAGCCCTTCCCTGGGTGCTGTCCCTGGTCCCCCCAGAGCAGAGATCAGTGCCTGCCCTTCCATCCTTCTCCAACAAACCAGCTGCTTTTGGCTGCCCTTTGGAAAACTGCCCTGGGACAAGGAGGAGGAGGAGGAGGAGGATGACCTGAGGACATGCCCCCAGCCCTGGCAGGGTTTGGTGCAGACCAAGCTGGTGGAGGTGAGATGCCAGGAGGCTGTGGCAGCGAGCTAATGCATGCACACAGCATGTGCTCCCCACTCCAAGTGTTTCTCAGATGCGAGCAGCACTGCGGCATCCAGGAGCAGGGCTGGGCTGTTTTGTTCACATTTTAATGTGCCATCTTGCAGGAGATGCTTGCACAGCAGAGTAAATACAATCTCTATATATACCCTGCGTGGGCGGCAGGGGTTATTTCTGACTGTCTTCATTACACTTCAGTGCCAATTTAAATGTAAAAAAATAAAAAAAAAATAAAAAAAAATAATAAAACCCTCAACTATTCTCCCAAGTGATTTCAGCCTGATTTTTATAATTATTTCCAGAACCTTTTCATTATGCAATTTTGAATAGTTATTGAAAGCTCGCTCTCTTACGAAGTTATCCTTGATGCAAGTCAAGCAAAGCAGACAAGCTAAGCCTTCTCCCTCTCCCTTCTTTATTAATAAACACAGACATGAATGACATTCAGTGTTTAGCCCCAAGAACAGTTTAATAATAATGCTGCAGTTTGCTTTATGGGGAGGGGAGCTAAAAAGGAAACTCAAAGGCTAATAGGTACAAATATTGTGCTTCAATTGCAATAAAAAATAGTGCTGAAGTGGAGAAGGTAAGTGATAGCAGCAATCTGAAAGATGTGGGCTCTGGTAACCCTCAAGCTAAAGCCGATTAGGTTTTGTTACATCGGTCCTTTGTGTATTTTTGTGCTGCTGTACCACTTAAATTGACCTCTACAGGCATGTGTGTTGCTTTTATCCCTTAATGGCTTCCCATTCCAAACCCAACTTAGGCTAAAAAAGCCCAAACAGACAAAAAATTCCCCCTCTGTCCTGGAGCGTGTGTTAAACCCACCTGTGAAAGGCAGCTCTCTCTGCCTGGGAACACCATGCCCGAAAATCCAGGCAATTAGCACGATGGCAGGAGGGTGTGTGAGCTGTCAGGTGGGATGCTGGGGCTCCCAAATGGAATTACAGGGGGGAACTGGGCAGGAATGCCAGGCCCAGCCAGCCCAGCTGCCCCAGGGATGGGCTGTGTGCCCTCCCCAGCCTGCAGCGGTCAGGCATTGATGGCTCAGAGACACACACGTTGCAAAGCTCAACACAAGGGGAAGAAAACCTTTCCAGAGTTTCCTTAGTTTCGATAATTGCCTGTAGAAACCTGTAATCAGCTCTACAAATAAAAAGAAGCAACTCCAAATGAAGCCCTTTGTAAATTCAACCATTTCACGTCCAGCAGAGCGACCGAGCCCAGAGGTGGTCCCTGTTTCCCCTCAATGCAACCAGCTGGCCCAGGCTCCTGCCCTGTGAGATGATTCCTTACAGAAAGCAGAGACCTGAGGAGTTTATTTAAGAGAAGCCTTTTGCATTCAGTGATGTGAAGGAGCCCAGCCAGCAGGTCCACACAAAACAAGCCCCCTTGGCTGGAACAGGGCGCAGCTGCCACCAAAGGCAGGCTCAAAACCAGGAGGAGAAAGACAGATGGAAAAATTGGTCCCAAATTTTCTCACGTTGAAACACCTTTGTTTGCCCACTTAGAACAGCCTGACCTCAGGGAAACGTCACTGAGTCACTGAAGGGAAGTTTTAGGCACGTTCTAAATATGTGTATTTTTCTGGAGGAAGCAGAATTAGTCAGTCTGGCTACAGGCCACAAAACATACTTAGTTATGTGAAGTATGTTGAAATGTGTATCTACAATTGCAAATAGGAGGGCCCAGCCCCATCACAGTAAGAAGCTGGGCACAGGTAAAACCCAGGAGATGATTCCCAAAGGAATTACCACCTCTTCAGAAAGAGAGTTCAGAAAATGCCATCTGAATAACAGCATCTAGAGAGAAAATCAGAAAAATGGTGCATCTTTAGAACATGTGGAACATCAAAAAAGAGACAGTTTGGGTCCTGTGAGAAGAAAAGCTGGAGAAGGCTGCTCGTGGAGCACCAGCCCATCTCCTGCCTGCAGGAGATTTAAGGATCAGTGGACAAACAACTTCCACTGGAGACACAACAGCCACAAGTCAAAATCCCAGAAACCATCAGACACAACAGCCAGCAGCTGGAACCCCCCCCACCTCACAGACATTGCTGAGCAGTAACAAACCTGCGAGATATTAAAATAACAGAATGGTGTATTAAGTGATGTGGTAACTGCAGTTTGTCATTTAGCACTGTGAATCCATGGATTTTAATGACAGGCTCTCATTTACATTTAACAATCAGTGTACTAGAACATTTCTTGGGAACTGGGGATATTTTCTTGTCTCAGTAGGAATATATAGAAATTTCTCCTTGATTAACAACAGAGTAAAGGAGTTCTGCCCTCCAATCTCAGTCCCTTGGTTTCTGCCTAGAGCTGGAGGAATATCAACCCACCAAACTGCAATCCTGACAAGAAAGCTCTCCAAAATTCAGCTGTTTGTAGTAATTATGTATTTAACAATTCTTCCACAAGAATAACATTATAAAGCACCTTTCACTTTATTGTTCATTTATACCACACATCTGCTTTAAAAAACATTAGCAGCATATCTTGTTCTTAATGATACATTTTGGATGTGATTTTCAAAAGCATTTACAGCAACTTAGGAGCATAAATCCCACTGATACTCAACAGTATTTGTGCCCTTAATGCCTGTAGCCATTACTGAAAATCTCATTCTTTTCCAGAGCTTTGGAGATGTTCCAGAGGTCGTACATGTAGAAAGAAATGGCAAGTGTCACAAGGCATTTTATGTTTTACAGAAATGCTCTGCAGCTTTAGGACAGGCATCAAGAATACTGAATACATGTACTTAAAACAATAATGGGGAGTTTAGGAAGCAGGGAAAAGCTTCAGTCAAATTTAGCCAGTGAATTTGGGGGTAAGGTTGCTCTCCCTTACATCCAGGGCAGCAAAAGTGGCATTCTCATTCTTTTTTATTCCATTGGCTCATGGGACGAGCTGCAAAGTAACCAAACAGTTACACCACCACCTACCAGAAACATCTTCTCCCACTTCCACAAGAATAATCAGAACTCTAGGTCTTCGTTACAGCCACATTAAACTGCTAACTAGTCCAACTAGGCCATTTCAAAGGCATATTTTGGGGCAAGTCCTAATTAGCTTCCAGCAAGTACAGGAAACCCCAGCCTGGATTAACAACCCCCTCACTGCCTGCACCCATCACTGGAGATCAGAAGACTTTAAGTTCCAAGTGCAAGTGCAATTTTACACAGACCAGACAACGACAGAATCCCAGGATGGTCTGGGTTGGAAGGGACCTTAAAGCCCATCCAGTCCCACCCTCCACCAGCCCAGGTTGCTCCAAGCCCCATCCAACCTGGCCTTGGACACTTCCAGGGATGGGGCAGACCCGTTTGCAGTGGCTCCTGTAGCTGCCACTGCTTCAGGTTTTCCCAGATCATAGAAATAGAAATCACTTCCACACAATTCATGGATGAACACCCACCAGGTCCTACTCCAAGGAAGAGGCCGCTCCTCCAGCAGCCTCCAGGGTTGCACCTCATGAGTTGACAGGAGCACACGAGCCCTCCTGGCCACATTAAAGAACCTCTGCAGCCCCACTGTCACCACCCTCACTGCCATCCCTGCGGAGGGAGCACCTTGAGCACCGTTGCACAACTGCAGCACCACCTTCCTCCTCTCCCTTCAACCTTCTGTGACAAAAGGATTAAAAGACTTGTTAATGAACATCCCCAGTATCTAATAGGGCCACGGTGCTGTTCTTGCAGCAGAACTGGCTAAATCTGACAGATACCAGGAGTGTTTAGCACTTGCACACAATTGCACAGGCATGATATTTCCATGGTAAACTTCTACATATTCCGAAAAGAATTCTTGAGAAGTGCAAAGTGCACAGGAATTGGTTCCAAACAGACTTGAAAGCTGTGGTGTTACTATGTCATCAAGAGAGAAGCAAGAGTAAAACAGAAACTTCCCAGTGAACACAAGGAAAAACTTATGCTCCAAACATCTGCTTATAAATGGCTTGGAATCAAGCTCTTTACAATCTTTTTATTTCCTCCTGCCCCCCTTCCATGCCACCACTTTTGTCTTGCTGATTTAATTTCTTGAACATTTGTGAACGCTTACAAGTTTCGCTGCGTTATTTGCTTAAAGCAACCACAAACTCCAGGGAGCTGCACGAGCAAAGATCCAGGCTGTGATGAGTTTTATGGAGTGTGCATATACATCTATATACATTCCATACATTGTCAGCATTACAGGCTGCTGCACTGTGCAGAAGGGGCGTGCAGGCAGTGCCAGGTCACATCCAGCACCTCGCCAGCTCCCCTATCCCTCTCCCCATCACCATCTGCAGCCAGAGATGCCACCCCCATGCCAGGAACACAAAGGACACGAGGCAGGAGGAGCCAGGGAGACAAATCAAAGAGCCAGGCAGTGCCCCAGCTTTGCTGCCAGCCCCATTCCAGGCCTGTGTGACCACCCAGCCCCACATGGATATCCACGATGTCCCGGTAATGGCACAGCCACTGGAGCCGGATGGCACTTCCCAAGCTGTGCCATTCTATAACCACCACCACTCGCTCTGCTTCTCCTTAAAAGCAGCTCTGCCTGTGCAGCACCTGACCTGCCAGATGGCTGAACATGTCCCACCATACTCAAGGGACACCCCGGCCAAGGAGCGTCCCAGCCTAGAGCTGTATTTCTTGGAGAGGGCAGTGTGATGCCCCTGGCACCTCCAGCTCTCCCTTCAGGCACAGTTTATCATCCCCAATTCTTTTTGCTGCTCTCCCTTCCTGCCCAGGAGGGCTGGAAAGAAGACAGAGCAGCAGCACAGGGCAGAAGGTGAGTGGTCACCCCTCCTGCCACCACCTCACCGCTAGCCAGCGAGTCCCAGGGCTGTGCTCTCCCCAGACCAGACCGGCTGGGTCAAACACACACTTCTGGCAAGTGACTTCTAAGCCCTGACTGGAGTTGCTGATCCAGCACTGAACAGGCTGGGTATCATCTCCACAGGCCCTCACTCCCTTCTCCTACAGTCATGTTCCTGGACACACCTCAGGTACAGGCTGAGACTCTCTCAAGGGAACACGTTCGAGCTGTGGAATCGAGACCTCGAACAGACCCACTGCAAATACACTGCTCAACTCACTTGATCCTTCATTAGATTTCCTTTTTTAATGTAAGGCTTCAACAATTAGCTCAAGAGAAACTGTAAAAGCAGATGCCAGGCCACCAAGGACTTCTCCCACACACATCTCTCCACTGGTGTGGCCACACATTCCCACGGAGCTCCTGCAGTCCAGAAAGGACACACACCTGCCGTGGAACTGCACTCGAGGGAAGTGTGGACAGGAGAGGGAACTGACACCTGCTTCGAGCCAGAAAATAATCATGTCTCCTTAATGCCTGCTCTGCAAAGGAGATCTTTACTGTTTTCATCATTTCTGCTGTTTATACACACAGTTTCATAAAGCTCACCACTAACAACTCATCTCAACAATTAACTGAAGGAGGTGGAACCCAGAGGAAGGATCACAGAGAGGGTTCCTCAGCTTAACTCGTTCACCCAAGGGTGTCTCCAGCAAGCCATGCACCTTCCACGTGCTGCCCCTGCCCTTGTCTGGGCTCCTGCTGCCGTGGGGAACAGAGCACTGGGCATTTGGGCACTTCCAGTTTGTTCTCTGGAGGTGCCTGCACACAGACACGGCAGCCACCAGTGGCAATCAGCAAAGGTTTGAGTTTGAACTCCAAATCTGAGCTTCAAATGGTAATTTAAAAATCTCTCCTACAATGTTTTGACAGCAAAATATAAAATCTCTTAGATAACATGGACAACCACTAGGAACACCAGCTTAAAAAAATAAAAATAAATCAAGGTTTAGGACTAAACCCCCTAGATCATCTAATCCCACCATTTAATACCTTACCTGTGCATTTCCTGCTCTGACAGGAGCCTGCCAGCAGCCCAAAAGCAATTCCAACCCAAGTGGGTCAGCCAGTTGCTGCCCTGTCCCCATGTGTCCCACCCCAGCAGGCACAGTGAGCTGCTGAAGGACACCAACAAGGATGGAAACATTCATTTGAGTCCTTCCAAAACACAGAGCATAAGTGACTCCAGCTCAAGATTAAGGTCTGTAGTTGGCTTGTCCTCTGCCTGCCTCTTCCCCCAGAACTCCAAGATGTTCAACCCCCGTGGCTTCCAAAACAATACAGACAATTCCCAAACGTGCTGCTCTGCTTTCACCTCGCTCACACCACACCAGCAGCCCCTCCTAGGACAGCTCCAGACCCGCTGAGACCTTCCACTGAATCCTGTAAGAACCAGACTCCTAGAGATGGACAGATGCTCCAATTCACTCTTCCTGAAGCATCTGCCTGAAAAGTGCTCATTTTAATGGTGTTATTTACAACTAACGAAGCAATAATCCATCAAAGCACGGGTTTGTAGGATTCCTTTCTGCAGGAACATTTATCTGACAGTAATTTTGGGGACCACAGGTTTACGGAGCAGGGAAACCTGGTCACCAGTTTCCACTGAGGTCCCATTAAGTGGCAGGCACTGGTACCACTCCTTGCCCGTCCTCACTCCTTCCACTCAGCCACCTGAAGACTCAAGTTTCCTCTCCTTCCTTTACCTTTATGTCTAATTTTATCAATGTTACTAAAACTGCAGTCATCTAGTATGCATTTATCTGAAATCCTTTTCCACTGAGCTTCCACAAGAAGGTCTCTATTAACCCTACTATTATCTTACAACTTTTTTAACCTACACCAGTCACTCACAGCCTGCAAAGGAAACTGGAAAACTTCAACTGAACCACCTCACTTCCCATTCAGTTTCAAAGAGAACCCTGTTTCTGTTCTTGCAAAACAGAAGTTAATACTGGATAGTCCTGGGTATCCAAGGCCACTCTGCTCTCCAGGTGAATTAAAAATTAATGAAATCTTGGATTTTGGAAGAACAGCAAGAACTGTAGAGGAGGTTTTGTTAACCTTGAATAAATATTCTGAACAGGGGTACTGGAAACACAGAAATAGTGGAAGAAATCATGCACTTAGCAAATGGTTTCTCTTTCCTGCCCACATTTCAGGAATAACAAAGCTGCCTTTGTTGAAATGAGCTGATTGCATCCCTGCCACAGCCAGCCCGAGCAGGGCAGGGATACCTGCAGCTTTTGGACCTCACAGCCAAAGCCCTGTCCAAACCCAACCAACTCAGAAGGAACTGGCACAAACAACCAAAACCTCCTTGTTCCACACAACTCTCCCCTGCTGCTTCCTCAGAACCATTGAGCTCAGTGCACCTCTTGATCCCAGGCAGGCCATTCTCACCCTGTATTTACTCACAGGCTACACCTGCCTCTCACACTATCCCTTCAGCACCTACTCCACTGTGCTTAAATGATATGTGGGTCTCCAGGCACCTGGATTTGAATTTTGACATATTTACTGCAACGTTGGCAGGTTTGATGCAAGCTTTCCAGGGGCATATTTTTAAAAATAGAGGAATAACACCTTGTTCTTACTTAAAAGTTTCTAAAATATTAGGCGAGACAGAGATCCAATTCCAGGCTTTAAACTGCCTGATAGACCTTGACAACAGGGTTGGCTTTTGTGCATCATCTTGAAATGCAATAAATTTCCCTTGAAACATCTTCACCTGTGCACAAGACATGTCACTGCAACACAGAAAACCTGACATGGCAACAAAAATAAATTCACAAATTAGTTGCTCAGAGAACAACTGCCTTATGACCTGAAAAACACCCTTCCTATGAGAGACTCAAGGAGATAATCTTATTTTAGTTTATTGAAAGGCAATTTAAGAGAGGAATAATTATGGAGTACAACCGATCAGGCATCGTGTAATTCAAGAGCAGAGACAAAGGTATGAGGGCTGATAGCCACAGTCCTCTGGTTTCAGACTGGCAGTGCAGTTAATGAAAAGCTGGGATTCCAACCCCAAGTTAATATTCCACCTCAAATGATGGTGCAGGAAGTTTGGGAGGTATAACCTGAGCACCCAGGAACAGAAAACAAACAGAGCAACCAAACATTTCCCAGTTTTTCATGCCTGTGTTTCTGTGTGCCTGCTTTTTTGGAGATCCTCTTCCTACAGCAAACTCTCTCCCTTTTCCAAGCTAACACTGTTAGCCAACCCTCCATCAGAATTCCTCCCTTCCACTTCGGCACTCGGTGGTATTCATGAAAATCCTCTGAACTCTCATCCTTCTCCTCCCTTCCAAACCCTCCACACGCACACATTTTTTTTCTTAACACACAAACATGTGAATCAACCCAATGATTTGGCCCCTTCCCATGGGGGAACATCACCAGCACCCAGAACAGATTTAGGAAAACACATCTGGAATTCCCAGCCACCAGGAGGGCATCCCTAGTTCACTGTCCCCTGCCCATGGACAGGTGCCCACCTGGGGGCACGACTTGACACACAGAAAGCTGCCAGCACCAATTCCACACCCAGGCACTTCCAGCCCCCCAGCACGGGCTCTGTTCCCAGGAAAGGAACCCAGTGTTTCCAGTCTCTCCTCTGCAGGATCCAGCTCTCTGCAGATATCTGCTAAAAACACCTCGGTGTTTCTCCACCCCCTCCCCATGTTTCTCCTTTCTGTCAAGCTCTCCAGCATTTGTTCTGGGATCTAATTAAGGTCCCTTATCACCATGGCAAGAGGGGGGCAAGGTCTAACAAAACAGCATTAATGAACTGATTGTTTTCATTGGGCACATACAGAGTTCTAATCCCCAAGACTGGAACATATCTGCAGTTGGGGAAAAAATGAAATCCAAAGGAGGCTGTGTTGTTTATGTTTTTACAAGACTCTAACTAGAAGCCCCTGCAAAACTGGCATAATCCAACAGCACCTCAGAACTTATTTTTAATGGGAGATTTATTCCAATTAGAACAGGCAGCTTCATTTTGTCTCCTCTTCTGAGCATATGCAGAAGTCTCACACCTACCACGTGACTCTCCTTCAAAGAGATGAGCTTCCCGTAAACTTCATTAGTTAGATGCCATTTTATAGGTAATTCAGAACCTCTTCCCACCTTTCTGGGTTATTAAATCTATTAACATCCCAGGATACTGTTATGTAAGTACTGCTCATCTCCATTATGCAGCAGCATCAGACGAGAGCGATTAGAACCAAGTTTGCCTTGTTTCATCTCATTCCCTGTGTGAACTCAGATACCAGGAGCAAGACAACCTTCAGGGGATGCAGCTTTGATACTGAACAGAGAGACAAGCAAAGGACAACAGGAGAAGTCCACAAGGGGAAAGGAACCCGGGCATCTCAGGTGAGAGTTGTAAGGGACATGGTACAGTGTTTTCTGGTCCTGCAGGAGTAAATTCTTCCCTCCTCCCAGCATTCATGTCCTTGTTCTCTCCCTTCAGCTTCAATCCAATTCCAGGCACATCCAAGGGGTGCAGTACTCCCTACAGTCAGCCTAGATGACCCCTTGCAAGGATCCCCTCCAAGAAATGCCTAGTTTAAATGCTACAGACAATGTTCCTCTGCACTATACCCCCCTCTTGTTCAGGTTCAACTGGCTCCCCAGGTGCTTTTTGAAGACACTGCTAAAAGAGGTTAATTTTTTGACAAGAAATCAATCCTGGCCACAAGAAATCTGAAGAAAGATCTCTTCAGTTTTTACAGGAATAGAAATCTTGAACACAGTATCATGAACCTTTCAATGAAGTGTGTAACTCCTCTGTGTCACACAAAGGGGATGAAGTTTTACAGCCCAAACTCTAAAGGCTGCCTTATTTTTCAGCACTTTTGAGTATGCAATTTGAGACATGTGGGGCCTGTTTCACTCCAGGATGTAACAGCTGGCTGGTCCAAAAGCCTTCATCTGTGGTTGCACTGGAACTGTTTGTCCTCTGAGAGCGTGCCAGCAGTCACCACCTTGTCTCAGTGCTGGAGATGAGGGAGTGTTTCTCTCTCAAGATGCCTCCTCCCATCTCCAGGTCCATCCCTCCGTGCTCCTGTTAGCCTGTCTGCTTCTCAGCTTCCTCTAGAGACACAGCTCACATTGTAAGAGCTGCAAGGATCCCTCCTGGTCTAAAAACCTTCTTTAAATAGCAGTGATGGCGCATCACTGCAAATCTGTGTCAATGCATGCGTGACCCACAGGAGCAGCTCTGCTGGGGAGGCTCCAGCAGCACAGGCCTCTTGCCTTCTACTCACATTCTGTGTGATGACATACATCCTGAAAATCTGAGCCTCCAACACAGGAGAGAATATATAAAATATATAAAATAGAACGTTTTACAAAGCAGGATGCATACTGCAGGAGCCTAGGGATACAGCACAAAACCAACAGGAAGAACGTGAGGAAACTCCAACAGAAGAGGAAATATTTTTGCTAAAAGAAATAGAAAAGTATTTTTTCAAGCAGTACTAGGAATAATGCCCAGCACTGAGAGGCTTCTTCAACTTACTTTTCATACCTTAACTAAATTTCACAACCCTCCTGGGAAGCAAACACAGCCATGTTAAGAACCCCATTATACAAGTGGGGCGAGCAGGACAGAGTTCTGGTGGGGCCAGAGCTCAGTTGGCTGCCCCAGTGATACCCCCTGTGCATTTTAAATGCAAACCTACTTCCCTTGTCAACTGTTCCATTTTGGGAACTAAAAGCCAATGCCAGAGAGGGGGACAGTGACTTCAACCCAGTGCTCCAGACCCCATCTACTTGGTAGAGACCTGCTGCCCACCTCGGCCACCTGCCCTTCGAGGCAATAAACCACCTTCCAGTGGGAGCTGTTCTGCTCAGAAGAGCATCAAATAATGCAAATACAGCTCATCATAGGTTGTTTGTTCCCCCTTCCTCTCTGCAGGAGAGAAGCATGTGCAAGACTGGTGATGGTTTTTGGTAAATCCACACTTGCAGGCAGTGTGGTACAACCAGGACGTAAGGTAAGAGCACAAACACCAGCAGACATGTCTATGGAGTGGCAAAAAAACATCCTCCCATCCAAACCTGCCTTGGGTTTGTCACTGCCCTTTGCTTTTGCTCATGGTCCCACTGGCCTGAGCAAGCACTTGTTATGTGACACAGGTTTTTAACAGAATGGGTTAAGACAGGAATTTTCAGCAAGCAGAGGGAGCAACAGTGCCAGCTCCAGCCTGATCCTGAAGCCTTCTTAGGTCTTCTGGCTCTCACATGCACGAGGCATTGCTCTCCTGAAGACAAAAAACACTGAACTCCATTCAAAATTAAGCAGGAGGCTACAAAACAGAAAAGCTTGGTGGGTTGCAGTGGGTAGAGCACAATCATCTTCCTCAACCCAGTCCTGCCTAAATGCTGATGGCTTTGTAGATTTTGGAAAAGACCTCCAAGTTCAAGTCCAACCCTTAACCCAGCACTTCCAGGTCCACCACTAAACCATGTCCTTGAGTGCCACGTTTTGGAGGTTGACTCTAATAGTGTTTCCTGTATGAGAGTGCTCAACATCATTTTATTACAGGCACAACTGTAACACAACTATTTCTTATTACAACATACGATTAGTGGCTAACTTTCCAAACTAAAAATGCCTGTGAAATTCAGAATCAGGGTATTCATCAGCAAACTGGTGATTTTTTGGTTCAAGCTCTCCCCAAATGTAAATTCACTCACATTGACAAATGCCACAGAATTACAGCTCTGGCCTAAATATGGTTAAGTATGGCTAAATAAAATGGCTAAGTAAAGTCAATGTGATTCAAAATGATTCAGAGGGTCAGGAGCTGGGCCCAGGATCAGGATATCCTATGGCTCAATAAAATTCCAGAACTCCCATGCCTGCAGAGACTCTCTGCCCTGCACATACATCCAGAAACTACACACAACATATAGAGGCAGCAAAGACTCTTGCAGTGGGTGTCACTTCTCCCTGCCAGCTGTGCTGACCAACAGCCCTGTTAACACAGATCAGATCGCCCACCAACCACAAGTCCCAGCACTGCCACATCCAAAAGCCACGTGCTGCTCCAATTAGCAGCCAAAACTAATTGTCTGATGTCCTTTTCAGTCAGCAGATCCTCCTTCCTCCCCAACACACCCCTCTGGCAGGTGTGTCCCCCAGCACCTGACCTGCTCAGCCTGCTCTGCCCTCCCTCACACGCCCAGGCGTCGTGTTTTAGAGCCCATCCCTCCTCACAGCTTTGATCAGAGCTCTCCCAGGCAGCTGACATTTAAATCAGCTCTGTATTGACTTTCCTCTGCTGTTCCTCAAGCCCTCCTTGTTTTCCTTATGTTCACATTCCAGCTCAGGGCTGAGCGGCTCCTTCCGAAGGCAACAGAAGCAGAGCTGGGCCGATAATCAATTAATGCCATCACGCCAAGTCCACGAGGAGATTCCCCTCTCTTCCCATGCATATTCACTGCTTTGGGGAAACTTCAAAAAGCAGCAGCAGGTTTCTCCCAAACCTGTGCTATGTTGCAGACAACGCTAAGCCGCTGAACTTTCCTTTAACTCGCATTAAACCGATACAACTTTTAATTAAAAAAGTAATTTTGAAAAATTGCTTGTGCGGTGCAGAAGGTGATGTTCACACAGCATCACTGATCCCTGGAGTTCTGCAGCCTGGAGTTTAATAAACTGAATTTCCAAAGGTAAACACAGCTTGCATCAGCACGAACCTCCTGTTTTCGCCCAGTATTTTCCATCCCTTCCTTGTTTAGCCAGAGGAGGGTGTTTTCAGGGCACCACACGCTAAACGTGGCATGGGTGTCACTGGATTGGAAAGGGAGACAATTCCCAGACCTTGGAGCTTTGTCCAACAGCCAGCCAAGAAAGACTTGCCTCTGATGGAGTGAGGGAGGCAGGGGAGACACCCTCTGTCCCACCCAGGGTCACACCAACACCCAGCACCACCAGGGCTGCAGGACAAGGGTGCCCAAGGCACAGCAGTGGGAGCTGAGGAAGGAATGAAGTCACAGCCCACCTGCTCCCCAGTGCAGGAAATTCCAGGCACAAGCACTGCCTTAAAATCCACACCTGAGCCTCTGCAACCCCACCCTCACACAACAAGTCCTGCCTCCTACAGCTGGGATTTGGGATTTCTTTTACCTATTCCTGTGGTAGATAAACCAGCAGGGGGGAAGGGCAAAGGGCAAAACAGAAGCAAAATAACAATCAACCCAAAATATCTTGCCCTGGGCAGAAACAAGTGAAAAACACTCTCAGGTTTCCTTCTGTTTGTTTTCATAACTGTTTACCTGGTCTTTTAGCAAGTTCTTTTAAACAAATCATTTGAATTATTGAAGTCTTTAATCCGAGACTTCAAAAAGATGCTCCACGACAGAAGGTGCCATTTCCCCCTTCTCAATTCATCCCAATTATCCTATTGCCCAGCACACAGGCACAAGTAAGGGCTGGCAAATGAAGATTCTTGGGTTCCTTTCACGGCTGCATTGGCTGTGCAGCTTTGTCCATGGCTGTAACACAAATACTCTGGGAATCTGGGCCCATCTCAAACACTCTACCAAGAGAAAAATAACATCTCCCATTTTCACTCTACTGACTCACATTTCTAGTATTTTAAAGCCTCTAATGTAGTTAGAAACACCAAAAGGAGACCATTTCACATTCTCGTGCCCATTCCACCAGGAAATGATAGGTCTGAATGCAACTCTTGCCTTCTGCTGAAAGCCAGGGTATTTCTAACTATCTCCCTACTCAAACCTTCACAAGAAATCAAGTTTCAAGGTGTTTTTTGCAGCTGCAGTGACACAGACACTCAGACAGTCAGTCCCACCCTTGCTGAACCAGGTACTCCCCCTTCCCATCCCTTAACTCTAAGCACCATCACTGATTATCCTGCAAAACTCAACTGTGGACAACATTTTTAGTCAATATTATGCTTGAATTTGGTCTCAGGTCCACAAATATTTGAGCATGTGCCTAAACATTAAGCACTCCACTAAGCTGGGATTTCAGGCTGGCTGGTAACACACACACACCAAACTCCAGAAGATAAAACACATTCATTCTTTATCTGAAGAGCTCCACTCCACAGATCAGCCTTTCAGAAATGTGCCAGCTCCGACTCTAACAAGCTCTTCACACTTTTTTAAGACTAATAGGCTCCACATATTCATCTCCAAAGGGTATAAATTCCCTTCCCCTCTTTCTCTTTTAAATATGTCAGGCAACATTACAACAAATAACAACTGTGCCACAGTTATGCAACAAGCAGCATGAGAACCACTACACTGTGCTTTGGAGAGGCTGCACTGAATGAAAAAACCAAACAACAACCAAAAAACCAGGAAAAAGAAGTTTAAAAGTTCACTTTTAGAGCCTGAGGTCAGGGAGCTTTTCAGCACCACTTCTCTTCCTTGCTTATTCTAAACTGCTGTTGTGCTGCCCCTTCTTCACTGTTGATGGGAGGGCTGAACACACAGGCCAAGAATGGCACAGATGGATCAAATGTGGCTGCAAAGGGCTCAAACACCCAGTAAGGACATGAAGAATCTCAAAAGTGGTTTACAATGTGTGTACATTTTGTCAGACTACACCAACAGCACTATCTGGTCTTTTCTTGCAGCACTTTGCAAGCCTTCCCTTTCTCATAAATATAGGTCAGCAGAGCTAAACTCTGGTTTTGCCTCAACTCTCACTTTAAATGCATAAAAAATGAGATTTTTAGGGAGAAGAATGAAAGAAATGGTGCATTTCATGCTATTCTATATCCAGCCAAGGATCCCAAAGGGTTCATTTGGGCTTTATAAACAAAACAAAAACCCTTGGCATTTGTCAGACTAAACCCATTTTTCTTTGGTCTTTGCACAACCATCCTTTCCAGATTTGAATAAATAACATCAAACAAATTATTTTGACTTCCATTACCAGGCAATGCCCAGAAGTTGTTCAAGGAAAGGCAGAGCAGTGTGCAAAGCACTTGGGGACTCCGAGGAGCGTCCTGCAAAGACACCATCAGGGCTGGAAATATTCATTCCAACCTCTCCACTACCCTCTTGTCACTTAAGCACCCTTATATTGCCCCAAAAAGAAATTCTTCAAACAGCCACAGAGATCAAGTTTAGGAGCCACCACCACAGGGTGTGGCTGCACCCATAAATATACATGAGGAGACTAAAGGGATGAGCAAAATAACAAAAATACTGACTAAACACTGAGCCACAACTCAGGTTTTCAACCTGACCCTTCATTTACTGCCATTTGCAAGTGCAGGTGTGATTTAACACAGCCCCTTCAGCAAATGCCCAGGCCAGAGTAAATAATCCAATACAATATCTAATAATACCCTTACATTTAACTATGTATGATATAAATACAGTATATATTTTAGATATATTTTGCAAATATAGTGATACCCTCAAACTCCCTTTTGTTTTAACATCAGCCCAGAGAATGCAGGGTGAGAACTCACAGATGATATTGTCAGCTGCAGATTTTAGATATTTGATGTTTATTACAGGTTGTCATGGGGAAAATAAGCCTTGTGAGGTTTAAGGCCCCACGTTAAGCATTTCTGATACAATATTTGGCTGCACCGTGCACAGACTTCCCAATCCCAACCCAGAGGAAGACTTTTCCACACCACACTGGGCAGGCAGCTTCAAAGGACAATTTAAGCAGCATTTCCCTCCTCTCCCCATCACTGATGGTGAAATGCCACAAGTACTACGAGCTCCAGCATCACCCCCTATCCCTTCCCAGGACCCCCCTTCCTCCACCCCTACTCTTGGCTGGTGTTGGGAGGGTTGGGGCTGTTTGCTTCCCAAGCCACTCATTTCGCAGATTGTCCCCTCCACACCCCCTGCAGCAGGTGAAAAGTTAATCCAAGATGCTTCTGAATTCATCCTGAGCTAACCTTTAGGAAGTGTTAACCCTGTGCCAGTGGCTGCAGTGAGGAATCCAGCACACACACTGGCAGATGGGCACACACAGGCAAACATGCTGAACTGGGAGGAAGGGAGGGTGATTTTTACGGGGGAAAAAAAAGCAGAGAGGGACTGGGACATCAGGGTTTGCTTCACACATGAACTGGAACCAGTAATGCCACACACCAGCAACCAGAACCAGTAATTCCACAGAGCAGCAAGCACAGAAGAGCCACTGCATCAGTCAACAGCTAACCATGACTCCAGCTCTGCCTCACAGCCGTCCTTCCTGCAGAGCCAGAAATGCTCCACCAGGGTGAAATCAGCACCAAACCCTGTTGATCATTAAGCACCAGATCCTGAACAACCCTGTGCAGAAGAAGGGGCAGCTGTAAGGAGCACTCCCAGCTTGACTCTGCCTACAGACACAAACCACAAGGCAAACCCCGGCACGCTCTTTGCGCTGCCCAACGCGGCGATAAATCCTGACACTGAGAGCCCAAGCCAAGCCAAAATTCACCCTTCCAAGGCCATACAGTGGGCAGCCTGGCCTCCCATTCACCTTCCAAAAGGCTGGCACTTGTAACTGCTGGTGAGGAAGGCACAGTCCAAACCCAGAGCAGCAGGCAAGGAATGAGCATAAATTAACAAAAGGAAAAGACACAATAAGCAGAACTCTTTTTCCTCTCCATCAAATGATAAGCTAACCAGACAAATCAGACAATTAAGTAAGCGAAGGTTACTGGGTTAGGACATGTTATTTGTTCTGCGGGAGGTTTCAGCTGAAGGGTTTCTCTGCATTTGCCATGCCTGGCTGGGTTAACACCACGTGGCTCCTCCACTTCCCATAAACTCAGAAGGCACCGAGGGCAAGGAATGCTCCTAAATTCCACTGCTCCACATTAGCCATGCTGCTTGTATCCTCACCCGCTGCATTTCTGCCCAAGCTGGCAAGGAATGCTCCACACACCTCAGAATTAATCTCTCTCTCACACACAAAGAATCAAAGACAAGTCACTCCATGGCCAGGTGATTTTGATATAGTGGATTTTCTCAGGGACAGACATAAACAAACCACGGGAAATTATTGCCTGTTGCTCCCTCCAGAGCCAGCGGTGGCAGGAAGGCAGGAGGTTGCTTGTTTGCTTTAATAAGAGCTGAGAAATTGTGGTCAGCAGCACTTTCCCTTCTGGTCCTCCCAAAAATTCTACCCATCCTTCCACATTAAAGGCACAGCTCTCAATGAAGCAAACCTGTCTATGCAATATAAGCAGAAAACCCAAAAAGGCTCAACCACAACACAACTTTCTGTAGCTAAAATCATCTGAGTCCCCAGTGGTTTCCTTCACACAAATGAGAACAGAGACCACCCCGAAAAAGGCAATTTTCCCTTTCACCCTGGAGGTTCAGAGAGGGCCAAGACTACTAATTGCTCCACTCCCTGAAGCAATAGGAAGCGACACCAAGCACCCACCTGTATGAGCCCTAAAACACCAGCATGACCCTTAAATTCATATTCAGAGTACGAGGCCACCAGGAACAAACACTGCTCGCTGGCCACACAGACAGCAGATTCACCTTCCTGCTTCCCTTGCCCCCCACACCCCTTGCTCCCATGAAGCAGTTCAGCATTTCTCTGAAGTTACTCACCAACTGTGAAGGTCAAGTATTGTCCTAACTGGCCGCTGGCAAACAAATGCACCTTTCCTGTGTCACCCTGTGCTTCAGCCACCGAGTAAAACCCCAACCAGAGGGAGGGGAACACAATAAATCAGTAGCAAAGGGCACACACCTGGTCTATGGAGCACAGCTGATGCTTGCACAGGGTCTAACCGACCCAACAAGAGACCTGAAAATTGGGGCCAACTCAGTGGATGGGAAAGAACTAATTTTTTTTTTTGATGTATAAAACTCATAGTTTCAGCTAAAACACGAAAAATTAAAAAAAGAGCTTCACTGGCACTTCTGAAGAATAAAAAAAAAAGGATTTGGAAGCTTTAGATTTGAAGCTTCACAAGCTTCTTATGAAAAATGCAAGCTTTGAAAAACTTCTGAAGAATTAATATTCTTACTTTGGGCTCTTCTACTGCCAACGGACTACGGATGCTGTAACTAATAAAAAATAATTAATGCCAATAAACAGGCCCTTCTTAAGGCTTCAGCTTCTCTCCTCCATCAAAGACTCAAGTCATTCATTGGGGTGTGATACAGGAAACAAAATTCATCCACAGAGCTTGTCTTGTCCACATTTGGTTCTTCTGTGCTGGAACTCACGGTCGAAAACCTTCCAAGTGCGAGGAAAGGGATTTGATTTCTTTAATAAGGACACAGCTCCAAAAGCAACTCCACAGCGTGGCAGGGACCTTCCCTAGGATGGACCTGAGAGAGCTGGCAGATTGTGTGCCAGCCCTCCAAAAAAGCCCAGGACTCAAGTAGGCAAGGAAACAACCAGGCAGTTCCTCAGGATGCTGAGCAGTTCCCTGCAGCCCACCAAGCCACGTCCTGGCTCTCCTGAAAGTCTGGCCACGTCCTGCAAGCTTCACAAGAGATGGTTTTTCTGATACCATCCAACTGATCACCCAAATGCCCTCAAAAATGCAACAATCTCAGAGCATCAGCCACCTTCTCACCAGACTGAGCACGGCAGGAAAAGGACAGTGACAATGCTCGGGGTTTGGAAGGTGAGAAGCTTCTTATCCCAGGAGAGAGGGGAGGTAAAAAGTGCCTCTGCTGTTTTTTGCTTTATTTTAGAAATCCTGACCCTCCTCTCTCAAAGGGGCTCAGTGGAGAAGGGTGTAAGAGCTCCAAACACCTGCAGAGAACACCACAAAGCAGGAAGGACCTTCACACCCTGAACCTGCACACGAGGAGCCCTTCTGTGGACCAGGAGCCCCCCGTAAACAAGGTGAGAGAGCTGGTAAGGTGGCCAAAACCCCAAGGGGTGCCCAGGCCAAGCGTGCTGCTCCTGCCAGCCTCAATGACACACTGAAGACTGGCACTGCAACACCGTGCAAGGTGACATCCAGAGGGCAGATCTCAAGCTCCCTCAAGGCAGAGGCGCTCGTGGTCTCAAGCCTAAGGAAAACAGCAGAGACAGTGACCCCAGTAATGACCATGACAATTTGGAAGGGTGTTAAGACTGATTTGGTAAATTAATTAGCTGGGCTCCAAGCAGAAGCAGTGCCAACCCTGTTGGTCCAGAAGACTATGGTCCTACCCTCCCAAGGCGCAATAGCAGTAAATCTGGATCAGAAGACTGATCAGAAACTTCTAGTGACACATCCACCCACATTCTGAAGATATGGCAAAAAACAATGAAATAGAAGATGGGTGAAAGGCAACAATTAGCCAGCACAATCTTCTATCACGGGAGACTATCGAGACAAGAGCTTGGATAAATGAAGCAAATAGAGCATCTCGTAGCAAAAAGTGTTTCCAGAGCTTTGTTAAAGCCAAACAAGACTGCAAATATGAGCTCAGACTGCTGGGCACCAATCACCTCCTGAATACTCAAGGACCAGAGGAAAACTCTGCCCAGGGACAGCATCCCCCACCGCTGCCCACTCCCAGATCCCCCTCAGTGTCCTGGGACGCAGCCACCATGGACCCTCCTGGGACCAGAGGGCACTGGGCCACATGCCTGGAGTATGGCCAGAGCTGGTGTGGCAATGCAGGCACAGAGCCACCTCACAGAGGGACAGAGCCACCTCACAGAGATATAGAGCCACCTCACAGAGACACAGAGCCACCTCACAGAGGGACAGAGCCACCTCACAGAGGGACAGAGCCACCTCACAGAGATATAGAGCCACCTCACAGAGATATAGAGCCACCTCACAGAGATACAGAGCCACCTCACAGAGGGACAGAGCCACCGCACAGAGGGACAGAGCCACCTCACAGAGATATAGAGCCACCTCACAGAGACACAGAGCCACCTCACAGAGACACAGAGCCACCTCACAGAGATATAGAGCCACCTCACAGAGGGACAGAGCCACCTCACAGAGGGACAGAGCCACCTCACAGAGGGACAAAGCCACCTCCCACGGACACAGAGCCATCTCACAGACACAGAGCCACCTCACAGAGACAGAGACACCACAGACACAGAGCCACCTCACAGAGACAGAGACACCACAGACACAGAGCCACCTCACAGACCCAGAGCCACCTCAAACAGACACAGAGCCACCTCAAACAGACACAGAGCCACCTCAAACAGACACAGAGCCACCTCCCACAGACACAGAGCCACCTCACAGACACAGAGCCACCTCAAACAGACCCAGAGCCACCTCAAACAGACCCAGAGCCACCTCCCACAGACACAGAGCCACCTCCCACAGACACAGAGCCACCTCACAGAGACACAGAGCCACCTCACACATACACAGAGCCACCTCCCACAGACACAGAGCCACCTCCCACAGACACAGAGCCACCTCCCACAGACACAGAGCCACCTCACACGTGTCACTGTTTGGAGGCTGCATAATCACCCAGCTCAGCCCATGCCGGAGCAACATGAGGAACACCTTCTGTACAGACGAAATTCTTGAGATTTAAAGTTTTAACACAAGCTAACAAACGCCAGGGATGAAAGAAATCCTGGGATGAAAGATCTCCATGACACCTGCTTTGAATAAAAAGACACTGCTACAAAAATATCACAGCCCTGCTGGTCTAGAGCCTTTGCTACGTGTCATTCCCCAGACATCAATTTGCAATAGAGGCACACAAAAGCAGCATTACACAGATTACATGCTACTCCCCTGAACCTCAGAATCCACCCAGCACCACTGCCACAGCCCAAAGCACCACTGAACCAAAGCCACCTTCTCGTGCTGTTCCTAAGAGGACTCTGTAAGGATAAGGGGTCAGTGCTCGTTTGCAGAGCTGACAGCTCCTCCCACAAACTTCACTCCTGCTCTGCTTTGCCAAGCACTCCCCATTTTAACTCCTGTCCACAGGCAGGGAATGGGTGGCACCAATCCCTTGGCACCGAGAGCAGGATGGGTTATCCTCAATTTGTGCATCCTTCGGGCAAACCCCACCCCCAGATGCTCAAACCACTTCATCACCTTCAGCATCTGTAGCTTCACCGCTCCCTGCACAACACAACACGTGGTCATTAGTTAATGTTTTGCTGCAACGGCACCCAGGAGCCCTAAAACCAAAAAACCAAAAGGCTGAGGTGCCACCACACCTCTCACACCACATACAGGTCCCACATCACATGGGTGCCTGTGCTGGCACAGCCCAGAGCCCACCCAGGTGGCACTGGGGGTGTGCACGACCAGCTCGGAGCGAAGAGGGAAGAGCAAGGCACCAGCAAAACATGGTTTGCTCGCTTTTATGCCACATGGCTCATTTCCTCACTGCTGGCAGCTTCCACAAAATCAGGCTCGTCAAGCACCTGACTGTACACACAGGTAATGATTATAAAGCCAACTCAAGCGGGGCTAAAAGTACACAAAGATCCAGCATAAAAATAAAAAAGTGCACTCCTCTCCCAGGTGGAAAACAGGACTTTGAACATAACAGGTGGGTTATATAACAATTATTTTGCTCCCAATTCTCAAAATATTTTTTTTAAAACATCCTCACAGGCGAAAAACCATCATTACTGAGAAGCAATAGCAATTTTAGTCTGTTTAGCAGCCAGGCTACCCACCTCTCTCAGGGCCAAACACAAACTCAGCTACGACGGCCTCTGCACAGCACCCCATGAGAGGACTGGAGCAAGGCTGGAGTACCCACAGCTCTCCTCCCTGCATTCTGCCCAAAGATTATTCCCCAGTGCTGCTTTTTGTTTGTGACAGGGCAGAAACTTCAAGGGGCTGGTTCTCTGTTGTGCCTGGGGAAAGCAGCACGGTTGGTTTCTCACTCTGGCTACAACAGAAAAGCCTTAATACCCAACAAATCATTGATGGTTCCGTTCCACACCCAGGATGCCAACCTGAGTCGGAGCCCTTTGTCTGGGAACACTTTCTCCCCGAGCCTGTGGCCTCCTCGGTCCTGCAAGCATATTTGGGCCTTTTCTCACATTTCTTTGCAGAGACGGGAAAAAGATCCACACAAAAACATCCAGGAGGCCTCACCATGTCAGAAGAGGAGGACACCACCAAGGTACTGCCCCACACAGACGTACTCCCTGTCCCAGGCAAAACCCGCTGGCCACAATCTGTTCCCTTTTCTTTTTGGATCTGAAAGAGACTCCTCAGCATTCAGAACTCGGCATTTAAGTGGGCTGCTGGAGCCTCGCCTCCAAAGCACAACAGCAAGCACAAAAAAAAGCAAAAAGAAACCCACAAAACCCTCCTGTCCCCTCCTCCAAAGCTGAGCTGAGGGTGAGGGGCGGAGAGGGAAAGGGGCACGAGGAGCCCGGGGGAGCCGGCCGGGTGCTCCCCTTTTCTGCCTCCCTTTTATTCCTGCTGAGTGTAGTAACACTTGAACTGGCTCTCTTTCTTTGCAGCCGGATACGCGCTTTCAAAGATACTGTACTACTGTGTAGGCCAAGCAGGGACTCTCTTTCTTCCCTTGGTTAGGGCTTTTGGGAAAATAATTATTCACCAGAACTGCCATCGTGAACAGAGCAAGCTAAATCAATGTAGCTTTGTATGGGCCACTGCCACTGCAAAGCAAATACTCCATCAAGACATGGATCAGTGAGAATTTTATCACTAGCAATCCTTATGCACATCTTTGTGTATTTTTAATATCCACCTTATTACTTGGAGTGCCCCCTCCCTCCCCACGCTCCTGCACCCCAACCTCCCCACGGATTTGTCCTGTGTCATTGGCAGCTACGGGGCTTGGCCATAAGATCCCCATCAGGAAAAACATCTTAAATACACAGGTTTATTCTCCTTAAAAAAATAATCATAAAGCATT
The DNA here is from genome assembly GCA_035047865.1 of Dendrocincla tyrannina. Lineage (NCBI taxonomy): Eukaryota > Metazoa > Chordata > Aves > Passeriformes > Dendrocolaptidae > Dendrocincla > Dendrocincla tyrannina. The sequence continues at coordinate 17,874,860 of JAWWMP010000148.1, read as the reverse complement.
GGTGCAGAGCAGATTTATTCACTGAACAGGTTGATTTATTTAACAGACTTGACATACATCAAAACCTACTATAGGCTTACATAATTGTTATCCATTTAGCAGGTCTGGTTCTTTTGTCAAGTATTTGTTTTTCCAAAGTGATTCACTAAAGACTGCTGCCTTCTGCACAGCTCACATACCTTAACAAATGCAGTCTTGCATGGGGTATTAGCTGGAGTGACTTTAAATTGCATCCTACCTGCCTGAGCGCTGCCGTTATGTTTTTTTAGTCTCTGTATTATTCCATTACTAAACCACACACACAAAATAAAAAAAACCATAAAACCCAAGCGGTAGGAGCCACACACACAGTTCCCACCGAGGGTGCCGCGGGCTCGGTGTTCCCGCAGCCGCACGGCGATGCCCGCAGGTACCTCGGGCTCGGCACGGCCGAGTACCAGGATGTTTGATGGCTGCGGGGCCGCGGGGGCGAGCGGAGCGCCGGGAAAACCCTCCGGGAGCACCCAAGGACCGCCGAGCCCTCCTGTTTCCCCGCAGGAGGCCGGCTGAGGCCTCGGCTCGCACACAGGCACACCGCTCCCCTCCGGCCCCCGCATCCACCCCCGGCCCCGGCCGCCAAGCCCCGGTACGCGCCCATCCTGCGGGGTGCGCGGCGGGAGGCGGAACCCCGCGGAGCATCACCGGCAGCCAGCGGATCGCTCATCGCCGGTCCCTCACGGCGTGTTTGGGTTCATCCATCACACACAGAGCCTCGCCTGCTCCTCGCGGGGCCGAGCATCGCATCCCCCTCGGCTCCTGCATCCTCCCCAGTTCCCGCATCCTCCCGGCTCCCGCATCCTCCCCGTTCCCGCATCCTCCCCTCAGGCACCGCGGGGCTCGGGGATGGCACCGACCGCCCGGGCCCGCCGCTCCGCCGCCCGCCAGACAGATGGTTAATTACATTCACAGCCGCATTTTGCGCTGGGATAGAGTTTCAGACAATGAGCCAGTTTTATTTGATTAGCCAGTTCTCTAGTTTAATGCGCGCAGTGACAGCTACTCCCAGAGCTGGGGCGCCTTTTTTTTTTTTTTAATAAAAATCCAAATCCCATCCCCCTTCCTCGTATGATGTTTTTGTTCTGGCCGAGGCTGAAGTGAGCGCGGCCCCGCGGGGGCCCTGCCGAGGACCCGCTGCCCCCGGGCCCGCCGGGGCGGCGCCCCCGCCCAGCGCCGCACCTGCCCGGCCTTTGGGGGGACACACGGCGACAAGCTGTCACCTCAGACCACCCTCACACACACACGCACACACCGCAACTTCCCCGCAGGCCTCCGCGCAGGCCGGCGCTGCCATCAGCATCCCCTCCTCCTCATCATCCTCCTCCTCCTCCGCCGTCGCCGCTGCCCCCGCGGAGCGCTGGCGGGGCGGGATACTGGGGCTGAGGGGGATGCTGGGGCTGAGGGGAATACTGGGGCTGAGGGGGATGGCGGGGCTGAGGGGGATACTGGGGCTGAGGGGGATGGCGGGGCTGAGGGGGATACTGGGGCTGAGGGGGATACTGGG
>JAWWMP010000148.1:17861468-17873224 GCA_035047865.1 Dendrocincla tyrannina | reverse complement strand
GTCCCTGCGCAGGGACGGGCGGAGGGCGGGAGGGAGGATGGGGGGGCGGCTCCTGCCTCGCCCCGCCGCCGCGGCCGCCCCCTCCTCTTCCTCCTCCTCCTCCTCCTCCTCGCCGCCGCCCCCCCCCAGGCCTGCGCCCATTCAGGAGGTGCCGGGCAGCGCCGCCGCTGCCATTGTTCGCTCGGAGCGGGACCGGCGCCCGCCCGCTCCCCGCACACACACCCGGGTGGGCACACAGGGATACACACATGGATATACACATGGATACACACACGGATACATATACATGGATACACACAGGGGTACACACACATGGATACACACACGGATACACACGGATACATAAACGGATACACACAGGGATACACACACAGGGATACACACACAGGGATACACGCACGGAGACACGCACACGGAGACACGCACACGGAGACACACACACGGAGACACACACACGGAGACACACACGCATGCACACAGGGATACACACAGGGATACCCACACACATGGATACCCACACACATGGATACCCACACACACACGGATACACACACACACACACACATACATGCACATACACATATACCGGGCCGGCGGGAGCGCACACCGGCCATAAGGGGCGTGTGTCCCCCGGGCCCCGCAGGTGCCGCCCCAGGGTGCGGGGACAGCGGGGACAGCTACCCTCGGCCGGGGATTGAGGCACCGCCGGGGCCGGGAGGGAGGAAGGGCAGGCCGGGCCGTACCGGCTGGGAGGGCACAATGGGGACGGCGATGGGGATGGGGACGGGGACAGGGATGAGCCGGTGTCACCCCCGCTCAGGGCTCAGCCGGAGCCCGGGAGTGAAACTCGCTCCTAGCGCAGTCCATCAGGTTCAATTCTCCCTAGTGGACAGGGGAATCACCGTGGGCTTGCAAGAGCCCGTCTGATTTATTTTCATTATCCCGTTATTAATAACAGCGTCTCAAACCATGCTTTGCCTTCAGATGCCCATTAAAAGGAGGAGGCTGCCTCATCTCAGGTTGGCTCGGGACTTGCCCGGGGTGCCAGGCACGCAAAGGGAAGGCAGGGACACACCAGGGCCAGCGTTTTGGGGAGCAGGAGGGCGGCAGGGACAGGCAGGGCAGGAGCCTGCACCCCTGGAGTGGGGCAGCTCAGGATACACACCCCGCTCACACCACCCCAGAGCAGCTCTGGGTCCTGCTGCCCTGTTTCTCTGTGACACCCTCACTGCCACACTTACTGCACTGGGGGCTGGAGGAAACTTCTGTGATTTCATTTCTCAATCAACTGTATGGGTTTGAAAGAGAGGGCAAACCAGACACGCTTATTTTGACTGTGACTGCAGAAATGCAAGCTGAGCATTAGCCTTTTGTTTTATTTAAATCCCTGTGATATTTAAGAGAAGTTCCTAGTTTTAAGCCACCACTTGAAAAGGCAGCAGAATTTCATGTGCACTCATCTTAAACACCTGGTACAAAATTGATTAGGTAATACTGTAACTAAAATATTAAAGGGTCAAGCACTTTAGTGCTTGTCCTCATAGCACTGGAGGGCCCCACACCTGTGGTAATAAAACAGGAACAGCGTGTGGAACGCTCTGAATTTGGAATACTTCATACATCAGCCTGCAGCACTACAAAAGAAGCAACTAATCTCATTTGTCAGCAGGACCCAGGATGTGCCATACAGCACATGTGAAGAAATTATTGATTCCCCCTTGAAGGGTTATACCCTGTTGGAGAAATAGAGACCAGCAGCAAGTGATTTGGCCAAGGCCACAGAGCGAGGCAGGGTCACAGCAACAGCACTTCCCAGGCCTGTCCCAAACGAGGGTTTTCCTCTCCAGCCTCATCATGTTCCTGTGGGAATTGCACACTTTGGTACCTGTACCTTCACATACCTGTAATGCTGCGTTTTATTTCACTCCCCCCCTCCTTTTCTTGACAGAAAGGTTCAATCAATATAAATGAGTAATTAATCAGGGTCAGGTGAGATGGTGACAGCACACCTGGCAGTGCTCACTCAAATAGACACACAGGTGGATGGTGGTCATGAACTGCTTTTGAAACGTCCTGAACTCAGCGTGGGGGGGTTGTGCTCAGTCTCTGCCCCCGGGCTGTCACCTTCAAAAGTGCCCCCCAAGGCACACGAGGAAACCTGGCAGCTCCTCTGCTGTGGCTCCCCATGGGGCAGCAATTAATTACATGGCCAGAAGCACCGGGACACCAACACCTGGTCAGAGCCACCCGAGTGCCCCCGCTGCCTTTGGAGAGGAGCCGGCAGGGGAGCTGTGCAGGGAGGCTGGAGGGGATGGGAATCAACTGAGTGTCATCACCAAGGTGAGATCAGCCCTGAGCTGGGCAGAGCCATCGGGGAGAGGAAAAGGCACATTCAATTAAATGAGTGTTGCACCTGCATCCAGTTTAGAAGACAAACCAGGTATTTATTTAAGTGCTGTGTTTTGGAGGGAACACAAACATAAAGCTCAAAGATTATCCTCGGGTCTGTGGTACAATATAATGCCTTTTCACTTACCCACACTACTCATTTAAGGTCCTTCAGTTCCAGAGCCACCACAATACTGATCGATCAGCAGCATAAAATTCTGCACAGCAGCTCGGGCCACCTGAAAAATTAACAGTCTGTGCACTGTGCTCTTACCATGTACTGCCACAAACAGATGTGGAAGGGGCAGCTACACCCCTTGGCTGGGTATTAATTTTCCGGGCTGTCAAATAGAGGCTCACAGGTGTGAGAACAAGGTGTTAAGAAAGCTCCTGTTGGCAGGAGGAGATGAACAGCCTCCCTGGAGAGTAGCCAAGGTGGTGCCAACCCCCCCTGGCTCTGCCCTGCTGCTCATCCTTGCTGCCCTCCCCACCTCCCACCTCCCACACAATGGGCATCACAATCACTCACTACAGCCTGCACCACGGAGCAGGGCAGACATTTATGTCTCTCCCAGCCTTCCAGCTGTCTTCACTCAAAATCCTTGTGCCCAGACCTGGAGATAGGCTGGGAGCTTGTTGGTCTCTAGGAAGCAGGAGTCAGAATCTAGAGCAGAACCTGGCTTATGGCAAGAGGCCAGTGCTGTGGTGGTTCCCTGATTTCCTGATCACTCCTTTTTTCTGTCATTCCTTCTTTGACGCATGGGAGCGTCACTGCAGCATTCCCAATACGGATTAAATCCTTCATTTGGTGTGGCCTAATTTAATTTCTGTCCCTCTGGTGAACCATTCCAGAGGCAGAGGTTCACCAGAGGGTTCTGGTTTGCCTGTGGCACAGGTACGACACAAATGTGACTGTCAGAGATCTCAAACCCTACACTCTCAGGTCAGCCTGGAAAAGCACAGTTCAAGCAGAAAGCTGCCCAGATGTCGTGACCTTTAAAAACCCACAGGAAAAGGCAGCAGGATAAAGGGATGCACCGCCCTCCTGTCCCAGCCTACCACAGAGGGCTGGAGGGGATTTCTTCCCCACTCTGTCAGACTTCCGGGACCAACTTCTGAACCAGAACAGGGTAACACAGACTGCTGGCACAAACGGGGAAGCACTCTGGAGGAAGGATGGGGTTTGGATTCAGGTGGGTGAAGACTCACCCTCTCACCTCCTCCTTCCTTCCCAGGTCCTGATGTGCAATTCAAAACTGACCACGTGCTGTGGGAAATGATGCTGAGCCTGCAAACAGAGTCATTCTGGCTGAGGCTGAAGCAGTTCCTGAAGAAGAAACAAAGCTGGAATCATGAAGTGCCACAGGCTGACTTTCTCCTGCCCTCTCTGGCACACCTGCCAAGCCTTAGAGCTTTCTCAAAAAGCCATCCCAACCTGCCCAAAGCAGCTGTTCAGGGTGACCCCCCTGGCTGCAGACAGACTCCCCAGCACCCCTGGCTGTTCACATCCCCTTCCCAGAGCTCTGGCCCGAGGAGCTGGAGGAGCAGTGCTGCTCTTTAGTCCACACCTCTCAGCCCTGATGTTCCAGACACACTCAGCAGAGGCTCGAGGCTCTCACTGACCTTGCTGAACACGAGAAATTTCCAACCTGCCTGACAGAGCTGTGGAGGGCCCGAAGGTGAGGAGGCTCCCTGAGTGGTCTCCAGGCTCCTCCTTTCCTTGACAGGCTCCGTGCTCCACCAAACACACAAAAAAACATCCAATCCTGACTTGCAACCCCTGCACAAGCTTAAAAACCTCTCAGTCCAAGTCAGGCAGTTCCAGCAGGTTCACAGCCCCTGAGGCTCCCCTGGCCCCATACAACATTAAAATGCTCTGATCCCCCCAAATCAGTCCCCCCACCTTCCTCCCAACCTTTCAACTCCAAAAGGTAAATCCTTCTTTAAACTGTGCATTTCTCTTAGCACTTTTCCATGGCCAAACCCCTCACTCTTGGAGGTTTCTGAACAGGAGGAATGACAAGCTCAGCCTTGTGCCTGGGCCAAGGCGAGTGCTCTGCACACAGAAGGCTCTGTGTGCTCTCCTTCCCTTGGCAGGAACAACCACCTCGGCCACTTCAGGGGAGCTGACTGGGCTAGCAAGGGAGAAAGGGGAAAAAAAAGGCAAAAGAAAGAAAGAAAGGGAGGAGGAAAGCAACCAGGAAGAACCAAAAAGGCTCAAGCCTGGCCTGATGTATTTGCAGTGAAGCCAGAGCACAGGGTAGAACAAAACCCAGAGAAGGCAAAGGGATGAGGGTGTGACAAATCTGAAGCTGCTGTGCATTCCCTGCAGGTTTGATCTCATATGGGCAGTAAATCCATGGCCCAGGCAAGGCTGGGCACCTCTGCTGGGCTGATGAGCTGCAGAGGTGCAGGAGATGTTTCTGAGTATCCCAGAGCCCAAACCCAGTTGCTGCTTTGCCTGAGCTGGGTGGCACCTGGAACTCGTGGGTGAAGCTGGCAGAGCCCAGAGGACTCTTTGGGAACAGTGGAAACTCCAACGGCGTTTCACATTTGCATCCTTCCCGTTCTGCTGTGGCTCTGCCTGAGGCAGCTGCACAGACCAGCAGAAGGCTGAGTCCCTTTTACTGCTGATGGAGCTGTTACTCATAGTTTTTATAAATTATTTCCTTTCTTTAGGAAACAGGAAGCTCTTTGTGCCTGGAGGCACCTTGTGCTTTAGGCTCTTGCTTCAAGTGCAGAGGATGCTCCAGTGCTGGGCAGAGGTCCCAGGGAAGGGAGATGGTGGAAATGGTCATTTTTAACCCCAACAGGGCAGGCACATGGCATGGCCCTGTAGCTCCTGCCACCCCCAGGGCTGCTTGGCCAGCCTTCAAAAACAAACCCAGCCTTAGAGAAATGAGGAAAGGTAAATTGCTCGGGCCAGCAAAAGTGTTCTCTAAAGGAATGTTCAGGAAACGCTCGCTGCCTTTGAACCCAAACATCCTGAACCTATTTCCTTAGGCACTGACACCTTGGTAAGTCCCATGAGCAGGTTTGCAGCTCACCTGGCTGAAGTCCACGAGCAGGTTTGCAGCTCACCTCTCCCTCAGCCTGCACAGTCACTGAGGTTCAGCTCCCTTTAAGCCCCATCTAATTATGCAATTTAACTGCAGCGAGAACAACAGTTCTGCTGAATATGCAACAGTCTCCTGATTGTATTTTGATGTGGGGAGAGAGGAGGAAAAGGCTGTTTTGTTTCAAGTTCAAGCATTTCTACAGGACTTGCCTGAGGTGGAGAAGACAGAGCCCTCTGTCCCGTGGCTGAAGTCACAGACCTTTTCCTGGTGTGTCTTGGGTGCATCCACACCTCCCCAAACAGAAAGGAACAAACCCTGGCATTTTCCCTGCCCATTTTTCTTCAGGACTGTAGTTCATTAACTCCAGTAATGCAGTTTCATTAATGTGCATTAACCAATGACTTTCCCATTACTGCTGCTGTCTCCAATCAAAGGCTCATTTATGGAAAACAAGGGCAGAGGGAACAACATGCTTTGGCAGCTGTAAGATCATATGCCCAGAGCTTTATACCCTCTGTCTTATATTTTTACGTTAAAGTATCACGAGCTATTACCATATTTTTCATTATTATTTGTGGCACCAAATACTGCAGCTCCCAGTGCCAGATGGCGAATATTCAGAATAAAAATAATGCAAGGCCAATCTTAGAAAGACTCGCTGGGAGTGTAACAGCACAGATTCCTCCTCCTTTCCTAATGCACACAGTTAAAATATTAGCAGACTTAAAATCTGGTTTTCCAATTTAGAGCACTCACATATTATAGAATGATATGCATGCATATATGCATAGATTTAAATATGTGCATACCAAAATTTTAATTTCTTTCCATTTTATTTGCATGTTTCAAGGGTCTTAACATAATACACGGGCACATCTTCTTCCACTGTTCAGAAGGTTATTTTAACGAGTAAAGAAAACCAAATAGTTTTGAAATGGAACATGAGCAAAAACCTTTTCCCAGAAATTGTTATTGGTACAAAATACTTTTCTTTTAATATATAAACAGCTTGAGTCCTAAACTTAACCAGATGGAAACGTGCCTACAAAGCATTGGATCCAATTCAGAAGAGACTGACAGCCAACAGATGAGCCAATTTAGCCCATCCTATGCCAAAAATGGTCAATCATGTTATCTTACGTGTGACTCGACTCTGGCAGATGCCAACTCTATCCAAACAACTTCAAGCATCTCTTTGGAAGGCTGGATTTTTTTACACACACTTTTAAAAAAACCATAATAACGCTTGAATTTCTGGAAACATTCCACTTAGTTTCAGCATTTTCCCAAGAGATTTTTATTAATTTATTTTAAGCATAAATCGTTTTATGTTATAGCCTAACAGAATTCAGCTTTCCATTCCAACAAAGCCTAATTAAAAAATTACCAAATTGCAGTTCAGTGACAGGCCCCCATTTATTTAAATATTCGTACCAGGAGAGCTTTACACCTGTACAAACCACTTTACCTTCTTAAACCAAAGGTTTATTCTCAACAACACAAAGGAACATGACAGCGAGTACAAATTAAAGGCACTTCCTGCATCCCTCATCACGTTCCCCAAAATTGAGAGTCAAGTCAAAATTAAAGGGCTTTTTCACAATGAGTGATTATAACCAAGGCCTTTTTAACAAATAAATAAATAAATAAATAAATTGTAATTCATAATCTCTCAGTGAATTTTATCTTCTTACTCCCCACAAGACCTATGGACAGACATACCTTTCATCTGCCTCCAACTGCAACCGGAAAGGACTCCCCACTCTGCCTCCTCCCTCCCCACCACACTCTGGGCAATACGGGGCTGGTATGCTGATTTGTTTCCTTCTTGGCCCTGTTTTAAATAAGAATAGTGAAAAGGAAAAAAAAAGAAAGCCCACTTAGGCAGTGCTTAGTCCATCCTCTCAGCATGGGAGCACTGGGTTCACCTCCAGCATCACATCCCTGTCCCTGAGCCCCGGATCCGCTCTCAGCTTGGGCTCTGCTTAAGCTCGCTCTGAATTTCAGCTTCCCACTGGGAGGTCTCAGGTGATGAGATTTCTCCCTCTGTCAGCCTGGGAGCTGCAGGAACCATTGTAAACACTGAGCAGATCCTCGTCTGTCACAGGACACCTTGAAAGGCCACATTTGAAAAGATGAACATCTTCAAATCTCCTGTTTCCAGAGAGGGAGCAGTGCCAGCTCCCTTGGCACGGCTGAGGGCAGCGGTTCTGCTCAGCCTGGAGTTTGGGTTGTCTTCTTGACAATCCTCCCCAAAGCTGCAATTTCATTTTCCATTTGTGCAGGAGGTAATTGCTGTGCCTGTGTGAAGTGACCTTCCTGCACACAGCGTTTGGGAGCCAGGCAATTATCCCCAGGACTTGCAGCAGCCTCTCCATTGCCAACCCTTTTATAGTGGCCTTTGTGATGACACTCCCACGATTTTGAGATCCACAGACATTCATCTAGACTGAAGTCTGGACATTTGGAAGGTCTTAGAGATCTTCCTTACAGAACAAACATATATTCTCAGTTGTGTGACCGTTTCCTGACGCTGCTCCTGCTTCTCTCTAATAAGAGGTTGTCAAGATGTGTGTGACCAATGAACTTGACTGCAGGTGTTGACGCTGGACTAGAGGCAACAATCCCAGGAAGGTCAGACACACTGAAAAGATGCCCCTGTGCACATCCCAGGCATCAAACACCCGGGTTTCAGTGGATGAAAACACCGGGGTTTAGGTAACCACACCCTGCTCACATCGAACTTGTCCCTCACTAGTCCTGGCTAGCTTGTAGATTAGAGAATTACAGAATCATTTAGATGCAGACCTCCAAGATAGAGCTTTGCAGCTTATATTGTTCCCCTGTCTTGGCAGCACAGAGGGCTCCACTTCAGAACCATTCCGAGCTGTTTCAGGTAATCCTGACCAAGTGTCATTTTCCTGACCCTTTCAGAAATAGATCACCCCATGAAACAGTGCAACTGATCCACAGCCATCCCTGTGGTTTGATATGGCACAGACTGATCCACAATGGTCCCTGTGGTTTGATATGACACAGACTGATCCACAATGATCCCTGTGGTTTGATATGACACAGACTGATCCACAGCCATCCCTGTGGTTTGATATGGCACAGACTGATCCACAACGGTCCCTGTGGTTTGATATGACACACTGACCCACAGTGATCCCTTCCCAGGCTGCATTGTGGAGCAGCTTTAAGGTTCTCATCAGTGGGACCAGCATGCTCTGTCCCAAGGCTGGTATGGAGTCCTTGGAAAGAACCATAAACTGCTGGAGAAGCCTTTGGAAAGAATGGAAAAGTTAAAATTTTATCCTTTCAGTGGGCTTGGGTTTTTTAAATAACAATTATTTCATTTCCTCTGTTTATGGGTCAGTGGATAACACATTAATGAGCCTCAGACAGGCTTATCCCAGCTTGTCTTCAGTTCCAGATAAACCTCTGGCTGAACAGCCAGAGGCAGCTCAGACAGTGCAAAGGGCTTCCCTTCATACCTGTTACCACCCTCACAGCCACTGCCCCCTCTGTTATATGGCCTGTAACTCAAAAACTGTGTCTGTAATGCAAAAACTCTTGCAACACTTGGGTGATTCGGCAAGGACAGTTTTTTCTAGAGCCATAATCTGTTTTGCACCCATTTTAAAGAGCAGCACTGGCTGATGTGAGTCGGTTGTGCTGACACTGCCTGGTGAACCAAAGTTTCCTTCAGTTTCTGTGCCACCAACAGGTCTTTAACAGCAGGCTCAGCAAGGAGAACTTGAGACTGTGTATTAAAACAAGTAGATGTTGCCTACCAAACACATAACAAACTTTGTTCTGCTGCAAGGAACTTCAATCCCAGGGCACAACGTACCACCCAGCAGGGACCCTTCTTGTAGGAAGACATAGCTCTTCTGCTTGACTGCTCACACTGATGCATCTTGCATCTCCAAGGCTGCCTGCACTTGGATGGCATCAGTGCACCTGTGAGTTCACAGCTCTCCTGGCACTGCCCATTTGGTTTCAAGGTGTGGCTGAGCTGCTCTGACCCCCAAAGCCATCAGTGAGTGCTCACTCCCCACACCCCAAAGCACAGGGCTCTGCTGCCTCCCTCCTGCTCCTGCAGAGTTCACAGGGTTTTCACTTCATTACCTCCTGCAGGCAGGGGGAAATAATCTGCTCAGAAACTTCTTTTTGATGTAGCTCGAGTATTCAAATGTGTCCTGGTCATTTAGATACGGAAATTCACCTGAGTGATGGTGCAGCTCCTCGTGGGAGGCTGTTGGCTCCCGTTCTGGAACACAAATCACTCCCTTTCCATGAAATACTGCTCACATCCCGCTACAGGCAGCAGGAATAAAAACAAGTGTGTTGAACAGATGTCACAAACCGTTCCCAGGCTGTCACAGCTTCCCAACATTTTCCAGTGGATTGTTATTACCAGATCCCTGTAAATCAGCAGCGAGCGGTGCCACCTCCGACTGTCCCAGCTGATGACGTGAGCTGTCAGACTGCAAACCCTGAGTTGTCAAATAGCTACAATTTGCAGATTGAGTAAAAGAGCTTAACATTCCTTTGAGTAAAGTACTTAAGAGATGTATTCCATGGGATTTATGGGCTGTGAAAGTCTGTGTGGTTTTTAGTTCGAGCGGGATCTCCATAGGACGGCTCGAGTGTCAGTAAAGCAGCTTTGGCCTCAATCGGAGGCTGCCATTAGACATGAGCTTACATCCACTGAAGGGAATTCCACAGAGACTCTGAGAGCAAGTCTGAAAACAGCCATTTGGAGGATTTGCTTTTCCAAACACCTATTTGAATCCCACAGACATTTATTTGCTGGAGCTTGACTGATTCCCTGTAGGCTAAATAACACCCAGAAAGTTTGGGGCCTTAAAATAAAACAAAGCCCACAAAATAATCAACAAAAAACACTCCTTGTCAGCTCCTGCACCTGATCATCCGCTGAAAAATAGTTTTCTGTATTGCCCTTTTGTGTCCCCAGGTGTTATTTGCACTTGCCTTGCTGTCAATGACCCCTGTGCCGTTTCCATGAGGAAATCCTTTCAGTGCCGCAGCCCCATTCCTGTCGTTCCCTGTTCCTCCTTTTAAGTGGACATACTCAGTGCAGACACATAGGCCAGGGCTCGATGGCTTTACCTGTGTCAGCTGGGAGTTGGGATCAGCACTCACCTGTGAATTCCATCCCCATGTCCTGTGAGAAGAGACAAAGTGTTGTGAACACGCCGTGCCAGCACGTTCTGTACACGTGGCTCTTGTGCCAGTCAGCTCCTCCCAGCACGAGGCCACTGCATCATGGAAGGATCCAGCTAAATTGGACACAATTGGGGTAACTCGTGCACAAACCCAGGACACAAACTGCCCAGAGCCCTTGAAATGGTTAAGCAACTTTCAGCCACTTTTTGCTACGACAGATTCTGTGACTTGAGGATCCAATGGATGGGAATGCCAACCATGAGCTCTGCTGGGAGCACAGCTCAGGACAATTGCTCTTAAAAGACCTTCCTAATGGGGCAAATCTTCCCTGTGCTGTTATTCAGGAGGTCACATTTTAGCCACGGAATTCTACATTTGGTGATGGAAGGTTTCTGTGGCCAGCTGGAGATTCGTGACATCACAAAATCCTGGGACTTAGTAAGAAGTGATGGAGACTGAATTCACTTAGAGCACAGTGTTGGAGCAGGACAGCAGCCAGACACACCTCCAACAGACGGGTCTGCTCTTTGCAGCAGGGTTCTGGTGAACATTGATTGCGGGGGGACAGGACGTTTAAGCTGATCTTTCCCCACTGTGGGAATGAGCACACATACCACAGTCTGCAGAGCTCCCTGACCATTTGGGAAGCACAGCTCCATAACCCATCACACACAGAGGTGCTGCTGACCTCGAGACACCTGCAGAGCTCCAGTAAGGACAGGACTGCCCAGGCAGGGTGTCCTTAGTGGCCAGTGCTCTTCAACATCTTCAGGAGTGATGATGTGGGACTGGAAGGGACACTGAGCATGTTTGCAGGTGACATAAAGCTGGGAAGAGCTTTGACTCCCTTGAAAACAGGGAGGCCGTGCAGAGAGACCTCAACAGGTCAGGGCGCTGGGAATCACCAACCATGGGAAGCTCAACAAGAGGAAGTGCTGGATTCTCCACTGGGATGGGGCAACCTGGATATACAGACAGACTGGGAATGAGAGGCTGGAAAGCAGGGCTGGGAAAGGGGCCTGGGGGGCCTGGTTGTGGCCAGTTGGCCACGAGTCAGCAGTGCCTGGAGCCAGGAGGGACATCCCTGTCCTGGGGGGCATCAGGGCAGGGAGG
>JAWWMP010000148.1:17848081-17861368 GCA_035047865.1 Dendrocincla tyrannina | reverse complement strand
CACAGCCCCAAGGCTGCCAGAGCTCCAGGAGGGTTTGGATGATCCTCTGGGGCACAGGGGGTGACTCTTGGGGATGGGCCTGGGCAGGGCTGAGGGTTGGACTCGATGATCCTTGTGGGCCCCTCCCAGCTCAGCACATCCTGTGTTTCAGGTGACCTGAAGCCCAACCTGGAACACATAAGTGTTGTGGCAGAGCTCTCCAAGCAGCACTTCATAAAACAAACCTCTCCCTGCAGGCAGTGGCCACAGAGACCCAAAGTCAGCACAAAGACCTTCACCATGTCCCACCAACATCACCTGGGAAAGTGCTCTGGAGGCAGCACCCCTTCATGGAACATGAGGGGCAAAGCCCAGCCCTAAGACAGAAGCTGCTGATGTCTCCTCAGTTTACAGACAGGGAATGTTTCAGGGAGAATTCCAGGCCAGGGAAGGGGAGAGGGAGGAGGAAGAAGAGGCACAGAGCAAAGTAAGGCCATGTCTAAGGAGCAGTGATCACACACAGCTCAGGAACAGCCACTCCACAAGGCCCAGATCAGCACTCACAGTCTGCAGTGAGGGGATTGGATGTAGAAATCGTCCCTCTCCACTAACCCAAGCTCAGCACTCTGAATTCTGCTTCCTCTGACATTTACATACTGGAAAATATTGTTAAAACAAAAAAGTCACTGCTTTGTACAACTTCAGGTCATTAATTGTTTACCCTGGAAACTCAGCAAACACTGCGTGTGTGTTACCAGCAAAGACCTTGTGTGGGCTTTGAAATGAACCAATTTGTACCCGGCAGAAGCAACAACTCCAGCCTAAAATCCTTGTGCTTTGTGCTCTCCCCCCTCCCTTGGATCCTGCCAAACATCCTACGTTACTGCAATCCCATCTCGAGTCCCAGCATCGACATGCAATGTCACTCATCACCTCTTACAGACTCTGCAAATATTATTTTCCCCAGGAAACATTCCCTGGTTTAAATTGTAAATAAGCTGAATCTTTTATCTGTGTTCTTCAAAAGGCAGGAAGTTTTTCGAATCGCTGGAGAAATGAAGATTTTTACACCCCTGTGTGAAAGCACATGAACATGTATTTCCATGCTTTCAATTCACAGCCCATTTCATAATTCCTGCATTGCTTGAAACGTTCCCTCCCAGTTACAGACTGACCTCCATGTTCCATTTTCTCTAATGAGTGTAAAATGGAAACTTCTCACCTGTTCAAGCTCCACTTTTCTAACTATTTGTTGGTGTGTGCACCAGGCCAGCAGACCTCCAGCTGACACTTGCAGAGCACTGCACAGCACACTCAAATGACCCCACACCACGTGATGGATCCAGTTCCAGCCTCCTTCTTCCTCTCCATAATGGAAGGGGAAAACTTCTTCCCTTTTCCCTCTCCAGCACAAGACTGGGACTTTACAAGTTTATGTCGATGTGACTTAAAATGCTTTATGTGACAGATTTATAAAGGGCTACAAAGCATTAAAAACTGGAAATCAATGTGGGGGAGCCAAGGTCTTTCATGGCTCTTTCAGCTCTGGGGATCCTGTTTCCAATTGTGCCTGAAGACCCCAGTAAAGCATTTTTGTTCTTCTTCTTTTCAATAATAAACTCACTGTGCAATTCAGTGCAACTGACACTTCTCATGTGAGGGAGATCTCCACGCAGCCTGCAGACCTCTCCCTGTAGAAGTCCTCTCTCAGGGTTTCTGCTGCTTTTCCAGGATGGATAAAGCTCATGGCTTTTCTCTGGGTTTAGTCCCAACATCTGCACAAAACAATTAAAAGTCACATGGCAGGAATTTAAAAATATTTTTAAGGACTAACCATCTATGGATTTTCTTATAAAGACATCAAATTTATACACTAAAGCCAAGAAGTAGTTGAATTCTGCAATATCTGTTCTAACCATTAATATATTATCTACAATTTACCACCTTCACCATTCCACCATGACATGGCCATTCCACTAATAAAGCACTGATACACTACAGCACTGCCACATCAGAGGACTTTGAAAACCATGCAATTATTCTTAGAAAAGAATGCCCTGGCTCCTTCTCAGAATCACAACAAACTCCTCAGTGTGCTGTAAGAAAGCACCCAGTGCCCCCAAACCTCCTGTCCTGTGTGCAGCCAAAAGGATGAGTCCCCAGCAGGGCTGAAGGTTGGGAAGACAGTTCAGCTGCTCAACTGCCCAAAACAAACACAACTGGCAAGTTTTGACTGGAAAGCAGCAGAGAATCCACAGAAGAGTGAGTTGCCACTTCTGCACCCATTGCTTGAGCACCAACAGGATGTGCAATGAGCATGGTAACCTCGGGATTACTCCTAATTTCTGTTTTCCTTGATGCAAAGACACAGCTCAAATTAGCACTAACAGAAGTTACATGGCTACATGAAGAAAAAGTCCCAAATATATTCCCATTACAGCTCTTTCCCCTTAAAAATCAATGACTTGTTTTGTCAGGAACATTTATGGAGCATTTCTGGACAGTATCACTGTCAGAGTTAAAGACAGAGCAAATGAACCCTTCGAGGCAACAGCTGGGAGTTCATCCAGTCACATTTAAAAAAACCCAGGCTGCTCAAGGATCCATCCCTCCCTCCATCCATCCCTCCCTCCATCCCTCCCTTCCCTGTACATGATGACAGCAGGACCAGTGGCTGTTGTAGCTCAGATCAGGACAGTGCAGTGCACTAGAAGACTGATCAAAATTAAATGTAAGTAATTAATAGTAATGGCAGCACTTCTTGCTTCCTGCTTTAACAATGAATTAGAGCTGCCCAAAGCAGAAACCCAGTCAGTGATTACCAACAATGTCATGTCAAGGGCTCAAGCAGGTTCTTAAAACTGCCCTGCTTCTCCTGATCACAAGTTAAGAGTTTACAATTATAAAAATACAGTGTTTCAAGTAAGAAACAGTCCAGCTCTTCACAAGCACGTTCATTCCCATCAGTGTGATGCAGTGAACACGAGCCCTTCCCCTGTATTTGCAGCTCCACACACACAAAATGCAGGGGATGTAAAAGCTGAGTGGGAGCAGAACTCAGGTGCACTCTGTGACCTTACCTTCCTGATGGATCACCGGGAATTCTGTCCCCTTTCCAGCCCACACCCCTGTGACTGGTTCCCAGCCCCACTGGCACCACAAACAGGTGCTGTGCTAACAGTCACATTCCATAGCAGTGACTGTTTCCTCGGGGAACTGCTGAAGAGCTGTTGTGACAGGACACCCATTTCTATTCACAAAGATAAATTCTTTATTTAGTAAGAATTATCTACACACAGCTGAAGGACAGGAGTCAGGGTATGGAGTCTTCCAGCAGAAGGGTTACACAGTCTGATCTCAACCAAGCTTTCTGTGTTGTTCTGTCACCTTCCTGTACAATGTCAATTCTACATTTCCATTCTGAGAAGAAACTTGAACACCATTTAAAATCTCAGCGTTGAGAGATGTAGGTAACTAATACTCCATGGAACAGAACAGTTGAGATAACCTGAGGGACCATCTGCAAGGAGCAAACTCAATGACCTCCCCACAAATCACTCACTAAGTTCTCTAACTTGGAGGTTAAAAGAGCCAAAATGTTGTCTGTTGTGACACACATCTTTGTGTCTAATAAGTTCTCACGTGGCAATTCTAACTGAATTCTGTAAGTTCACAGATCACTACACACTGCAAGAAGCAGCCCCTTTTTAATGTCCATTTCCCACAAACATTTCCTATAAAAACAGAAAATGAAGGAAAAAAAATTATATGGCTTTTCCACGCTAAAATTGCAGACAAAGATTTTATAATGAGAGGAGATGACTTGAATTTTGAAAACCAACCAGCTACAAGTCCAGAATATGAAAAGCTGCTATTTAAAAAATGATGATCCAGTTTACAGCAGAGCAGAATTACCAAGATCCACAGAGGCTGGGAGAGAGCTCCAAAATCAATCTGTTTTCTGTGAGAACTGAAAGGCTTTTCCAAGAGATGCTATGCAGGCTGTCCCAGGGCTCACTGTGCTACAGTGAGTCTCTCCAAAGCCATGACTCTCCCAGTCAGCATTTTAGGTACCTGCTTCAGTGGTGACACTTGGGAGTCACAGCACAGGAATAAAAATCGACAATAAAATTAAAAAAAGAGAGCACAAGTGTGACTTTGTAGCAGACAGGAGACTCACCAAGTGTTGCTGCTGCTTCTCCCCAGCAATTCACTCCAACACAGCCACCACCAAGCCAGGAATGCTCGTCCAGCAACTCCACCACATGGGAAGTTTCCAGCCATCTCCAGAAACTCGCTGCAGTTCTTCAAAAACCATGTTCTACCCTATGCCCAGCCTCTTGCTTTAGGAAATGCCTTTGTTTGGAGTTCCTTCGTGTCATTCCATTTGCTTAAAACTGGGCAGAGCTGTAGCACATCCACTGGCATCAAAAGGGTGGCACACACAGGTCATGGGCTCGGAGCTCCATCAAACCCGTGCACATTTGAACAAATATTGATCATTCCTGGTGTTTACCACCTGAAAACAGTTCTCATTCCAGACCTGCAATGCCCAAGACTCTCAGAGGCCTTGCAAAGCCCATTCCCAGTGATAAAATCCATCTGAGATCGGCCCCTCACAAACCCAAACTTGCCATTAAACCAGCTTTTGGTTCTGGGTATCTCACAGATGATTCCTGATTCTGTGTGTTCTGCTGGGATGTCCAGGCCCTGCAACATGGAAAACTGTTTACTGAGAAAAACCCTTTCCCTCCATCTTTCAGATCAGAAACATTTCTAATCCTTGTGCCAAAGGAAAAGAATCCTAGGATTGAAATACTCCCATTTACTGCCTTTGCCTGTTCCCCACTCCATGAACAGCAGACAGATTAGTTAATTCCAAAAAGAAGCTCTTGTGGGGCAGGGAGGGAAGACACATAGTTTGGGTTTTGTCATGATACAGGAAGGGGAGATGCCTCATAAAGGGACTGTTCAATAAACTTCTGCTGTTTCTGGCACAAAGGTACCTTTACAGTCCCCTCACTGCCATCAGCACCTAAACCAGGAGGCAATTAGGGAAAATAAAGGGAGGGTCATAAGCTGGAATTCTGCAGTGCCACCACTACGTTAACAGGACTTCACTTCACTTCTGCACTCCAAGGAAGAAAATTAAAGGACACTTTTAAAATAATTTCTAACTGGAGAAACCACACTTGAGGTTGGTTTTTTTCACCCATTATTTTAAAAGAAAAAAAATTAATAATTAGCAAAGGTTTCATTCCTTTCAAGTTACTGTTCCTATATTTAGTTGCAGGGGAGGGTATAACACAAAAAAATAAATGCTATTTGCAATTAAATTTCCAGAAGCACCAAATTCAGCCCTTCCCTAGTGCCCACACTGAGAAGTCTTGCATCTGATTTACAAACATAATTACATCAGTGTAATTATACTGGTGTAATTCTCAGAAATAACAGTTATTTTTCAACATCCAAGAGAAAGACTTTAATTCTTAAATTCAACATGAAGAATGACACCAGAACAGCTTGTGCTAAACAGAGATGGTGAATTTCCCTGAAGAGACAAGGCCTAAAAATACAATCCTGTGGTGCTGGGTTGCCCCTGGCTGGACACTGGGTGTCCACCAAACCCACTCCATCCCTGCCCATCTCAGCTGGGCAGGGGAGAGAAAATAAAAGGCAAGGCTCATGGGTTGAGGTAAGGACAGGGAGAGATCACTCAGCAATTCCTGTCATGGGCAAAACAGACTCCACTTGGGGAAATTCATTTAATTTACTGCCAATTAGAAGTCTGAGTAGGGTAATGAGAAAATGAAACCAAATCTTAAAACACCTTCCCCCCTTCCCTCCCTTCTTCCTGGGCCCAACTTCACTCCTAAATTGTCCACCTCATTCCAAGTGGTGCAGGGGCACAGGCAACTGTGGTCACTTCATCACATTGTCTCTGCCACTCCTTCCTCCTCACTCTCTTCCCCTGCTCCAGCACCCTTCCCATGTGCCTGCTGTCCATGGGGTCAGTGCTTCAGGCCCAGCCTGCTCCAGTGTGTCTTCCATGGGCTCACAGGTCCTGCCAGCACACCTGCTCCAGCACGGGCTCCTCTCCCCACAGGGTCACATGTCCTGCCAGGACCCTGCTCCAGGGCGGGCTTCCCAAAAGGGCACAGCCTCCTCTGGGCACATCCCCCTGCTCCAGCACAGGGTCCTCCAAGGGCTGCAGGGAGATCTGCTCCCCAGAGGACCCCACAGGCTGCAGGGGAATCTCAGCTCTGGCACCTGGAGCTCCTCGTGCCCCTTCCTCCCTGATCTGGTGCCTGCAGGGCTGTGGCTCTCACACATTCCCCCTCCTCTCTGGCTGCAGCTGCTGTGACACTCCCCAGCTCTTTCCTGCCTTCCCAAACATGTTATCCCAGCAGTGCATTATCCCACCCCTGGGGAGCTCAGACTTGGCCAGCAGTGGGTCCATCATGGAGCCATCTGGCACAGGCTCTGTTGGGCACAGGGGAAGCTTCTGGAACCTTCTCAGAGAAGCCACCCCTGCAGCCCCCACAAAAATGATACACCTGCAGTGTCCTGCAGATCCCCAACACTGAGGTTTCCTGCCACTGGAGAAGTTTTGGCTGTTGAAATGAGGAGATTGTTATAGCAATGCTTTCAGCATTATCCAGGTCATTTTCTCATACATTAATGAGATAATAGAAATTTATGGAAGTCTTTATTGAATCTTAATTGCTCCCTAAGACCATGACTGAACTAGAAAAAGTGACTGCGTTCTGCTTTGACTACTACAGCAGATGCTGAGGATACAGAATCCTGAACTTGGGTTTTTCATTCTGCATTTAAAAGTACTGTTAGTTTTCCTTCAGAATGATACCAATCCATTTCCTGATAGTGCAGTACAAAAGGTGCTTCTGAAGGGTGAGATGGAGAATTCCAATATTTAGTTTGCTACTAGAAGCTTCTAATATTTTGTTGAGCCTTTTCTTATTTTTTTTATGAGGAAGAGCATTTTAAACCAGACCACCACAGAGGAATTTAAATGGCATCTTCCTCACTAGCAAATGAGTTTAAATTAGCCCAATTACAACTGAAACATGACATATTTATCAGCCATTAATGATGAGAAAGAATGTAAATCAAGGACAAATCTGTTTACAATTTAATAATCCACATCAAGCGACTACCAGGAGAATTTACCAATACCTAAAGATTGCCATAAATTGCACTCTTAGTTGGGAAGTTTAAAGTTCTTTGAAAAGCCCAGCTCTTGGAGATGCCACTGAATGTTACAGATTTCTAAAGATGCAAAAATAGAACTCCTTTGGTTGAAATTATGTCCCTCTGTGAAACTGTAAAACCCCAAAAACTGCAAAACCCAGAAGTTTTTTGAATGCTGACTTAAAAACAAGAGCTGCATTTCAGTGTATTCTTGTGCATTTTTAACCTGCTATGCAAGACTGATCCAGGACCGCTCTCAGCAGGAACAGTTCCCACAGCCTTTCACGCTATTGATGATTTCTTCTTCTAGCTTCTTCCTTTCCTCCTCCTTGGATGTCTGGTTGCTTCTCTCCTCCCAGTGGGGGCTGTTGTGGCTGTGCAACACTCTGCTGCTCTGTGTGTGCCACATTTCAGAGTACAGGTTGCTGGCACTTGCCAGGAGCTCCGTGTGTGTGCCACGTTCCACAACTTTACCCTGCAAAACAAGGGCCAGCAAGTCAGGAATCCATAATCCCAGATCTTTGGGAATATGCCAACACGTGGACCACAACCTCACAGTATGGGTTAGAGCAGTCATTAATGAGAAGGAAAGCCTTCAAGTGATTAATCAGGAGTTAGCTGTAGTAGAGACCAAGCTTTTGAATTATGGTGCTTCTTTTATACCTCTGTGTCACTGCTGTGTTGTTCACTTACTCGGGAATGATTCTGGTTCTACCTCAGCAAAGGTGCTGGACTGTGATTCTGTGATTGCAATTGCTCAGCCAAACCAGTGACAGCCCCCCTGTCTCATCCCTGCTCCTGGGGCTTCCCTGTGTGCCTGCTGGGCATGGCATTCCTGCTGGGATGGCAGGAGGCACGTTGTGCATCCTTCGGGAAAGGGCTCTTCCAGTTCGAGGCTGTGCTTTCATCTTTAGTTTAACAGTTACACTCTAACACAAAACACACTCTTGGTAAGCTGTGAAAAGTTGCATCTAAAACAAAAAGCTGCAGATCTCTCTGTAACACGTTACAAAACACTTGCAAGATGTTTCAACGTGCAGTTGTACAAAGGATACACCTTAGGAAATGGTTTCTCAGCAAAAGCTGAAAAAACAAAGCAGATCAAAACCAAATAAAAACTCCATGGAGCACTGCAAGTGATTTGTTCCACTACGTCATTCTGAGATTCATATAAGGCTGAGATTTGTGTAGCGAAGATAGTCATGAATGTCACCATTTCATAAGAATTTGTTCTAATTCCCCCTGAAACCACGGAATGTACTGCAGGAATAATTTATTTGCTTTCAGATGTGTATTTTAAGTCACTAAATACACCTGTGATCACAAGCATATAAATAGCAACTGATAAAAATGAATGCAGAGATAAATTTAACATCTATTATCAGCAGATTAGAGCACTGTACTTTCAGCATTATCAGTTAAAAGAGTAATTACAAAGTTATCATAAGGACATTTGTTTATTTTAAATCTCTTGCCAGATATGGGTAATAGAGAAGAAAATCGACTTTGGACACACTGAGGACGAGGTAACAGCTCAGTGGTGATATCAGCAAATCAAATGTTGAAATTTATTGGTTTCTTCTTAGAAGAGAAGCCTCCAGAAAGGGAACAATGACATTTTTCTACAGGTACAACAGAGAATGGTGTTCAGATTTATAACCTAATAAGGTTGAACAATCCTGCAATAGTTCTATTTGCGTGGAAACAGAACATGCTGTCCTGCCTCTTCCCATTGAAATCAAAAAATGGATGTATGTGAAAAATAGACACTCAGTGAGCAACAAGAATGAAGCATAAATTGGGGGAACACATTGGGAAACTTCAGCTGACAGAAGCATGTAATAAATTAGATCAAAACCATGCAACAGTGAGCCATAAAACCAGCAACATATGAGACAGTCACACGTGCAAGTTTGTGAAGAGAGACACACAAAAAGCCAAGCTCGGGCTAGAATTTTCCAGCATGGTTCACTTCCAAAGAAAGAACTTCCAGCAGCTTGGTGGGAGTGTGAGAACTCAAAGTGGACACACAGAATTCCTTAACCCAAATGCTGACAGGCTGGGAGGGTCCCAGAGCAGCAGCAGGGGATGCCCTCACCTGATCCAGCACGATGATCTCGTCTGCATCCACCACCGTGGACAACCTGTGAGCAATGAAGATCGACGTGCGGTGCTTCACCATGTCCCTCATGGCTTTGAGGATGTTCTGCAACAGTGGAACACACACAGACTCTTACACGCTCCTGGGGGAGCATGAGGAGAAATAAAATCCTCTGGAAATAGGCAAATTACTGCAAATAAGCTTTGAGAAATGCCTCTGGTACTGCTGCAGCTGCATAATAACAAAGAGCCACAAGTATCTACCAACAGATGAGTCCCAGGCATGACAGATCTTGGTTCTGCCAAAGCCTCAAACTGCAAAAAAAGCTTGTATTCCCAGAAAAACACAGCTATGCCAAGGGACAAAGGAAGAGAAGTGTCACTAGATTTCAGGAAAAACTTCCCCACAGAGCCATGGTAGACAGGCAACAAACAGCAGCAAAAGCATCTGAAAACAGTAACTCATCGTCATCATCATCATACTTTCCAATGAAAGTTAAAGAAAGAAATCCCTCTCCATAGCATGGCAATGTGGAACATAAAGCAATTCTGGGAATTATTTATCTATGGAGTGCTTCCTTTATGAGCCCTCTGCCACCTTCCCAAAGCACATTCCTCTGCAAGGAGCACTGACTGGGAATTTGTGCCCTCACTACTGGCAGTGAAGTGGCCACTTTACCTTCCTGAAAACTTTTGGGTTTTGTCAGAGAACATTTCCATTCCCAGGCACACTTTTGTGGAAAGGGCTCATTTTCATTTGCTGCCTTTCAAGTGCATTTCTGCCCTGAAACTTTCAGCTTTCCTTCTGACTCTTGCCACAGATAGAGCAAAACAAGAGGAAGGAAGGAAGGAAGGAAGAATCCACGTGCTGCTCTGTAGAACTGAGTGTGTTGTGGACACTCCTGGTCCACGAGGGAGCTGTGCTACATTTCAGTGCTGGGCTAGATGGATGTACAGTTCACACTCTGATTTCTCTATATCGGGAAAATGAAAGCAATTTAGTGATTGCAGGTCAATAAATTCACTCAATAATTGGCATAAGTGAACACAGCCACAGCTTAGCTCTAGTTTTTGGGAACATTAGTTTGGGAAATTACTGCTGGGGCTGAGTTTTGTGCTTAAGCAAAGATGTTGTTATGAAGCCTGATGCAGTTCCTGCCACAGTGTCACCACAGCCATGTCACAGCCCCCCTGTGAAATGAACACACAGGAACAGCAGCACTGCAGGTCACACCCACCTGACCTGCATCTCAGAAAGAGGCTGCACAACAAACAAGAGGCTTTCTGTCCTGCATATGTCACAGTTACTTGTAAGACATTTTTATGGCTGCTAGATGCCATCTAAACACCTTTTAAAGTGGATTGCAAAGCTTCACACTTCAAGGCCACCTGAGGGATTTGCACCAGTTTCAAGGGGTGAATGTGTAAAGGTGAATGGGACCTCCAGAGTGTAAAACAAAACATCCCAGAGACAGCTGACATCCCTCACTAGGTCCCCAGGCAGGCAGACTCAGCATCTCTGCTCTGGCCTTCAAGACAATGCCTTAAACACAGGATCTCTTAATAATACTGAGAAAACACTTAACAGCACTTTGGCAGAAAGAACAGAATTCTTTCTGAGAGGAAAAGAAGAGGGGGAAAAGCATCAGAATCAGACACCATTGCACCACTTAAGCTTTAGAAGATTTTATCCCAATTTACCTCTTCCGTAATTGAATCTAAAGATGATGTGGCTTCATCATAGAGAAAAATATGTGGCTCCTTTAACATTGCTCTGGCAATTGCAACTCTTTGCTTTTCTCCACCTGAATGAAGGGGAAAAAAAGAAGTTAGAATTGTGATACAATAAATTCAAAGCAGACATGATTTCTGAGGGTCGGTTCTTGGGTTTTCTCTTTTTTTAACAGACATCACAGTTACTGCTGACAAAGGTCTGAGACGTTACATAAGCCAGCACACAAGTTCCTGCTCCCTGGTGATTCACGATTGCTTCTCCTTCTGGAAAAGGACAGAGGATTATTTTGTATCTGCTGTAAGACAAGAGCCCGGCACAGGTAAGTACCAGCACTGTACTTGCTCTGTACATGGGGGAGAATGAGCCCTTTTACCTGGGCTAAGCTCTGCCCCATCCAGTCCCTCTGCACACACAAATCCTGCTTTCTCTCCCAGACAATCAGTGCTCTGTCCGTGCTGCTGTACTGGATTTCCAGCCCCTTGCTCACACATTGTGTCTTTCAGGTAACTTTCCACTCCATAATGGCAAATTTCACTCAAGAACACAGTTAATATGGTACTGAAAACCACCTTCAGTCTGCAATCTGCAGCCTGTTGGTTTCTAGTGTAACCCAGTTTCAGACTAGTTTGCCTTCCTTCAAAATTCTTACAGCCAATATCTACTCAAGAATAACTCGGGACAACTTTTACAGACAGGAAAACAGGTGCATTTGAGAACTTGAAATCTGCTAAGCATTTGGTATGCGACGCAAACACGTCACATTTGTGCACTTGTCCTCCTTTGTTTTACTGGAGGCTTCAAAACATTCCATTTAATACCATTACATCCTTGTTAATGTTCCATGCCTATCAGGAGACAACATGCTTTCATAAACCATTTACCAGGCTGATGGAAATGCTGCCGTTCACATTTCAGACTGTCTTTGGCAGAACTCAGAGCAATTAGAACTGTACCATTTACTCAGTCTATTTTAATGTGCTCTTCCTCCCTCTCCTTTACAGCATGTTCAGAACTCACAGCTTGACAATAACCACGTTTGAAAGACATTCTACAACAACAAAATCCCTTACATTTGTAGCACATCCACTTGTTTCTTCCCCATTTACACTCAGGACAGCAGCACACTAACAATTTCATTCACTGAGTTGGGGTTTGGCTCTGTCTATCACATATCTATTAGAAAACACTGACATGGATTCTGTTTTGAAAGGCCCAGACAACTTGGTTTTCATTCTCTGCTGTTAATGCATCAATCACTGGGACCATTAGGAACTGCACTAAATGCCACTTCATCATTTAAATTGGTAAAGTTCTCACTGCAACTAAAACCTTCTTTTTCCAAAATGCACATAAGCCCCTTGGATTTCAAAGAGGACCCTTCAATTCACAGACCTTTCACCCCCACTATTTCTGCCCCAAAATACTATTTAAAAAAACCACAAAACAAATCAGGAGTACAAGAAACCTCAACCAAATTAAAAAAAAAAAAAAAAAAAAAAAAAAAACCCACCAAAAACCCAACAAAACAGATGCAGAAATTAATCCAATGCCTTTATAAGAATTTAAGGAGCCATTCTACTACTCAGAAAACTAGAGATTCCAAGCAACAGATGCCATACTGTTAGAGAGCTACTGAGGGAGCTCAAAGATTTTCATTTGCTATTTTCAAGCCTTTCAACAACTAAACCATTTCTGAGAGCACTGGCCCAGGACTCCTGCACCCTGACTGCACACATTACTGCAGCTTGGTTACTGCTGTTATTTGCCAACCCTCATTTAATTGTTGAAAACAAGAAACTGAAGCTGCTGTTTCAGTGGCAGATACCCACTCTGAGCTCCTTTTCTGTCCCCAAGGAATTCCACTGTCTTTCTCCTAAGTATTTTACATACTCTTATTTTCTTTAAATACAAACAAAGCAGGAAAAGAACACATATCCACACTTCATTTTCTAAACATTCTGTGTTGAAGCACTGGCAGGTGGGTGTTTTGTGGCAGCAAAAAATGAAGGATGGAGCAAAGGCAGAACCCATTTTCAGAAAGGCTCCATTACAGGAGTCTCGAGGTCAGAAGGAAACTCTGACATATCTACACACAATGCTTCAGATTTAGAATGGGACACAGAATCATGGAATTGTTCAGGTTGGAAAAGGCCCCTAAAACCATGGAGTCCAACTGCTCCTTCAGCACTGCCAAGGCCAGACCCACAAGACTCTTAAATCCCTCCAGAGATGGGGACTCCGCCACTGCCCTGGGCAGCTGT
>JAWWMP010000148.1:17818529-17832594 GCA_035047865.1 Dendrocincla tyrannina | reverse complement strand
GCTCTGGCAGCCTTGGGGCTGTGCCCACTGCCCTGGGCAGCCTGGGCAGTGCCCAGCCACCTCTTCCTGATACTCAACTTAATCAGCAATGGAAAATCCTGGGCTAGACTTACGCAATGGAATGGAAATAAAAATTCTGGCTGTCATCACCATCTCCCAAACACACACATCACCTGCAGACACACGCTGTTCAAAATTCCAAGCTATTATTTTTAACACTGCATGCTTCTTGCACAGGAAACTGACATCTTTAAAAGTGCAAACCTCTTAAATAATAAAAAAGGAAATTATTCCTTGTGCAGATGAATAGTAACTCTGACACAGTACAAGGAAGTGTCTTTCCTTACCTTGGCACTTGCCAAAAAGCCGAGGGACAGGGCGACCCTGGCTCGCAGGTCTGGCCGGTCCTTGGGCCACACGTAGGACAGCATCGCTCTGATGATCTTTTTGGCATCAATCTCCTTCAGCTATGGGGAAGAACAAAGGCACTGCATTACAGAGTCCTCAGGAAGCAAAGTAACAGTATAAATAAGAATGAATTGTACACACTTAGATCACTTCTGTATTTTATTTGACAGGCAACAGACACTTCACAGTGTTTGAGCCTAGGACTGCCTACTAAAGTTTCCAGCTGCACGTTTGCATGTTTATATCCATGACACGCTGTTACAGCAGATGAGCTGCTCTTCATTCACATGTTCTCCAGAGTGCAAGTTTAGCTGGCTGTAACTGCAATACAGAGAGAGCCACAGCTCACCATACTGAAACACTTCACAGAGCAAATAAACTGACCCTTCTTTACCTTCTCAGGATTTCTGTACAAATTGCAAGGGCTTGTCGGTACTTCTTTTTTGAAGGATGTGTTAAAATGGCTTAGAAGCAATGTGAGGGAAATGCAAAGAAAAAAATAAATTAATGAAGCAACAAAAACAAAGCCCTAAGGCAAGAAGGAAGTCTGAAAGGCCTACACTAAACCTGAGTAGTTTGGAGAACGTTCCCTGATGTTGGGTAATGAGGCTTCTGGAGGCAGATGGTGTGTATGGCCACACACACTGGCTTAGCTGATTACACCAAGTTCAACTGAATTCTTCAAACAGGTTCTCCTCCAAACCTCAGACTTTGCTCTAACAACCACAGCCCAGTTAACAAGCCATCTTGAAAAATATTACTTTCTTGGTTTGGGTTGAAGTTTTGCTTTGAGATTACTTTATTGTTGTTGTTGTGTTTGGTTGTTGTACTTTTTTTACAGAAACACAGGTTATTTTCGAGATGGGTAGATGCCTATGTCACTGACACTTGAGATACATTCCACTAAACTCATGAGCTAAATTATCTGCAGCCTAAACCAAGTTCCCTAATCAAGAAGTAGAGCACATGCAGTAACACAAATACAAGTATCACCAACCTGCTTTTCTGGGTTGGCTGCACTGGGGTAACTTGGAAAGAAACAAGGGTTATCTACAACTGAAGGGAGGGCAGCAAGGGCTGCTAATCTCTCCAGGCAACATTTGTAGTTGGGAAGAGAGATAGGAAACAAAAAGTCAGTGCACACCTTTTAAAGATGACTCTTCATGATGGAAATTGGTACAAAGGAGGAGTCTTAGAAAATATCTTAAGGCTTGAGGATAAACCAAATTAGAATAGAAATTCCCCGTTAGGGTCCAGAGTGAATAAACAAGAAAGGAGAGGTCTGTTAAAAGGTAAAATTGCTGAGGCAACCAGGGAAGCCAACCCTATAAACACAAGCTTTTAAAAGGGCCAGGAAATTCATCTCAGTGTTTCTAGTCACAGCTTCAAGGAAAACCAAAGGTAAGAGAGGTTGTCAATAACTACAAATGTATTGGAGCATCACACAGGATAAGCACATTTCTAATGTCTTTTAAAAAATGGATATATGGAAGATTTAAGTGAGAGGGGATGCAAAAGTTTCTGTGCTGTCCTCCCCACTCGGGAGATGGAGATATCTGCTGCAGCATACACAGCAATCTTTCCATTTGAGCCAAGGATATGCATAAAAAGCAGTTCAAACATGTGGAAAATATCTTTCATCACCACTTACAGGTTAAAAGGAAGTTAAAAAAATGGTATTACATTAACACAAAAGATACTGGTGCAATCAGAGCAGTTCTAATTATATGTTGCTATTGGCTAGACAGACTTTGCACAGAGAAGCTATTAAAAGGAACAAAATATACTGGCTGCAAACAAGAAATCTATTTCCTTTTTTCATGGCTCTGAACAGGGACAGGAGTAAATTCGTTCAGAAAAAAGTCAGAAGGCAGCCAGCCATTTGCCAAAGGCCTTGCAAAGGAACAAGAAGAAATATCAAAGGATGCAAAATGCACACGTATTACATCAAAGTTTACCATGAAATAAATGTTACTGTTGTACAGAAACATGAGTTAAAAATTGTTTAAATATGCAAGTGGCAACATTAAGAATTAAAATGAGCAATCTGCTCAATGGACTCAGGCCCTTTTTTGATTCTCTGAGGTACATAAAAAGGTTAAGAGATGCATTTATTTCACCTCCTTTTAAATGGCAGCAATGTTTTACATTTTCTTTCAAGGTCTATTTTCCACAGAAATTGAAGGAATGGAAGGAAAGGTATTATAAATCCAGTACAGCAGGGAGCGAAGAAGAAAAGTCTTTTCCACTTTTTGAATGCAGCATGCTTTTAAAACACTACCAAATGCTGAAGACTATTTGCAAAAGAAAGAGCACTGAACATCTTCCTGTCCCCTCTACCAACCCCATGCAGGTTCTGCACCTTTTAAAACACCTAAAGAGGGGAGAAAAAAGAAAGTCATCATTTCTCTTCACAATCTCCAAGGTTACTGAGTATTGCAAAGCATTCACCAGGTTGGTCCTGCCACTCTGTGGACAAAGCCTATGCCAGAAGACGAGCTCTCAGAGATGTGATGGAACAAACTGGTAGTTTGATTTGCATTTAAGCTGTCACTGCTCATGAAGGAAGACAGCCCCAGTTGTGGCTCCCCACGTGCTCACTCTTTATTTTCCTAGCATGAGCTGCCTTACACCTGCCCCAGGTTATTCTTCCAAGCACTGACAGCTTCCTCCTCCCCTGCTTTCTCCTCTCTTCACAGCATTCCACTGGATCATCCTGTTTCTCTCACCACCTCTGGAGTCACGAAACACCTCTATGAACTGACTCAGTGTATGAAACTGGAAGAAAACTCTTTGGGTGTTTGTTGCAGGGTTTTGTCTCGGTAAAGAATAGATCAAATTCCATATTCAGCAGCTTGAGGAAAAACAAGCTGAGAAGAGAATTTTTTTTGTTCCAGCAAGAGGCATTTGGATTGCTTCAGTGTGTGGCCTGCAGCTTCCTGGGAGAGAAGCAGCACCAGCTGTTTGGGAAGGAAGGGTGTTCCCACCATGTGAGCAGTTCCAGTTCAGCTACAGCACTTCACACCAGGTCACCGTGTGACCACACCACAACCTACAGGGAACACCACCAAGGGGAGGGAGGACTCTTATTTCAGTTGCCTTATCAGCATAAATAAATGTCAAACCAGGGCCTGAATTTCCCTTGGGAAAAAGGTACTTAATCTTTCTATCTTCATACTATCCCTCCTCTCCACAGAAAGCAAGTGGTGACTGGAAACTGAAGAGCAGCTGAGTGAAATGGTGGTAGGGGAAGGGGAGTTATCAGGGCTCCATCCTCACTACCAGTCTTTCCACAGCAAAGTCAGGTATGTCTGCTTAGCACCATGTCAGGCACCACAGTTTTCATTCCTCCTTAGTCTGTGTACAAAAGACTAACACACTCAAAAAAAACTCCCCTCAAAGCTGGTAAAGAACAGTACTGGTTTCAGACTCAGTACTCAGCACATCAGCCACTGCTGCAAGTCAAAGTTGTTTTGCAGAAACAAAGAGATGTGCAAGCTTTTCTCCTAGTTACATGTGAGATGAAGGTAATGTGCCCTTCACTCTGTGTTTCTCCTTAGTATTCACTTCTGTATCCCCTGAAGCTGCTATAAAAGGGGCAATTTAAAACGTCACTCCCAAAGGCAGACTTAGAATGAAGAGGCTGGTTTGTAAAACAACTTTGGAACAGAGAAAGCTGAGATATGGCTGACGTGTGTATCACCTGCAGTTCCCCTAAAAGCACAACCCTGGGGGGAAAATGGGTAAATTGGGTGCCAGTATTTTTAGGCACTGAATACAAGTACATGTACACATGAAACAGAAGAATTGCACTTGGAATATCCGATCTCCATCCCTTCATATTTGCTGAGAACCTCCTGGCTTTTGCACCCAATGTTACTCTGGTTTTTCTCCCACTCTTCACAGATTTCACAACTTCTACAACTCTTGCTGCTTTCTCCTGCACAATCCTAACAACAGATATTTGTTTAGTTGGACAACAGCCTTAATTGACAATGTTCTATACTAACCACATTTTATTGGAACAAAAAAGTCAGGGGATTGGTTTAAACAGGAACAGCTGCAAGCAATGAGTGGAGGAAGAATGCCACTGGAATATTTACACTGCCTAGTAAACTAAAAAAAATATCTGGCATCAAAATTTCTGGATAACACATTCCTAGTGAGTTTTAATGTTAAGGAACATCCAACATTCCTTAAGGCTACTAGTGTTTTGTTAAAGAGCTTACCATTTCTTTTCTGACCAGAGAAAAACCTGAAATTTAAATGTGAAACAAAGAAGGATAATCTGCTAGGTTTGAAGTCTGTTTTTCCTGGGAAATCTCTGAAAAGAGCCTATACCTGTCGCAAGGAGAGTCTCAAAATGAGTCTAAAGTTAATGTTACATGCAGAGCCAGTGGTACCACTGACAGGAGATGGCCAATTATCCTGTTTCCCCCTGTGCCTCATGCAGAAAAGATCACAGATGTTTGCCAAAACAAGCTGGCTACACTTCAGGTTGTGAAACTCCCTCTCACTGTAAAACACACACCTCTCCTGACTTCTGCCTGTAGCACAAAGAGGTTGGAATTCAATGAAGGGACAACTCTCAGATGAAAATTTAAGAGGAACATCTGGGTATAACTTTTCTGTTACTTTACAAATGAACCTGCAGGAAAAACATCCCCAGGAGAGTCAAACACCAGCAAAGCAGCCCTGAAAGATTCTGCACTGAGGATTCAGTTTGTCATCAACGTGGTCATCACCAATTTTAGGAAGATCCCACCCCAGTTTGAACGAGTTATACTCATCACACAGAACTGGTCTGCAAGTACACAAAGCACCAGAAACAAGTTTACCCAGGAAATGAGAAGATCAGTTACATAAAAGCAAGAACTTTGAGGATTTTAATCATGCAGTTGATATTGTGTTGTTTTAACCAAAAGCTTGCCTCTAACTGTAACCACTTGGTCTAATAAAAGTTACTGCTTCTCCTTACACACCATCAGCATTATTTTAACGGGTGTTTCCTGAATAGAAATACAGTCAAAATGTAACAGATGCATTAACATTAAATCCACCTAAAAATACACACAGTTCAAATACTTCTCTCCCCTCCTACACTGCAAGTGTGATTTTACCAACTGATGCACTGACTTGGACCCACAAGCTGATTCCTACTATCCTGAATGCCAAAATATCAGGCACAAACAGGATGAACAAACCACAGTAAATTATTGGAACAGTTTCCATCAAAAGAATCTACCATAACACAGGCCAACTTCAAAGGGGGTGTAACACTAAAATTGTATTTTTAATAAAATCAATTAATCCTTTAAACACAGTTATTACAGACACTTAAGAGTTAGCAAGTCTACACTGACAATTAAACAGTATCTACTCCACTACAGCACTCACACATCTACCCGTACAGTTTTGCAGAAATTGATGCTGATAACGTTTTTAATTTAAAAAGCAATAGCAATTAAGCCACGTTTTACCCCCTCCTTAGGATCTGTGTGCAGTCCTCCACCTGCATGGCCATGCCAACACATCCTCTTCTCTATCAGCCGCCACCTCGGCAGGATCTGCGGGAACGTGAAGAGTCAATTTGCAAGAACCTCAGGAAACAGGCACAGAAAAACCAGCAGAAAGAACAACTACTGGCCTGCTTTCCCTCCCTCATCCTCCAACTGTATCAGCTTGCTTTAGTCAAAGCTCTTACCTCTCTCTAAAAACCTTGCCTTGCTTAAGAAAATAATAAGAAGAAAGGGACTGTAACTCTGGCAGCAAAGAGCACGTTCCAAGCAGCCAGGAGGAAAGACAACAGATCCTGAAATATTTCAGTTAAAAGGACACCTAAACATTGAAAATGGACTGAAGAATGTAGAAAAATGCCTTGAAGGTCTGGGGGATAACCACACTCAGGCGTGTTTCTATACAAAATGGAACACATTTAAGCAGTAATACTTTTTCCATGTACAGAAGAGTCACTATACTTGCAGGCAAAATAAATCAGATAAATCCACTTCACACTTCTCTTTCCTCCCAGGATGGGGATGGCCTGTTGGTGCCATAAGTCAGGCACAAATTATCCCAGGCCAGAGCAACCCATGCAAATTATCCCAGGCAACTGCAACCCATGTACAGGGGCAGTTTGGAAAAGAACCCACTTGTTAAAACCCAATGCTCATGTGGCCAAGACTCCCTGGAGAAAAGTTCTGAATTTATTCACACACGTAGATGCATTAAAAAATAACAACTCACTACCATCAGGCATATCTCCAAGTTTAATTTCCAAGTGCCAGCCACAAACAATGGATGTGCTAAAGCTTTTCAAAAAAGAATCTGCGTTTTGTTTAAAAGATTTGCTACATGTTGACAATTTCCAGGTTCAAGTTATGTAAAAGCTCTTCAGGAATGCCATTTCATGGATGTTGGTTGATAGCAGACCCCAGGGTTTCCCAAATCAAAATGTCACTTTTCACATTTTAAAGAAAAACTTTATAAAAACCAATCTAAGTAGATTTTATGCCTTGAGGTCCCAATGACCCTCAGAAGATTTTAGCTGCTAAAGTCAGTTCTGTGAATGGCTATTATTTTATAATTCAAAACAAAAAAGAAAAGCAAGATAAATACATTTCTCTAGATTCATTCAAGAAATGTGTCCCAGTTATTCCATGAACAGCAAAAATTGCACCTTCCTTATCTTTACACTAGTTTTAAGGCAAGCAGAGCTCCTCAGAGTAAGAACCTGATATCCTGGCACTCAATAATGAGAATATTCTACAACCTAGGCAGAACTTTAAAGTAATAAGGCCCTCCATACTCAAGAAAAACTCACCATCTCCTATGCCTGGGTGTTCCTTACCTGTTGACAACATGAATCTAAGTATCAACACACAAGATCTACATTTTTAAGGACTCTTCTTTGCAAGTTACTGTGATATCATTTGTTTCTAGAGAGTCAGAAAGACTTCTAGGGACAGAAACATAACTTGCCATTTAACGTGCTGCACTTCAGAACCATAAATAGTGAAATGAAGAAAAATGACAAAAGAGCAGATTAAATGAAAGATGCTCCAAGGGATTAAGTTTCCTCTGACCTGCAAGCAGGAAGAACCAATTGTACTCACCTCTGAAGGCTCTAATAATGGCCTTGAGTAATCTCCTCCCAGGCTGTGCCATGATCGTTGCCTGCAGATTGGTGGAATCTAAAAAAAAAAAAACAATTAAAAAAAGGGAAAATGGAGCCATGCAGAACATGCACTGCACATTCAGAGAATGTTCATCTGGTTTATGTAAACAAGCATAACGTGAAAAGAAGGCAGATGGCTTCATTTTTTAACAACTGACCGCAGAGAAAGCAAACTGGTGGGGAGCAGCTGTAAAATAAACTCCATCCTCCCATTAAAATGCTCAGTGCCAATGAACATTTCCCTTCCCTGAATCCACACTCCCATCACACTTTGGTTCTTTTGTACCACGAAAGCCCAAAGTGTTCCCTTTCGTCTCATTTTAATTTCCTCTCAGGTTGTCTTCTGACTTCTTCCAAACAGTCTTTTGTTCAGTTTTTCATTATGAAATGCTAGTTTTATGCTTATAGGTTCTGCCATTCCTGATTGCTCTTAGCTCAGCTCACGCCACGCTTGTCTCCAGCACAAGGCAAATCTGGACTGGGAAGCACTGGGAGTGCCAGAAATTGGAGCAGGGCTGGTCACAAGGTTTAGGTTATTGGGACACAAGATAGCCAAAACTCCCAGATCCATCAACCTTAACAGAGTCCTAGCACCAAGTGTGTCATGCTCTACATGCAACCTTGCAAAGCAATCCATATTCCACAGTTCAAAGGACCATTTATTCTCCTCAAATGGACTGGGTGGCAGGGCTTCCCTGCTGGCAAAACACAGGGAGCTCTCCTCTGGTCAGCAGTGCTGGTGCCACATCCTCTTTGACACATTCAAAAGTAAATCCTTTCTTGCCCTGTTACAGCATTAACCACACACCTCCCACTATGTACCAATCACCATCACAGAGCAAAGCAGACAACACGCTGCTCAGGAGACCACGGCAACGGACAAGCAGCAAAAAGGAGAAAAAAAGAACTTGGTCATAAAAAAGCATTTTTAACCTTGGTAAAAAGCAGCACTGGCATATATTTTAAACCTTGTCTTAAACATTCCTTTGCTCTTTTCCTAAGACACACAGCCTAAGTTATAATTTTGTCAGTCCTTTTAAAGAAAATTAAAACCATTCATCCACAAGTCCCCACATATGACCTGCTTGCTCCAAACATTTCCATTACATGACATGACATACAGAGGAAGGGTGAACATCCCCATGACACATTTTGCACTTAGCAGAGCTAACTGGCCTGGGTGAACTGTCCTGATGCTTCTAAGACCTGACTTAAATGAAGGAGTTGCATTTCTAAAGCACTTCACTGCAGACACACTCATAACTTTACAGCTTTGTGTCAGCAGAGAGGATTCCATCTAAACCAAGGCACTCTCCACAGGAACACTGACAGTGTCATAAACAGAAAATATCACAGGAAAAGTATAATGCTTCAACAGTTATTGCAAGGAATCTAATTTGCTGTTCTTCTAGAATTTACTCACAGGACAGTACAAAACCACTCTACTAATAATTCGTACCCTTTGACCTCCAAGTTCTCCAAGTTCCCTTCTGACTGCAGTGTGAGGCAAACAACATCACAGAAACCATTTGTGCTGAAACACCAGCAGACCTGGTCTCAAATACTGCTTCAGGTAGACAGCCCAATTCCTTGAGTGAAGCTGTGAACTCTCATGGGCTTAAGAGGTGAATACAGCAAAAAAATGAAAATATTTGCACAAGATACACAAGAAAACTTGTTCTTATTTGCAAACTCAAGCCTGGAAGACTGGAGGTTTCAAACCTCGTCCAAACTCCTGCTAAAAATCAAATCTGAGTGAAGAAATAAAGAATTAAACAAGGTGAACAACTGACTTCCCTGATAATTCCTCTGACCATCAGAGCAGTGACAGCAAAACTGCCCAAAGGAGCAGGGCTGCAGCTTTGCCTACCGCTGCCCACACATCCTGCAGGAACACTGGGCACTCCACTTTCCTAGGTCTCTTTCCCAAGAGATTCAAGACTACAAAGACAAGCCATACTTGACTCTTATCATAACAGATCAAAAAAGCAGGTTATTGCTTTAAACAAGCAGGAGGGAGTCCTGCTTATTTCTGTGTTACTGAAATTATGCAGGGCACTTGAATTCTTACATTTCCTAACTTCTGAATGCCTGACTCTGCACCATGATGCCCCTTTAATGTATTTTGGATATGATTCTATAAAGCCTGAAGAATGAAACAGATGTCTAGTACTGATTGCACACGTTGCTAAAGTGTCATGACTGTGGGTAGTCACTGGAACGCTACAAATGCAAACGAGCAACATGGATTAAACACATTTGCACAAGGTCAAATCCACACTTAGAAGGTTCCCTCTGGAATATGATATGTCCTGTTCCAGACACGCTGCACTCATCTAGTGGGGATTGCTTTCTTTAAACCAACTGTAACAGCAAACATAACCAAAGGAGATCAAGATCCCATATTTCTCTCTGTTCTGCTTCACAGAATCATAGAACACTTTTGGTTGGAAGGGACCTTAAAGCTCATCCCATCCTACCCCTTGCCATGGGCAGGGACACCTTCCACTAGCCCAGGTTGCTCCAAGCCTCATCCAGCCTGGCCTGGAACATTTCCAGGGATGGGGCATCCTCCCTCACAACAATTTTAGATGTCCATTTTTACAGGCAGACATATGGGACTGCACATTTGCTCAGCAGCAATACTTCCTCTATAAAGGGCATTTCAAATACAGGTATCTGTCAGTGAAGACTGCTGACCACCAGAGACAGATGATTAGTAGTTCCCAGGCATTGTGTTGTTCAACTGCACCTTCAAAGCCTAAAGAAGAGAATTTAGCAACACACAGAAACACACGAAATGTCTGGACAATAAATATCAGTATCATTTTAGAGAACAGACCAGGCTTCAGGTAAAAATAAATAAATAAATAAACAAAGCAAAAATATAAATAAATTTAACAGAAATATCTTAGAACCCTTTCCAGAGCAAGGGATATTATTAAGTTATGCAGAAGAACATGCTCTTTATCACTGGCAGCTGGAAGGGCAAGATAATGCAAAGAAGAAAAAAAGTCTCTGCTATTTTTTACCGTTACACTTACAATGTTTACACAGCCCTGTTTTCTGCAACTGCCAGAGCTCTCCCTGAAAGAAACTCCTCAGTGTATTTCTTCACTTATAAAGATTCCCAACAAAATAATTATCCTTAGTTAAAAGCTGTTGGACCTTTCCAGTCAAAGGCTATTTTCTTTCCATTTAGGTCATTTAAATTAACTCATTTCTGGATTAATTTCCATATTTAGATTTAATAGAATTTTTACTTTTGATACAGGCAAACTGTTCTACAAAAACAGCCCAAAACCCACAAGCTTCCTAGCAACCAAAAATACAGCACTTATTTGGTTACTTATCATAGTTTATCAAGCCAACATGCCAGTTCTCTACTCAGCAGGGACCCTAAACTCAAAACACAAGTTTTGGAGGATGGACCCCTGCCTACTCCAGCCACAGGAGGGTGAACTGAAGGAGCTGTGGTTATGGAAATACAGACTGATCTCAATATCAAGAAACGAAGCCTGATCACAGTTCCACAATATTTATGACATGTGTTTTTCCCCTCCATAAATATAGCTATTTTACTCTCCAGGATACAAAAAGTTACAAGACTGCAATCAAAAGTACTGAAGAACAAAGGGTGAGGGAAGATGTGGATCTGTAATGCAACTGCACCTGAACAACTCCACTATATTTGACTCTCAGGGCACTAAGGGCCATATCAAATACATTACTTACAAGCTTAAAAAAGCCTACAAATACCATGAAACCATGAAAGCGGGATGAAATACCACATGCATGCACAGCAGAGTACAGACAAGTCTTTAAAATGATCTCTGTCAAAAGGAATGGTTGGCAACTTTGCTCTTATGGTCATATTTCACCAGAGCTGCTTCTGTCCTTTAATTCCATCTTCCCTCATGGCTGTGCTGTTTACCCATCTGAGCTGTATAATGCACTACTCTTGCCACAGTCATGCTGTCACAAACCTCTGCTGTTTGTGCAGTTACACCAACTAAAGCCCAGCTGTGGTTGCAGAGATGATGTTACTCCCCAAAGGGTTTTACTCCAGCAGTGAGAATCACTGGTGTAACTGTGTCACACCAGGGGTGCCCTCCCAGGAAGGTCCTTACTATTTGGGAACACTTCAGGGAAGACATGCCATAAAAGCCAACTCTGGATTCCACAAGGGGTACAGCCAATCTCCCATCCCATGTGGGATTAAAATGCTGGATCACAAGCATTTATTTCACATTTACTACCCTGGTTATACTGAACAAACCAGTGCAAAATCTAACCCATATTTGACACCTACAACATAGCAAGGAAGGTAACAGAGGGTAAGAGCTTTCCCCCACCTCAAATGCACACACAGGAGCCCAGAGGCTTTCACCAGAACATGTGCTATAAAACACAACTTTCATCACACCTTATTCCCACATGACTGTGAAACACACAGCTTAGGACCATGGCAATCAAGAATAAGTTGCATTAAATGCAAGCCCAGGCATGTTTCTTCAATTTTTTTAATATATAGAAAAGCTTCCAGAACAAGCCCATTAAAAATATGGACAGTCTTCATTAGTGTATGAGCATAGCAAAATAATTAACTGAAACTGAACCTGGATGTGCATACTTGCTCCCAGAAGTGGGTTTTTTTCTAACTGCTGAATTACTTAGTTTATAAAAATCAATAGTTAATCACTCTGAAATGCAACTGGTGAAGTGCCTGACCAATTTCTGACAGTCACTTCTGTTGGTGCAGGCACAGTACTTCTTGAACTAGATGAAAAATGAGAAGAAACTGAAATTGCAGGATGACATATTTTCTTCTGTCAGCAAATTTCATTAGATGTTGAAAAAAAATGACGTCCCAAAATTTTGAAGGGCATTATAACCAAAAAGTCCAGAACAATGGAGTTTGATTCTCCTGCTAGATAAGAATCAAATAAACTTGTACTTGCATAAAGTATGTTGCCTATTTCTCATAACGTGGCAGGTTTTATTTAACAAAATATAAGATCTTCCTCGTGCATTTAATAAATTGTAATTTTCAGTCAAATAGAGCTTGATGCAGAAGTGAAAAGTCATCACCAGACCATAAAAAAATGACCACTTTCTAACAAAAAAATGCCTAGAAAATAAAAGGCCAAAGAGAGGAGCATATATACTCCACAGACACAGCTTTGGTTCTCTAGATCAGAAAATGTAGTGCAAATCCACATTTAGTGACGTGGAAATTCAAACTGATCAGTAAAGACTGGCATTCCCAACATGAAATAAAAACATTCAGAAGGAAAACAGGAATGTAATTAATGCCTCTACTCATCACCACAACACCACTGCTGTATGTTCACTAGCAGCTGAAATACATTTCCAGGAACACTGGACAATCCTGAGTACTCAGGTATATTTTAATGTATGCAAATACATGGGTAAAATATTTGATCTGCATCAACTTCAACTCTCAGCTTTTTGTCTTGCATAAGTTTCAAAACTAACACCCTCCAAAATGTGCCACTTCAATCCCACTCATCTCATCCACGAAGCAACATGAGCTGACTGCAGTCCCTGGCAGAATTCTGCCTGTCTGTTAGGGAAAAGTAACCGAGGAGACAAAGAAAAGCTGCTCATAAACAGTGGTAAGCTGGGGAATACAAAAGGTAAAAAGGTTATTATCAAACAGAAATCAGAGCTATCTCAGAGCTTATAGAAAGTTCATTCCTTCAGTCTTTGGGATAAGTTCATTCCCTCTATCTTAGGACACACTTCCCCACTCGTTTTGAAAAACGTCTATGACTTACTCAGCTTGAGATATGGACTCAATTGAGATATGGACTCAATTCTTCTAATAAAAAAATCATTCACTGGGACATGTCACAGCCTGTCAGAGCTGACAGAGAGCATTCCAGTTCCCACTCCCTTTCCCTGCAGAACTAGCACGAGTATTCCCCACACACACAGTCAGCGTCCCTTCGGGTCACTGGGGTTCCGGGTGGGTGTCCCCACAGCCCCCCGGCCCCTCTGCGCTCACCCGGGAAGGCAACCACGAGCCGAGCCGAGCCGTGCCCGCACAGCCGGCGGGACCGGCGGGGCCTCGGCCCGGCAGTGACCGGCCCCGACCGCCCCTCACGGCCCGGCCCCGACCGCCCCACACTGACCGCCCCCCGGCACTGACCACTTGACCGCCCCTCACTGACCGCTCTTCCGCATTGACCGCCCCTGGGCCCGGCACTGACCAGCTGACCGCCCCTCACTCTCTCACTGACCGCCCCCCGGCCTCTCACTGACCGCCCCTCACTGACCGCCCCTCACTGACCGCCCCTCACTGACCGCCCCCCGGCCCCCCACTGACCGGCACTGACCGCCCCTCACTGACCGCCCCTAGGCCCAGCACTGACCACCCGACCGCCCCACAACGAGCGCCCCCCGGCACTGACCACCCGAACGCCCCACAACGAGCGCCCCCCGGCACTGACCACC
>JAWWMP010000148.1:17800904-17811543 GCA_035047865.1 Dendrocincla tyrannina | reverse complement strand
ACCACCATCAGGGACAAGTGAGCGCCGTGGGGGCCGGGGGAGCGGCGGGGGGGGGGGTCGCCGCCGGTCGGCCCCTCCATCCATCCATCCATTCATCCCTCCCTCCCTCCCTCCCCGGGGAGCTGCAGCCCCGCCGAGCCGCGGCGGGCGCTGCCCGGGGGGTCCCGGGGGCCGATCCCGGGGGGTCCCGGGGGCCGATTCCAGGGCCGGGGGCCGATCCCAGGGCCCCATCCCGGGGTCCCATCCCGGGGTCCCATCCCGGGGTCCCATCCCGGGGCCGATCCCGCGGCCCGATCCCAGGGGCCGATCCCCGGGTCCCATCCCGCTGCTCCATCCCGGGGCCGGGGTCCGATCCCGGGTTCCCATGCCCGGTTCCCATCCCGGGGCCGATCCCGGGACAGGCGGGCGGGCGGCGCGGCCATGTCCGGTGACGTGGGGCCCGAGGGCTGGACTGGGTTGGGCTGGGTTGGGCTGGGCTGGGCTGGGCAGCCCCAGGGAGGATAGCGCTCCCGGGGACTCCACCGCACACCCCACCCCACCCCTGCGCCTCTGGGCTCTGGCACAGCGGCTCGGCCCGTCCTCAACCCCCTCACCGATCTTTGCCCTCCCTGATGTGAGGTTTTTGCTCAGCTCTGCCCCGTGGGCGGCTCGGAGCTTGCGTGCCACATCATCACCACAAGCAACGTGCGGTGCAAGCAAGTGTACAGCCCTTGAGAAAGGAGGCTGTACCTTCTGGTCACTCCGGCGGGAGCACCAGCTCCTTCCCTGGCTGGATATGGTTAATCCTGCAGGCTAAATGGGGTAGGGAGCCGTTCCCGGGCTCTGGCTAGAGGAGATATGAGCATGATGCTCCATAGCATGTCTCAGGTGTTGAACACATTCATCCCACTGCTCAGGTCTGTAGCTTAGATTGTACAGCACTTGAAAGGTGGTATCGTAAGGTATTAAATTTAGTATGTAACTTAAGACAAATGTAAGTAGCATCCATCTATTAAAAGCATAATTTACCTTGATGCAAAAACCACCAGCAAAGAGGTGTGAAATCAAGTTTATCAGCAGAGTGATCAGATTCTGAATAAAACCTCTTCCTGCAGCACATTGGCTTTGTGACATCTGCAATAACTAACTCACTGCACAGATGCTGTTTGTCTCTGTGCTTTGTATCTGCCCATCTGCACAGGCTACATTTTGGTGTTTTCTGCTTCCTGAGGCTTAACTTTGTAGCTAAGGGTAATACAGTTTTTAATGCCAAGCTGATCACTATCTCTCAAAGACCCCCATAAATTTTATTAGCTTACCTGAGCCTTGTTACCTTAAACTAGTTGTGTTTTTTGGTTGGTTGGTTTGGTTTTGTTTGTTTTTTTTCCTTAATTTTCAAAGCATTGTGGAAAAGCATAATCTCCTGGCAGGCAGGAGCACACATCAGTAGTCTTTGTGTAAGGAGAACACTTGTGGCAAGACTCTCAGAAGATCTCTGCAGGTGACAGTGGCAGAGCAGAAAGGGAAGCTGTAAGTGGGCCAAGCAGAGAGGGACAGAGAGGAAATTCAAACTATGTTTGGTGATGGCCTGCAAAAGGTTTTGAGGGTAGTGAAAAGGAAATAGTGTATAGTTTTTATATCTGGGCAAATACCAGCAGTGTGATTACTGTACTTAGGTGGTATTATTATCATCACCATCATTAAGCAGGTTTTGGACTCTTGCAAATACATTTAATAGGTTTCTGGTTATAGTGAGCTTATCCAGAAACCAGCAACTGTGATTTTACCTTGGGAGATGGTTTTTTAGAGTTGCATCAGCTGCATTGCACAAGACTTTGGTAAGACAAAGTCTAGAATAAGACTTGTAAATAATG
Organism: Dendrocincla tyrannina; assembly: GCA_035047865.1. Taxonomy (NCBI): domain Eukaryota; kingdom Metazoa; phylum Chordata; class Aves; order Passeriformes; family Dendrocolaptidae; genus Dendrocincla; species Dendrocincla tyrannina. The sequence continues at coordinate 17,809,690 of JAWWMP010000148.1, read as the reverse complement.
AATTACTCAGAGCAGCTGCAGCAATCACAGATTGTGCTTTATTCTGAGTGTGATGCTGCCCTGGCAGTGAGGATGCAACTGTCCCTTCCAAGCTCCCTTCCCAGCCAGTGAGGAAAACTGCACAGCAGCCTGCTCAGAAAGGCAGGTGTAGGCTTTGTAGCTAAGGACAATAGGGAATCATTATTTTTGTGTTGTGTCCCAGAAATCTCATTAAATAAGAGACCTCAGAGTGGCCTATTTTGTCCCTGTTGTTCAGAAAAATTCTGTAAGTGCTCAGCTGTAAAGGTGAGAGGATTTCTTAGGCACATTGATTAACCTCTTCCTGGGCAGGTGCAATCTGCCTTAAGACAACTCTGTGGCCACTGTAGCATATAAATCAAGTGGTAAAAGAAACTCCTCCTCAAAAGCACCCTGGTTGTGACAGCTAAAGGAAAACCCACCTTCATGTGGCTGGTCATCATGTCCTGTGGGGTTCAGGGGCAGCTGGCTGGTGGACTAAAATGACCATGTGTTTCTTTTGCTTCCTTAAAATTAACCAGAACTCTCTCTGTGCGCCAGAGTCAGGGAGATGGATAGATCACCTCAACTTATCTGTGCCTGGCTTTGCTCACTTTTCCTCAGGCTTGTCACTTTTCCATCTAGTGAATGCTTAACAGGGCAGATGCCTTTTACACCGTGTGTTGGATGTGAGTCTCGAGTGCTCTAATGCGATGTGAACTGATGCATTTAGGTATTGAATGTTCTGGAACAAACAATTACAGCCTCTTCCCAAGGAGGGAATGATCTTGAAGTAATTTCTGGCCTCACAGATGAGAAGCAGGGATCTGGAAGCTGAAATGAGTAGTTCAATGATGTGTTTTTGTCAGAGCAAATTGATTAGTTCAAGTTGGTAGTGTCATTTTAACTCCTAATTTAACAGTAGACATGATTTAAATCCAGATATTTAAAGGTTCTTGTGTCTGTGAGGTGAGATCATTCTGTTGTGTTCTGCAGAGGCTTCTCACTCCCTAGGGAACACATGGAACAGAGTGCTACCATAGAAATGCAGATGGCAAAGCAGTGGGACACACAGTCCTGGCTGCTGCACAGAGCAGGATGATTCAGGAGTGTGTAACTCACCTGGGATGAGCAAAGCTGCTCATCTGCTGGAGGAGTCAGGGTGGGACCACTTCCACATCCCACCCCCCGGCCCAGGCACTGAAAAAATTGGGTACTGAAAGATATTAAGTACTGAAGTACTGCAGGTAGAACACGGACCTGTTTCCGGGCTACGTCACCTCCCTCAATGCCAACAGTGTGTCCAGCGCCTTCAGTTTTCTTCAAAAGGCCTTTTATAAATGCTGTGTAGAGAAGTGGCTTTTTTCCAGCCTTGCCATCACAGTGAGAAGCAGGAGGGAGAGAAGCCTCAAGGCCTGCAGCACTGTCAGTGCTTGTAACCAGTACCAAGTGCTAAAGCAGGAAGAAACCTTGCAGTTACCTTGTGCAAATCCCAAACCCCCCATTTCTTCTCTCAAGCCTGGCACGTGACTGTAATTGTACACCAGCAATGTTCCCATGCCTTCAGCAAAGACCTGAAATGAATTTATATTGTGTAACACAACGTTCCTGTTAGGTTTTAATGCCTCATGTTCTCAGATGTTGTCTTGTTACTTGATCAAGAAGCTGATACAGTTTCTAGTGTGCCATGCCTCCTTTCTTTCTATGCCTCTGCCTGGTATTTCAGGGGCACAGCTACAGTGTTTTCACAATAGCCTTCTTTTTTCCTGCTCATAGGATGTGAAAGTGGTCCCCCAGAGCTTTCCAGCTGCCTCTGTCCACCAGATCTTTCATTTTCAGTCTAATTCTTGTTTTTATGCACTGTGGCTTTCTGTTGTCCTCCCCCTCTCAAAAACCAGGTGTTCAGTGAACTGGGCATAAAACCATCCATGTCTTTGCAAGGACAGAGTACTTTTTTATTAATTTAAAGCCTGTAATAATCTGTATCAGTAACTCAGAGCATCCCTCCTAAACATGTCTCACTTTGCAATCAAAATGTAGACTTCATATTTTTTGGTGTACCCTACCACCCATTCCTGAAATTTGGGTAAATTATCTAAAATGCCATAGTCTGGAAGAACCTAGATGTGTCACTTTGCTACATTCCTTTTTAAAAAGTACCAGACCACAGATGGAAATATGAATCCTATAAAAAATCTTAATAAAATTAGTTCATATTATCATGGGGGCTTGGGGTTCTTTTTTCCACTTTTATGGTCTTTTTGAGCATTGCCTCAAAAAACCCCAGGAATATCCTGTTCTTAGCAGAAAGAGGGGGGAAAATAAAAGCAAACATTGTTTTTAGCAGTGTGTTGTTTGTACAAGGAAAAAAACTAGATTAGGCTGACACTCTTTTTAAACCTCGTTTTTTCAGTGTGGGTCAGTGAGCAGTTCCCAGGCAAGGAGCAGACAAACCTCTTGCCTTTCACTCATATTAACACAAGGTGTCACAGAATCTTGGGGATTAAATGCAAAACTCTTCATGATGTTAAGGAGACATGCAGAGTATCATGGTTTGAAAATGAGAGAAGGGCATTCCTGCTGTGATTAATGCAACATTTCATGTAAAAGGATCTGTCCACTGTGTCAGAGCTGTGCCTGAGTGTTTTTAAGGCGAGTGTCCTGCGAGTGTGGGCTCCTTGACTGGAAATGTGTCCTACTCTCATGGAGTGAGAGTTGGTCTTGGCAGGGGAAGCAAGGAGTTAAAATCTGCTTCTAAATTCAGGCTTTTAACCTTTCATTCTGCCTGCTGAAGGGGCCAAAAGCCACACAGTCACACAAGCAAAAGTTTGTACCCAGGCTAATCAGAGGCAGAGAGGTGTTTTAAGGGAATGCTTGTTAATCCCTGCTCACTTTAATCTAAAGTTCACTGATCTATTCACACTCCAAATGAGTTCCAGATAAGATAGGATATATCTCCTGCTTATCAGGTGTGTTGTCAGTCTCAGGGCTAGGGATCTGCCCTATCCTTGTGCTGTGATTGCTACTTGACTGAAGCATATGTGGAGCAAGGTTTCCTTGCTTAGAGCTGCAGGAAATGCACCAGCTTGGTGCACATCTGGGTTAGGAGATGTTTTGGAGCTGAACTGGAGCAGCAATACAATGGAAAACCTACAGATCATCCCTGTGTGCCCATGCTTTGATTGCTGCTGGTACAGAGCAGGAGCCAAAAGCCCCTGGTCACTCAGCTCAGCCCCAAAGCCCAGGCAGGCAGGAAACCCGTGGTGCAGAATCTCTGGGGTGAATTTTGTACACACCAGGAGGTTTTTCTCTGAACTGCCTTAGGATATATTGCCCTTGAATGAATACATTGATAAAATGTTCTTAAAGTTATTGCCCAGTTTAAAACATAAATTATTGGGTTTTTTTCAGGAAATCCAGTAGAGGAGACTTCGTGTTTTCTGCTGATCGTCTGGTAGGTGAAGAATTTCTTCTTGGCATTGTGCTGTGTAACTCTTCCATTAAAAGGGTCTTTCAGGATAGAATAATGGTGGTGTGAGAGCAACTTTTCTAACAAGGGAAATTGCTATTTGACAGCAACTTTCTGTGTAGGGATGTCTGTTCTCTGTTTCATCTCAGTGGGTTCCAGAAATCTGTTACTGTCAGACACAGCTACATGAGGGCAGGGAGCAGTAGTAATAAGAGACTGCTGTTTAAAAACAGATGCACAGAGGTTAGAGATAATGGAGTTTTACTTTGAAACACTACTTTTGCTCTGGTGAGCAGAGCAGTACAGTTTCTTACAGCCTAGATGTTAACCATTGCTTGCATACAGAAGTGCCTCCTGGCACTTGTAGTGTATTAGTGGCTCTGGGTGCATCCACATGGTGAAATTTGGTTTTAGCCATGTGGTAGCTACTGGCAGGGACAAAGCAGTTGGAAGCTTTTACTAAGTCAGAACAAATACTGTAGGGAAGGCAGCCTTTTTCTCATTTAAATCACATGCTTAAAGAAAACCACAGCACTTGCTCCCACACATTTACTTCCTTGTATGCATGAGGATGTTTGCTTTTTGTCAATCTCCCCTCGTTAACAGAGGGAAGTCTTTTTTTCCCCTGTAGCAGAGTCTGAGACCATTCAGTTCCCAGCACCATTTGCCGCAGCAGGCAGGTTCACTGCATTGTGCCCAATCTTAACCTTCTCCAGGCTTGCTCAGGGTTTAGGTATGACCACAACCCAAGACTGTGTATCTTTGTGGCTTTCCACTTTCCCCCCTGCATTCCCCTTCTTGAGGATGTCTCCTGCATTGTCAGGAATTCGTGTGAAGGACCTCTCCCACAGACCTTCTCACTTCTTGTGAATGTCCTGCCCCTTTCTGAGGGACACACTAATTTTTATCTTTTTCCCCTCCCATCATTGCTAGAAACTGCTCTTCACAGAAACACGTCTTGGTGCTGGTCCTGCAGCTGTTTGCTAAAGAACCTGCTGGTCTCTTCTCCATTTTTTTAGGAAGAATTTTACACAGAACAATATGTAGGACTCCCACTTTCTGTGTGGTGTTCACACACAGAACAGTTACAACTTCACGTGGGACATGGGATCTACTAAACTTAGCAGGGTGTAAGCATAGTTATGACTTGCCAGGTTTTCCACCCAGTGAGCAAACAGGGCTTAATGGCAAGATTCAAAACATGAAGAGAAGAAACGTGTGTGGGATTGTAGGGGAATAAAATACACTTTGTTGCAGAGAGAAATTGAGAATGAAGCTAAGCTTGGTACTAGCTTGGCAGCTGTTAGTGGCAGTGTCTCATAGGGTCACCTCAAGGAGGGATTCTAAAGCTGATGGATTTCTGGCCGTTTGTAAGGGGATGATACAAAGGAAATGTTCAAAGGTACTTGTGAGCAAAAGGAGTTAGCAGATGGTGGAAGTTGTCAGGGAGTGTCTGCAAACCACTGTTAGGGCTGTGATCCTGAAGCTGAAAGATGTGGGGTTAAAGTAATGAGAATGAAGACAATCCATCTGGTGTCTGTGAAGGAAGGAAGCCTCTGGCATGGGAAACAATCAGTCATTATGACTTGAGGTGGGACAGGTCGAGCTCAGGACAGCCCCTCCCTGTGCAGGAGGCTCACACTGATCCCAGCACCCTGGAGGCACTGGGTTGGTGGCACTCCCCTCAGGTCACAGGTACACCAGAGCTTTGCAGCAGAAAGCAGATTTTGGGGTGTGACTGGAGACCTGAGGCTGGGGAATGGTTTAGTTTCTCAGCCCTCCCAGCAGCTCCCAGTATAACACTGAGCAGGCCCATCACCTTTCTGCCCCCCTGCCTCTTTCTGGGGGGTTTGAAATGCTGAGCTGCCAAGAGCTGTACAGAGAGAGAGCAAGGCTCGCAGCCCTGCTGTCCTGCCTGCCTTTCAGATTCCAAGAAAAGCAACACAGAATGGGTTAGAGGATCCCCTAGGAATTACTGTGATTGTACTGGTCCTTGTTTAGTTAAGCTTAGCTCCCCTTTAAATGGGCACTGTCACCTGCTGTAGTTGCACATATCCAGATTTCTCTGTTCCTGGAATCTGAGGAACTGGTCAAACCTGATTTCTTCCCTGGTGTTTGTGGTAAGGAGACTTCCTTCACGTCCTTAATTGGCTGAGAAGGGCTCGATTTCACTAACATTTTCGTATCCTTGAGATGTTTATGTGGTAGTTGGCTAAAGCTCTGGACCCTCTATTAACTCTTGTTTCTGCTGACAACTCTGGCAGATCTTGTACTAATGAAGGTTCAAAGCAAACAGGATTTCCCTTTGTTTACTGCAAAGGCTCTGGGGTAAACTGTAAATGTAAAACTGTAATAAATTAACATCTAATTGCATATATTAGCATTAAATGCTTAATCTAAACCTTCAGCATGACTCTGGAAGCCTTGGCTGATTAACTAGGCCTGTCAGAAATTAACTTGCCTTTTAGGTTTGGGGTTTTTTTCCCATTAAAAATAGACTTTATTTTTCTTATTGATAGCTTCAGTTAATGGTTTTAATTTCTGGTCGATATCTTCTTGGGACTAAATCTTTGCTTCCCTGTTTCATGTGGGGCCATGATAATAACTGTTTTATGTTCCAAGCAATGGCAGCCATCTCTCTGGGAGAGGAACAGGGCTGCTGGTTCCTGAGGCCTGAGAGAAAAGAGGTGGATATTAATCCCTGAGCATGGGGATGACAGAAAGCCCAGTACAAAACCAAGTGTTTCATTAACACTGGCAAGTTTACAGAAGAATCTTTCCAGGCTCTGTGTGAAACATTGATGAATGTAGGAAGATCAAGGAGATTATTTGACCATAACACCTTCACTACTTTAAACTTCTGGCAGATGGTGTAGTGATGCATAACAAGAGTATGAAAAAGTGTGTTCCTTCCAAACCTGGCTCATGGGTTGACCTTCTTTGGTGAATTAACTTTAAAAAATAAAATCAAATTGGGTACAGGTGTCCCAGGAATTGATCCCCACCTCTGAGTATGACTGCCACAAACTCAACTCTAGGAAAGAAGCTCTACTAAAATGACTAAAAATTTAAGAGACCATTTCTCATTTCTAGCAGAGGGATTCTGCCAGGGATTGGGGCAGAATGGAAAACTAGCAAAAACCTTTTCTGATTGCTGAGGAATCCCCCCTTTCCCCCAGACTGGTGTTGCAATGCCTTCGTTTGATCTGTGGACAAAACCTAGGCGTCACCCCAGAAAGGTCTAAATTCAGTCCCTGCCTACTGTTAAAAAGACCCTTTTAGACCCTTTGAGCTGTTAGGTGTTCATCCAGTGCTTGTAACCACTGCTAACATGGAGTATCTGCAGAGATAACAAACCCCTTCAAGCTGATTTATCTCTTTGGTCCCACAGATCAGACTGGTGGTTGAAGAGGGACTGAATCAACTGCCCTACACAGAATGCACCGTGACCACTCCAACAGGTACGTGGGCAATTGCTCCTCTCCCAGGCAGGGCAGGAGGTGGAAGTGAACTGATACAGAAACATACAGAACTGGTACAAGAGTCATGGAATACCTTGAGGTTGAGGGGACTCATTGAGTCCAGCTCCCTGCTCCTCACAGGACTGCCTGAAACTGAACCCTGTGACATCCAGGAGCATCTTGAATTGTGACGGGCTCAGTGCCCTGACCACTTCCCTGGGGAGCCTGAAACAGTTCAACATGCAGGCAGAGCACTGAGTTAAGGTCCCTTCTGTTATTTAAAAAGTTAGAAGCAAAACAGCCACATGAGTGTCATGTCACTGCAGTTTAAATTGGTCTTGCAAGACTGTGATGAAAATGTCCCAGTGGAGGTGCAAGATGAGTTTACTTGGCCATACCCCAACCTTGAATTAAAATATGTCCATTCAAGAATAAGTACTTGGCCCAAGCAGTTTTGCCTTGCCAGCCTAACTGTGTCCCTGCAGCTGGGAGTGATGATGGGCAGGAAGAGAAAGAGAGGAAACCATGGCAGTAATTGTGGTTTGCTCCCACCAGCTGTAGAGATCCATAAGGTTGTGTGCCTTGCTCAAGGGGAGCTGCTGGAGGCATCAGCAAGTCAGGGGGAACTGAGTACGTGCTGTGACCCACAGCACACCTGTAAGACAGGCACCAGGGGAGTCCTGTTCCCCCTGAGAACTCCATCTGCAGTTCTGCAGGGTGACATTCCCACCCTCTGCACTAAATCATGGGTATGTCTTTACTTTGTTAGGGAAAGGATGGACTGGAAACTCTGGGCTGTGAAACCTGGCAGAGTTTAGGCAGCACTCAGGAAACACCATCACTTACCTGTGCTCCTTTTAAAGTGAAACAGCAGCTCCTTTACCTTCTGAGCACTGGTGTCACCTCTGTTCCTACCAGTCAGTGACCATCTCCCCTCTGTGTTGCCCAGTTTGACTGGCAGGTCCCCTGCAAGTGGCATCACTGGGAACCTCTACAGTATTTTTGAGTGGGCAGAGTCTCATGTGCACACCATTGCCCCTTTTTTCCTTTCTTTCAGTGATGAAGTGTCACTGTAGGATCATATTTCAGTTCTAACTCTGTCACCTGCAGCACTGGACTGCATTTCCCTGGCTCCTGGGGGCTGCACTGCTCACCTTCATTTTCCATGGTGTCCTTTATTAAAACAGTCACCAAATCCCTGAGCTGTCAAACACACACCTGACAGGATCACTGCTGTAACCAACACCTGACAGGATCACTACACACCTGACAGGATCACTGCTGTGAACACACACCTGACAGGGTCACCTCTGTGCTGCCATTCTATGATTTTAATGATAAAGAAAGCCCAAGTTCTTCCCCAGCTGGGTTTGGGCCCTGTTCCCATTGCTTGCTGGAGGGCTTGCAAGCTCTGGGTGCAGGCTGGTTCGTGCCCCCTGTGCAGAGCCATGGGACTGGTGTTGGCCACTGGGTGTTCCAAGGATCTTGGTTCCATTCCCACCAGGGCCATGTCACACAGTGTCCCCAGAGGGGTGTCCAGAGGGGGCAGAAGGGAACTGCCCCTGAGCCCTGGTTTCTTTCCTCACAGGACACAAGTATGAAGGGGTCCGATTCGAAAAGGGAAACTGCGGGGTCAGCATCATGAGGAGTGGTAGGTACTTCTGGTGTTGAAGGAGCAGGAGTTAAACACTTTGGAAACCTGTAAGCAACTTCCCTGCAAAACTGTGCAGCAACATTTCTCTACAAAATGCCCAGGAATTTCATTAACTTTGCAGGCAACAAAGGCCTGCAACTCATCTCCTCTGGCCTCCTCTCTTCCCTGAGAGGGGCCAACTGCCCTGCCCTGGTTCCCACTGACC
>JAWWMP010000148.1:17783915-17797636 GCA_035047865.1 Dendrocincla tyrannina | reverse complement strand
GGGATCAGGTCCAAAGCACTCTGGTTACATGGCCAAGCATCTCCATGTTGGGGTTGTATAAACTGCCACACTCTGCTTTAACTTATTTATTCTTCTCTCTTCTGTCCGTGGCTGCCTGCAAGAGCAAATAAACCCACTGAACCCCAAGGGAGCCTCCTTCATTTCTAGGGTGTCTTTCCATCACGCCAGAAAAGCTGGGACAGCCACTCCCAGTGCCTCCAGAACTGGGTGCACTTGGACCTCGGGGTCCTGGGCAGCCACAGGGAGTTTTTGGCAGAATTTTTGGTCTTTGTCTGGTGGCTGAGAACCAAAGGCACAGCTTGTGGAATTTGGCTCAGTATTTATTATTTTCCAACAGTAAAACTTCCCCAGTTGTTTTGCTCGATGGCCCTGAATAAAGAAGCTCCTCTTGCAGCAGCTTTGCCCTGGAAAACTGGGTGGGAATCAGGGGTGGGAGCAGCAGTGCCTGTGGAATTTCTACATATATAATACTGAGGAGTTTTAAGAGTCAAAACTTGTGGCAGGATTGCTCTCACCAACCCTTTTAAATGAGAGGAAAACTGCAGCAGTAAACTGGAACTCCCTTTCTAGTTCTGTTCACAGAGCAACTGAACTTAAAGCTCAGCAGCCCTTCCAAGCCCTCAATGCCCTCATTGTATGGGTCACATTAAACACCAGCCAGGGCCAAATCCCTTCTTTCTTTGGCTTTAAATCCCCTGGCACCAAGCACAATGTCCAGCACTCCAGCTGGCTCCCTGTAGCTTGGGGAAATGTATCTTCAAATACAATATAGTCCAGTATTATTTTAAAATACACCCATATTCTAACAAATGCAGGCTTAGGGAAGGTTGTCTCAAGTGTCCCTTGTACCTCTGGGCAGGTGAGGGAGCCTGGGCTGCCCCCACCAGCCATTGTTGTCACAGATAAAGACCCTTCCCTGCTTCAAGTGGTAATTCCAATTAATTAAAGTTGTGTAAGGCTTTCTGAGAGGGAACATTAGCCTGAGCAGAGGAAATAACCATTCACAAGTATAATGAATTAGCCAAAAATGGTTTTAATGCAGTCCTTGCTGCAGTACAGTATAAACCATAATAAAAAACAACAAAGCAGAACATCCAGAATATTCAGCTCTAGAAACTGTACAAACACTTGGAAAATGCCAGAGAAACTCCCCAGAGCATCAGCGTAGTCAGAGCATTTGTCCAACAGCAAAAATGAGTACCCAAAGCTTTTGTAAAAACCCATTTGATATCAAAAGTCTCAGTGTCAGCAGCATGAAACCCCCGACCCAAAGGTGGGCAGCAGCCCCCTGGGACATTCATTGGGAAAGAGCTCTTCCCTGTTCAATGGAGGGCTGAGGGATTTGGATGGAACTGAGTGGCAGCACAGCCTGGAGCTGATGGAACAAACACCCACCCCAGCCCACAGGGGCTCCCCAGGCAGCAGCTGGATGTGCTCCCAAACCAGTGCCACGGGATTGCTGCTGTTTGCCCCCTCCTGCTGGCACACAGCGAGCTCAGCCCCAGGGATGGGCTTCCAGCTCCTGCCCCTGGTGAGGAGGGGGCTCCACACAGAGCCCCCAGCCCAGAGCAGCTCCTGCCCCGGGAGCTCAGCCCCCTTTTCCTGCCAGGGGAGACTCCAGCCAGGGAAACCCACGGGCTTTGCTGGGAGGCGAGGTAAGAACTGTGCTCACACTGAGCAGCACACACACACAGGGCTGGCTGATCCTGAGAGTTAAGTTCCCTCTCTGAGGGGCCCATTTGCACAACAAACATCATTTTCGGATGAGGATCAGCCGTCTGAGCAGATTATAATTTATAAAATAACAAGACCTTTTCCATTTCCTATGTTCCTCAGCAAAAGGGAAGCTGCTAAAAGTTCCCTGCTCCAACCATGGATTTGGATTCACTCTGGAGTAGCTCCTGCTTGGACAGGCAGTGAGTACAGCAGGAAGCCACTCCAGAATGTAACTAATTCGGAGAAAGAACGACCACACATGGAGTTGGTTCAGGCTGCACCTCCTCACACAAGTCGTTAGCCACAAACCCCACCCTTCCTCCCCAGGGTGTGCCAGCCTGGCCCTTTGTTCCCAGTGCCCAGGGATTTCTCTCTCGAGGCTCCTGAGCCTCCAGAAAAAGGCAGGTGGGGGAAAAATATAACACACTGACCTTTTCCAGAATGCACTGGCTTTTTGTTTCTCTTCCAGAGGAAAGCGCTGCTGTGAGAAGGGGCAGCACACACCTTCCCCGGGTCAGCGGGGAGATGGGGAGGACAATTTTGGTGTTGGCTCCAGAGGATTTAGCCCAAGGCTGAACTCAGGACATCGAGTCCTGCAGGAAGTGCTGAAAGAGCAGGGAGGCCCTCAGGTGAAATGCCTTCCTGTCCCACGGGCTGTTGGATGCAAGAGGCTTTTCTTTTCAAACACAGCTGGAATAAGGAGCAAAGATGATCCCTTTGTCCTTTTTCTTAGGTTTTTTTTTTTTGGTTGCTTTTTTTCCCCCCTCCTTAACATATACTTTTTTAACAGTGCCTGCTACCCACTGAAGCTTTACTGTAAATGCTGAAGCTGTAAATCTTAAAACCTTACACAGAAAAAAAAAATATAATATTTTAAGGAGCATGCAGGCATGACCAGCTTGCAGACTTGTACCTGAAATGTAAACTCAGGTTTTATTTCACAAGGTTTCCATCCCAAAGTGAAGCGAGAGAATGAAGAAATGAGGTTTTCAGGAAAGAGCAGCTGCAGGCAGTGGGATCCTGCTGCTCTAAGCAAAGCCAGCTGGGCCTGATGCTGAGTCACAAACTGATACCTGCCAAACAGTGAGATTCATTACAAATAAAATCCATGCACCACTGCATCAAATGACACCTACTCAGCTTCGCAGTACCCAAAAATCTCGCACAAGCAGCAAGAAGCTGAAAGTATTTCAACTGTGTGCTCAGGAGGAGGAGGGAGGGTGGCAAGGGGGGGTGGGGAAAGGCCAAGAGCAAACCCTGCAGCCGTGGGGGTGAGCTCAGTGCTCCCAGCAGGGCAGGAAATGCGGCGTTAAGCAGGAAGGGCCCACGGCAATGCTGCCCTGCCAGGCTCTTTGACAGCCCACTGCGGGCAGTGAAAACAGCCACTCTACCATGCAAATGCTTTAATTGATCCCTTCAGAACGAGGTGATTACTGCAAGTGCTCTGTGACGAGGCAGAAGCTGAGAGAATTGGAAAAATATCAGTAAAACTGAGGTATTTTCATCAACTCCAAAAATCTGTACCACTGAGAAGAAAAAAAAAAGTGACCCGTCTGAGTTAATTAATTCTGGGTTCATAATAAAGGTCAGCAGTGCCTCCTTCACCTGCTAATTAAACCCTTCTGTGAGTGAGTTGATTTTGCACAGAGTAACTGCAGGGGAGGCAGTGGGGCCCTGAGGACAGCTCAGTATGTTGTTCCTCAGAGCTAAATTCAGGGAAAACCCAGTAAATTAGTTTTATTTTTTTCCCCTTGACATTTTTTGCTCATATTGTATTACAGACTTTATGCATCAAGCTGTGCTTTCAGTCCACACCAGCACACAGAAGTCCAGGGCTGGCTGGATTCTGCCCAATCCCATTCCCATTTCTCCCAGGAAGCAAACATTCATTGCATAGGGCGATCAGGAAGCTTCCTGGCTCTTGCCAGGGACTGTGCACCACTCATTGGGTGCAGACTGCAGAGAACATGCAGTGCTGCTCCCTGTTTGGGGGAAAACAATGTTAACCTGCCCCAAGGATCTACTGTTCCAGCAGCCAGAGACAGGGCAGGAGGCTGGCACGAGTCCTGGGTCCTTGGCAGGACTCAGTGGCCAAGGACACGACTTACCAATCTGATGTTTTCTCTGTTTCTTTAGTGTGCCTGACTGTAAATGGGAGAGAGGGGGGAGAGGTGAGGAGGTGGCTGTGAGTGGTCAGCTGTTTTGGAGCACAAATCCAGGAGCAGAGGGATGAGAGAGTGGCAGCACCAGCCAGCCCATTCCCTCCTCACTTGGAGAAGTTGCTCAGTGTCCTGAAGGACGTGAAGTGCATTTGGGAAATGCTGCAATGCAAGCCAAAGGAGCCCAGGCCAGTGGCAGGGGCTGGGCCTGGGCTGAGCCCACGCTGGGTGTGAAGCTCACAAAGCCATGGCCATGTGTCTCTGCCACTGCCCCGCTGGTTGTCACAGAATTACTGCAGCCTGAGGAGTGCTGGCAGAGCTACACAACACCTGGCGGTCCTGTGGCAGCTACTCCTCATGGCAACAGCCCTGAGAGGGCTGGCCCAGCACTCTCCCACTGCCAGTCAGCCCCCCTGCCCTGGCTGCACTCAGCCAAGGCAACAAAACCTTCTCCTGGCCCTACACCTCCAGCTCTTGCAGCAGGAGGAGACCCCCTCAGGACAAAAGCTGGTTCTGACCCTGAGCTGAAAACCACTCCTTTCAGCTTCATTCTGACACCAAGCCAGAGAACACAGACCCCCTGGGCTGGGTCAAGGCCTGCCTTCCTGCTTCCACACTGCTCCAGGCTGCAGTTCTACAGGCACACAACTCTCAGCAGCATCAGAACTGAGACTCAAACCATAGTGGCTCACCAAGTTCTTTGGTGTGACTGGATTTACAGCACCTGACCAGAGGCTGACAGCAAACATCACAGAGGAGAGCACAGGCTGCCCCTGGGCACAGAGAGGCCTGAAAGGGCTGTAACCCCAGCACAGCAGGGTGGGAAACACACAGGGGACACTGGAAGTGCTGGGACCTGCTGGGCTGAGTGCTGTGACTGGAGTGCTGGGACAGAGGGAGCAGCTGTTCAGGAGGGGCTGGCTGGGCAGGTAAGAGAGAGGGTTGGTGGCACAGCCCTTACACTCAGTGGTGATGCTGGAGAGCCCCTGGATGAGGATTAGGGGGTGGAAACCAGAGGATTAAGAAATGGAAAACCAAGAGCCATTTGCAGGTTAAAAACCCTCCCATGCACTTCTCTCCGAGTACCTTTTCTCTCATCACTTGCAGCAGCCTGAGGAAATTCCATTTTCCAGGGCATTTACCTGTCCCAAACAGGACAAATGCCAGGGAAAATAAGGATATCACGTGAAGTGAGGAGAGGGGAACAAAATGGAGCTTGTTCACTCACTCTGACACAGGCTTTTTCACATTTTGTTCTGCCTCATTTTCACACAACTTTTGTGTTTGTTTCACATTCCATGAAGCTTCCCAACACCTGGATACTCATGGCAGTGGTTCTGAAATGATCAAACTGTATTTCCTCCAGCTGGACAAGAGATTGTTACAACCACAGGAGGCTGAGCTGCTTTTAAGGGAAGGGAAGAATTGGCCATAACTATTTACAAGAAAAGTGACTGAATAAAAGTCACCTGGAAACGTTTCAACCTGTTTCTAAATCTGAGCTGGGTGGCTGCCTTTGAAAGACACCTGGCTTAACAATGACTAGAAGGCAAAACCTGATTGTCCATAGCACTCACTGGGCAGTGCAGCAGCAGCAGGGCCTGCAGAGCCCACGGGCAGCTCTGCTGCTCCCTGGCACAGAACCTGCTCCAAGAACGACAGGGCTGTACCCAAAACCAAACCCAGAACCCAGGCAGGACACAGCAACCTGCTCAGAACACTCCTGTAAAGCCACAGAGCTCTGGAAAAACACACTTCAGCTGACAGAACAGAACAAAGTCACCAAGTCTTCTTCCTGGTTTGATGCACGAGGAATTTGGAGGTTTTAAAGGCACAAAGAGCACCTCTGTTGGTGCTGAGTTCCTGCACTTTCCCTGTTGTGGTTAGCTGCCATTGTCCTCCCCAACTCTCCCTCCAGAGCACATTTCAGCAGAAGTGAGGGGATTCATTCTGCTGCCTCTTCCACCACACACAGATTCAGGTCCAACACGAGATTTACAGGAGAAATGCAGGTTTACATTGCCAGCAAAAGCAGTCCCAGCACTCACCAGCTGTTTGGTGACAGAACCACCCCACAGAGGGGGCTCAGGGGGCTGAACCAGGAGCACTGTGAGTGTTCAGGACCACTCTGAGGAGACAGACACACCCACACCGAGCCTGGGCGAGCCCACCCGGGCCCCTCACAACCCAATTCAGCAGCAAGACACTGCAGAGAGATCCCTGCCTGCTCTACACAGAACTGCAGAGGCTGCTGCCACCAGTCCCCAGGGCAGGGACTGCACCAGGCAATCTCTCTGCAAGGCTCTCCCATCTCACACACACATTCCCACTGCTGGCAACAGCAAACAGAGGGAAAAAAGGGATTTAGTCCACAGGCAAAGCCTGTGT
Source organism: Dendrocincla tyrannina (assembly GCA_035047865.1). Classification (NCBI taxonomy): domain Eukaryota; kingdom Metazoa; phylum Chordata; class Aves; order Passeriformes; family Dendrocolaptidae; genus Dendrocincla; species Dendrocincla tyrannina. Next base: position 17,791,352 of record JAWWMP010000148.1, on the reverse strand, counting down.
CACCAAACTCCCTCATCAGGTCATTTCTCCTGACATGCACAACTGCCTCTGGTGGTCACTGTCAACACAAATGGGCTGATAAACAAACACAAAACCAGGGTAGAAAATGGTACTAAATGATCCAAAAGGCAGTACACTAATACTTCAAGCATGCACCTTAATCAGACATGAGTGATGGAGCTGCCAGGGCTGAATCATGCAGATAAAAAAAGACTCAGGTGCAGAAAAATGTGTATAACCCAGCCAAAGTCTCAGTTTCATCCCCCAGAACAAAGCCAGGAATACATCCCTTTGACTGAACATGGAGCAAAATGTAAACCAAACCTGGTCACCTCTTAGTGCTGGAACTCCTGAAACCACCACTCAGTGCACTGGCTTGGGAAGAAGTCTGAAAAATTCCATTCATCAGTTGTCTTTACCTTCAGCATTCTGGAACTCAACCCACCTTGTGGAGTGTGAACTCCAAGCACCACAGCTGGAGCTGAACTTACAGTGCCCATTTCCAGCTCCTGTTTTGAATTCACACCCTCCTTTCTGACCCCATAAACACACAAATTTCCATCAAACACCAACCCAGGAAACAGATATTTTAGCCCTAGGAATTAAAGCAAACTGGATTGTCTGGAGCTCCTGTTTGCATTTTAGGTGCCTGCAAGTAGGACTAGGCAAAGAACACTATAACCCCAATTCGAAGACAATAACACCCTCCTAAAAAAAAAGTTTTAAAAAAATCTATTTGCCACAATATTCTTGACTCTTGACAGTGGCAATGTGAATATTTTATTCTCATTCACAGCTGCACATGTCTATGTGCATGCTCAGCACTTTTGCTTTCAACACTCTTACATCCAACCACCAATTTAGTGCCAGATTTAACTGGGTCTGTCTGACTCAGAACTTCAAACACAGTAGGAAATGCCAGTTGTCAGAGAGGGTTGGAGAGTCAGTCTCAAAATAAATAACCATCCCCAAGAATATTATGGCTTGGTAGAATTTCAAGAACTCCAGTCCCTGATGTTCACAGAATGAAAAGGCCTTTGGAAATGCACTCGCATCAACATCTTTACCTTTTTTTGAGTAAAAAATATAGAGTATTTATAAAATAAAGAGAGCAGGCCAAAGAAGATTGGCCACAATCACTCTCCAAAACTGTTCTGTTAACTCTGTAACTTAAACTTAGAAAGCCTTGGGCCATCTGGACAGAGGGATTTCTGGAGAAGCACTCTCGAATGCAGACTCCAATCAGATGATACTTCAGGATGTTTTCTCATCTTGAAGATCCACTTCTCTTCTGCCCCTCAAAACTGAAGTCCATGCCAAGAGAAGGTGTTGGCTCCTGAGAGGGAAGCTGAAATTTAAAGAAATAAAAATGTGCCACTGTAACACTGCTGTGATGAGCATCGATGGCTGATCTGAACTTTGAGAGAACAGCAAGGAAAATGTGGTTTTCTCTCCCCAGCAGAATGGCAGAATTCATCCTCACTGTTGACAGAAAAACACTCTGGGGTTTTTCTTAGTGGAAGAAAATGGACTGGCATCCACAATAAGCCAGAAGCCCATGGATAACAGTCTGGAGGTGCCCTGTTTGCAATGGACTGCAGTGCTTTGCCAGCCAATAGTTATTAACACCCGTGGCAAACAGAGGGCCAAGCTCCATCTGCCTGGTCCACCTCCTGCAGGTGGGAGGGCAGGTTCCTACTCCTTGCATCTCATTCTGTCACACTGCCCTAGGAAAATGTTTCCTGGAGAGGACACAGCCTGCAGCCCACTGTGTGTGTGTCCCTGTTCCCAAGGTCAGAGCACACCCACAGAGCAGGAACTCTCTGGCAGCAGCATCTTTCCCACGGTGTCCTCTGTCCTTGTTTCTCCAGGGTGGGAAAAGCCACATCAGAGAGTAGCTGATGTGACATTCCAGGTCACATCATTCCCTTTATTCCCAACTGCAACTTGGCTGCTCTCAGCTTCAGTTTAAAGCTGCGCCTTCCTGCACCTTCCCTGAATCCCTGCCCAGATTCCCACCCTGGAAAGAAACACTGACCTTTGTGATCAAGCTTTATCCAGCTGCCTTTTCACACTGCTATGTCTCCCTTTCTATGGTAAGGGCTGAGGCTTCCCCAGAACCTGTACAGTGGAAAACAAAGCAGTCAGAGGGCAGGAAATGTGCTTTTCTCACTGAGAATATGTTTTTCACTAAGTATGGGTGTGTGTTTTTAAGACTTATTCCAAAGGAAAACAGACAACCACTTATCAGAAACAAGAGAACAGCTGTTTTCAAACTGAGATTACTGTTATTTGCTTTATTTATTTCATAAGCATGTCACACATTCTAAAGCCAAAAAGGTAAATAAAGATCTTTCAGTTTTAGTGTACCATTTCAGGTCTTTCTGATTAGGCAATTATACTGGTTTGCTTCCATGGTTTCAGAGGGAATGTGAATATTTCAGCTGGAAGGGACCTATAATGGTCATCTGATCCTGGAAATGTCTGTTCTTTTATAAGCACTACAAATTGTGGGACCTCACAGAAGCTCCAGATCATATTCTGGGTCTGATCTAGCCAAAAATCTGTCAAAAGTTTTCATATGTAAGAGTTAATTATTTATTCAGAGGAGTTATACTTTGCAAAAGGTGGAAGAAGTTCTGCCTCACTCCCAAGGGACATCCTTCAAGCACAAAAAACCCCAAATTCACAGAGATGCCACAGTTTGTTACTATTAAAGCCAATTTTGTTATTTTTACACAATTTGTGTTACTTTGTAATTGCCAAAATGCCTAGAACAAACCAGGGAGAGCAGGTAGTTTCCTAACACACAAATAGGAACTAATTAAAGCAGTTCATGTAAAGCAAAGCTGAAATGAGCCTCTTCTCTGGACAAAATCCTGCAGGGTGGATTTTCCCAGGAGGGCCTGAAGTCTCTTTAGTGTGCAATGGAACACCTGAGCACAGAGCTGCAGGTCAGACCTCAGCAGGGCCTGTGCTGGGGGGATTAAAGAGCTCATGGCACAACAAGAGGGTGAAAATATTCACAGGAAAAGCTTTTGTTACCCTTTGCCCAGGGCTAAATGTTCCTCACAGGTCCCAGACAAACATCCTGCACACCCATGGCTGAAATGCACCCCCTGGAAGGGAACTTCATCAGCAGAGTTTCTGAAAACTCCTCGGAGGCAACAAAGACATCACCTCTCAGATGTCTGATCCACTAATTACAAGTAACCTGAGGATCAATTCCCACCATCACCACTGCTTAAAGGGAAAAAAAGAGTGGGATTACCACCTGGATTTTAAAAGGAACCTGTGGATGGCATCCTTGCTCCACAAGAAAAAACAGGAGCCCTTCCTGCCCCTCCTGACAGGGTTTCTGAACCCTCAGACATGGGGCCTGGGGCCTCTGGCACAAATGCTGACATTACAATCCATTCTGTACTCTCCAAGGCCTGAGGTTTGCAAGGGGGAAATAGGTCAAGTTCAAACCCAGAAATGTCAAATGATCAAACACATTTTGGATCCAGATAACTAAAACCATCACAGAATGTATACACATGAAAATTCTCTTTTGCAATAGGATGTCCATAGCAGAAAAGGTATCTCTGAACTTCAGAAACCCCTCAAACACCCCAGCTCACCCAGAACTGCTCCCAGCACATCTGTCTCTTCTGTGGAGATCCCATGAACTGCTTTACTCTTGTACTAAAGCTGGCCCAAGCATAAAGGAGGTTCTCAGGTGTCTCCCTGCACTCAGGTGTTTGCATGCCCGTGTTCACACCCCCTCAGAGGATATAACTGCACTTTTAAAAGATCTTAGAATTCTCCTTTTTTATATCCCAAATAACTGCACTGCATACAGCAACATTTACAGGTAAATACACCCAGTCTCTGGCAATTTCAGTTTCTCCTTCCAGCTTGTAACACCCTCTCAGTTCACTCACTTGTACGTAGAGAGCTACTAGAAAAATTAAAAAGTTGACCCCAAAGTAGGTCTTATTTTTAGTCTGTGCTCATTAGTGAGGGCAGAGCTGCCCAGGGACTTAGCCAACACCATTTTTATTTGATTAGGTCTTAGAATTCATCTCTTAGGCACTGCAGGTCAGACACAATTCATTTCCTTACCCTGGGGCTCTTCATCTATTCCATCCTCTTCCCACTGCTCTTCATTTGCCAGGAGAGGGTTCCGAGCTTCACAGGACATTCTCATTGGGAAGAAGTGTCCATCCCCCTGGCTGCATGGGAAAGGCAGAGAGAGGCTGGAAAAGGCACTGAGTGGCTCCAAAGGCTGACAATTCCAGCACATTTTATCTGCAAACAAAGTTTTCTGCTGCTCGTGTTTCCCATATTTACTTGAAAAGCCCCACATTCACTTTTCAAGGCAGCTCAGACGGCAGGTGTTACTAGAGAGCAGTTTTGGTCCTCAGTTTCTTCAAGCCCACTGGAGAGCCAAAGTTCAAATCTAGAGCCTGGAATATTCTAATTTTTAGCAGAACTTCAATGTGCTGACTCAAGCAAGTCATTTGGATAGAGAAAAAAAACCCAAACCAACTCAAACAGAAAAAATTAACTTGTGGGCAGCTGGAAGTGAGGGGTGAACTAAGGAAAATATTGATGGAAAAGGAGCAATGAAGACCATAGGGGTAAATTTTACCAATGGATAGCACAGGTTATCAGGGCAGAATTCACACAGCTGTGTTTGAGTGACACCCAAGAGAAAACGGCCTCAATCTCAGTGAGATGCTACTGAAAGGCACAGAAACCCCCTCCCCTGTGACCAAAACCCATGCAAACAATGGGGAAAATTGTCTCAGCTTTTAGCACTGACTTGATTGTCACTCACCTCGAGGCAATGGGCAGCAACCAGAGCTTTTTTTCTTCTCCAAACACCTGCTGGAGATTCTTTACAAAGCCGAGGTTGAATCCATTTTTGTCTGGGCCATTTTGAAACACGGGAGCTGAGAAAGCCTCTGCACACAGATGTAATTACAGTGAAAACAAAAGCAAATCAATGCCAGACTCTCTGAATCAGGCCTGTGCACGTTGTGGCCACCTGAACATGATGTGGTTTCACAGACTATACAGATACAGCACCACAAAGTTTGAAAAGAATTGCAAGCTTTTGCCATTTTGCAAAGCCTGCACAGACTTTCCAGCTGAAGGCAGGAATTTCACTGTGCAACTCCAGAACAGTCAAACCAAACCCCAAATGGTTTAACCTGGAGAATGAAAGTTCTTTCGGGGAGACTTGTTGAAATTCAGTGGGTAAAAATGTTTAAGTAAAAAAATGGACAGAATTAAACAGGTTGTCCCTCAGTGCACATTCCAGAAGTGGCACCAGAGACTGAAATCACCCCGTTCATTAATGATATAATGAACAAGCATTAGGAACAAACAAATGCAAATAGACCCTCTGTTATGGTGAGGCATAAAATTAAGAAAAGAAGGGGGTGGAGAACCTAAAGTGCCTTAGAAACAATTGGATCTCCCTCTGAAGCTGCTGCACAGGGCTGATGCTTTGGGACAGATGAGCTTCAGGGCCCCATGAAATGAGTTCTGAAGTTAATAACTAGACAAAATCAGAGTATTTGCTCACTCTTGATAGTGTCTGTTTTGCTATAAAACTTTATCCAAAAAGCTTTAAAAATTGAACAACATTTATCTGAGAAAAGACAAAGAAACTACTTGGCAAAACCATTCTGGTTTAGAAAATTTCTTTGGCCTTACAGCCAGAACTTCTTTCCCTTTATCAGTGAGGATGGATCCTGTTTCCCAGCCTCATTAAGCTGCATATGGACATTGCAAAGCAGCATCCCTGAAAAGCTGCACTCATTTCAAACACAGTTATACATATGCATAGCATTTGTGTTATTGGACTTTTACACTTTGAGACTCTTGGTTCCCTTTGTGCTTTTGTCACCCCAGCTAATAAATGCAACTCATTTGAAATGACCAATTTCGGCAGCATCGTGCCAAGATCTGAAATATTTCTCCCCTCAAGAGCCACCAGGAAGGCACAGAAATAGAACCAATGTCTTTTTTGCTTTCTTTTTTAGTTCTCACAGCACCTGTGGTGTGTCTTACTAAAAGAAGAGAGACACAAGAGCTTTACCTAAAGTGGATCTGTTTCTGCTAACAAGCCAGCAGTGGTATCCAAACAGAAACAGGAGGCTCACAAAGAACATGATTGCCACGAAGAGAAGGAAAAGGATGTGAAATTTGGAACGTCCATTAGTCAGCTCACCCTGGAGAGAAAAGCAACACAGAATTGATAGGAACAAATTAAAGCTGGAGATTCTTTGTTCTTAGAGAGAGGAGTCCTTCTAAAACTCCCATTGGGAGTTCTCAAACTTGTATAGACACAAACCAACCTTACTCTAAAAAGCAAGGAGAGACAAAGAAATGATGTGGTTCATTTCCCCTCCTGTACCCAAAGCACAACCCTGTGTGTGCATCAGAGGCAGCACAATCACAGCTTCCCCCCTGGGCACCAGGAACACCCCCTGTGCCCACGGGAGAGAGGAGGCAGGAGCTCCTGAAGCCCTGTTCATGTTCTGCTGAGTTTCCTGTGCATATATTAAAATGCAGCACCTCTTGCAAGGTGAGGCAAGCCAGGAGAACTTGGCCTTCCCACCTGCACCTATTGGGGGTGTTAGAACTGAGCAGAGAGGGGCTGGGAAAGCTTAACAGTCAAGTGGGACCTTACAGAAGGAGGAGACACCCATGTCCTTCCACAGCAGAGGAGACCAGTGCCAGAGGTGCCTAGCAGCACACACAGGCAGGCTCTGGGCACCTCCAGGGAACAAAGGTGCTTCCCAGCCTTTGCTCATCCCATGGGAACAGCCACAGAGCTCAGGGCTGGGCCTGGCTGAGCAGGAGGAACAATTAAAGGCCAGCCAAGTTAAACCCAGACAGAGTTAGCAGCAGAGGGGACACAGGCAGGGCCCAAAGGCCTGGCTCCTGCTGCAGCTGCCAGCTGGCATTGCTGCAAGGCAGGGACCATGGGTAACTGAGGGAAAAGGCTCCCTCACTTCAGTCCATTTGGGAACTGAGAAAGGAGTCCTGTGGGGATCACAAAATGAACAAGGGCTTTGGACTTTTTTTTTTCCCCTCTCTTCAGTAAATATGTGCAGATCAATGCCAGGATGTTACATGTCAAATCCACACATTCTGAGACAGGCATGCAAACACAAGAACAGGAAAAGGATACAACCTCTTTCCCAGAAGCTAATCTACACTTTGGAATGCCTGACATCTACTTGCTTCTTGCTTTGTGCATTTTGGGCATATAATGGGAGTTTTTGACTCAAAAAGGGCCCAGGAAAATATCTCACAGGAGAAAAGCAGCCCCTCCACTTGACTGAGAGCAAAAAAGCAACAAGAGTGACTAAACCCCACGAGACTCACAGGAGATGAAAAAGGAACCAGATTTCACAACTTACTGTCCAATACTTA
>JAWWMP010000148.1:17726942-17775040 GCA_035047865.1 Dendrocincla tyrannina | reverse complement strand
AGGGACAGGGAGGGGACAGGGACCCCAAATAGGGACAGGGATGGGGGGACAGGGACCCCAAATAGGGACAGGGATGGACAGGGATGGGACAGGGACCCGAAATAGGGACAGGGATGGACAGGGGGGACAGGGACCCCAAATAGGGACAGGGATGGACGGGGGGGGACAGGGACCCGAAATATGGACAGGGATGGGACAGGGACCCGAAATATGGACAGGGATGGGACAGGGGGGACAGGGACCCGAAATATGGACAGGGATGGGACAAGGAATATGGACAGGCGGCCCAGAGACGGGTGAGGAGTCTCCTCCCTGGGGATGTTCCAAAGCCACTCTAATATACTGTAATATAAAAAATGTAAATGTAAATGTAAAATACTGTAATAGAATTTACAGTATTGGTTCTGCATGATCCTCATTTGCCCATGTTCAGAGACAGCCTCTCTTCCCCAGGGCATCTCTGGGCAGCTGGCCCCATCTCTGAGGGTTTGGTCTGGTCTTGTCAGAGGAGAAAGCAAAATAACTGATGGGCAAAGGTCACAACCCACGTTGAGCTGGTCCCCAGAGCCACCTGGCACCATCCTGTGCCCCGTCCTGGAAGTGGCTCCCTGGATCCACTGGAAGTGTCCAAGGCCAGGCTGGAGCAACCTGGGCTAGTGGAAGGTGTCCCTGCCCGTGGCAGGGGGTGGCACTGGGTGAGCACTGAGGTCCTTTCCCAAACCATACTATGATATTTATATATATCTATATACTCATACATATTTCAGTATTCAAATGAATAAGTAATAGTAACCACTTAAGTGTTTATTACTGCTTACTCATTTGAATACTTCAATATATGAATATATGAATATATATACACACAGACACACATATACACAGGGGGATAAATATGTGTATTCACTTATTCCTGTGGAACAGCCACGGGAGGATCAGACTCCAGACAAGCTGTGGAACAAAAGGAGTGTCCCCCTGCAACACCCTGAGAACATTTAATGGACTTTAAAGAAAACAGAAAGAGCTCCTCACTGCCCCAGCCTGCTCCAGGGAATTCCTGCAGGAATCCCCTCATTCCCACGCTCCGGGATGTGCTTTGAGTTAAAGCTCCAGTTAATTCACTCTGCTCTGCTGCCTCTGCTGGGGAGATTAGTTTTCTCATCAAGAGAAGGACTTACCTAAAGACTGTTCTTCTGCCAAACCCCGGTGTGATCTATGACACTTTCCGGTCACCTTTTTGTTCATCAGTGTTTTCACCCCTGGAATTTGTTCCAGAACTTTCCCTGTTGTTGGGATCACACTTGGAGCTGCCTCTGCCAACTTGTCTCCAGGTTCTTGAGTGCAGGCACCACATTTCCCATTCTCCTGCCCAGATCCCAGAATTTAGACATGGCCCACGAATCCTCAGACCACACTTGTAATTCCCTATTAAATTCTCTCAGTATTTTTAGATGGAGATGCTCTACAACCTCTGGTTTTTCTCAAAAATTTGTTCACTAGTGAGGTGACAGCTGCCTTAATCTCCTCTCTACCCTGCTCAGTCTATACAGTCCCTGTTCTCCTCTTCAGGCTGTTAAACTCTTTGTATAACACAAACCTTGGACTTTTGGGCACTTTTGATCTCCTGTGTGTGGCCCAGCTCAACCAGGTTTTGGGCAGTCCCTGCTGTAGCAGAAGATCTTTGCAGATAGGATAACATATGTTGGCCTGAGCTGTATGTAACCCTAAACATGAAATCTCAGATTTAGATATGGATATACACAGATTATTATACATCTATATAAAAAAAATACCCTTCCAGGGGATTCAGGGAGAGGATTCAGGACAGGTTCATCCCAAGTTTGTAGGATTTGGGAGAGGGAGATGTAAATTCCCCCCTGCTTTCCCTCCTTCCCCCCTGCACAGTGCTGAGAGCCAACATTTTTGCCAGCAGTGTACTTTACATACAGTAAAATTTAAAACTCACTCCTGTGAGCTACCACTGCGTGGGGCAGTGTCCTCTGCTGAGACACGTGGGGTGACCAGCATTTCTATGGGACCTTTCTCCTGGGTGTGTATGTGAAGCAGGAAGGCAGCAAAGGAACATGGTAAAAAGGAGCAAACCTCAGATAAAGCCCCTGCAAATAAAATGAAGACTATTTTGTTTTGCTCTACAGCCAGTTTTTCTATGTGCTCTCAGATCCACATGGATTACCTTCAAAATTGTTTTGTTTCATGGGCTTCCAGGGGAAACTTAGTCATATAAACATGAGCTCATCTAAGGTAAGAGATGCCCAAATACAGCCCTTTAAAATAAAAAACAACAGGCAATTTTGAAACCTTGTGATTCTTAGAATGTACTTTTTGTCCCTGTGGTTCAAGTGGTAGCTCCTCATAGAGCTTGGGTGAGATATGACTGGGATAAGGCACCTCATGCCCTTCTCAGAAATCAGCACTGCAGATGTTCCTCACCATAAATGTGGAATCTAAAGCTGAGCTTCAGCCAGTTGTACAGAGTAAAAGGGGTCCTCTCTGGGTGTGCAGCCTCCCTGGGCTCCACAGCAACTACAGCAGTTGAAAGTAAGATGTGGAATTATGCTAAATACCATCCATGTCTTAAATTTTACCCTGACCAGGAGCAGTTTCCTGCTAAGACACATCTCACCCCACTGTTTAAACAGAGAGTTGAACTTCTGCAGAGTTCAGGCAGCTGTGATGGCACCCACAGTGTAAGCACCCTGTTCCAAACTACTGTCACTGATTGCAGAAAGAAAAAAACCCAAGTACCAGCAGCTTAGGGTAATTTAAATAGGGCTCATCTTGTTTTTTTCTCAAAACCCAACTTTTTGGTACTCAAAGAGAGGGAGATGGTGGTGACTCACCAGCAGCAGAGACTCTGTGGGCACCAGGGAACACGTCAGCACCAAGAGCTGCAGGCTGAGGACCAGAGCAAAGCTGACACCAGCTCAAATGGCTTTGTCATTGGTCCAGCTAAAATAAATGAAGAAACAATATAAATCCATAAACAAATGCCAGTTTTTACAGCAGTTTGTCTATTGCAGCAAACCCCACAGGACCACATGGACCAATTTCACTGCCTTGCATGTGAGAAAAAGTTTTTTAAAAAAAATACGGTAAAAAACCCCTTTATTGTCTCATCCTGTTCAAAAATCTCAACTGGAAAGTGCAGTTTGTCTTTCCAGTGTCGAATGTGAAACTGTGCCCAGACTACAGCACGAATTTCAAAATGATATTCTAATGCAGAAACCCAAAGTTGCACAAGTTACTTCCCCACTGTTCGTTTCCAAATCTTGCTTCGGCTTGTAGTACAAACAAGCCCTGGGGGTGTGGGGAAAGCTACAACCCATCACAGACAGCAACGAGCCAAACCTTGGGCACGTCCAGCTTTTCAGTGCATGTAAAGTAAAGGTGTAATTTTGTTGTTGTTGTTGTTGTTGTCAGACATAATTATCTCTGGGTAGCTTACACGTGGTTTTGCTTATCAGAGACAGAGAGATCCAAGAAGATTTGATAAGCCAAGAGCTAAAAAGGGAACTAAACCCAACCCCAACTGGCTCCTGAGCTCCTTCTGATCTAAAAAAGCTTGTGGACCCAAAGACTGGCCCGTTTTTGTCCTTTTTTGTGGGAAAACACACAGCAGCTCTCCCTACTTCAGTCCTACCTTGGAGAGTCACATACTGTACTTGTAGGCAAGGAGGTGAATCTAATCTAAAATGTTAAATCTCATCATACCAGATTTGGGTTTCCTATCAAAGTTACTCATGCAGGGGAATCAGGCAAAGCCTTTTCAGAAACATGGAAATTCAGCAGCTGGTTGCAGAGCTCAAAAGAGGGCTGGGTCCAGAGACTGACCCCTCAGATCTGTACCTGTGGGCTGATATCCTGGCTGTCACCCCGAGTGGGGGGTGCAGTCACAGCTCACACACAGGTTTCCCTGCAGCTGGAGTTCCTGTAGCCTTTGGGGTTGGTTCAAACAGGCTGGAACTCAGGTTGGTTGGTTGCCCTTGGATCAGTGAGCTGAAAGGGCTGAGGGGCCAAAGCACCAGGATTAGGGGATACTTTTAAAGAGAAAAAGCAGGTGCATCTTCAGACTTGCCAAGAGATCTGATCATTTTTCCTGCTGACTTCAGAGACAGTCATATTGTACCAAAGCTTGCCCTTCTCTCACCCCAATTTTCCAGCCAAGGGCTGGGAGATGGTGAAAGTGCAGAGAGGACTGAGTGGTACTGACCCTGGAGCCAGCTGTATTTTGGTTATACACAGCAAAAACTCTCCACTCTTTGGGGTAAGCTGCCACATTGACACATTAACACCTTCCCAGAAAGCCCAGGAAAAGCTGGTTTTGCTGTTTGCAGCAGGACTTTGCAGCTCTGTGCTGGGACTGCTGCATTTCACACGAGTTGTGCTCACATACAATGGTCCTGCCATGCATCTATCCAATAACCTCGTACACAAGGTGCCTTGCAGTGGGTAAACTGAGGAAACTGCCACAACACACCCCTGTAAATCAGCACAGCTCCAACAAAGGGAATAGAGTTGTGCCTGAACATTCAGCTTTAAGATCTCTCTCTACAGCTCTGCAGGAAAAGTTAGATTTAGGCGATTATCTAACATTAAAACCAAGGTGGTTCCACTTTTCCCCCATAGGTTTCCCAGCTTGCCCGGTCCCACCCGGCAGTGCCAGCCCTGCCAGGCTGCACAGGGTGTGTCCTTCCTTACCCTCGGTCATCACCTGCATCCCCATCGCTCACATTTCCCTTTCACCCCATCCTAATTTAACGTGGGGACACTGGCGGGACACCCTGTGTGACAAGGTGTGCCAGCCCAGGATGCGGTCCAGGCTGCTGTATCAGCGCAGGATGGAGCAGGACCTGGGCGGTCCTTGCAGACACAGAGCGAGGGCTGGCACCGTTAGAGGGTGCTGGAGTCCACACAATGCCAGCCCCCTGCTCTGCCAGGGCTGCTCCTTCTCCCGCAGAGCATCAGGGGCAGAACAGATGGATCCGGGCATGGAAAAGGCAGCGTTTGGGCTTGTCTCACGTAGCCTTGCCCGAAGCTGGATTGAAATCTTTCCTTGCAACTGCACAGGGGATCAAATCTGATAGACTTTTTAATACACATGGAGGTAAAAAGGCCCCTGAAATATCATGGGCACAACAATTTCTGCTTTCTGAGTCCCTAATTTTGCACCCTAAATAACATCTTCTTAGTAAACCAGTAGACAGATACCTTTGCATATACTTTAAAGGCAAAACATTAAAACAGATGTCATTCTAGATACCTACCACAAACTTGCCTTCCCCATTCCTCTCTCCTGCAACCACCAGGTGAGCCCTGACCTTTTGGCACAGGCACTTTTTATTTGACACTGGATGGACCACACCGGTGGCATCACTGAGTTCACTGACCCTTCCTCACACACTGCCCTTGGAGAAGGATAGACAGGGAAACAAAGACACACCATCCAAGGAGATGCTTCTGTGATGTCCTAAATGTCCTAAATTGTCTTTTCAGCAAATGGAGTCCTTGTCCCACCTGGCTCCCTCAGGCAAGGTTTGGGATGGATGCTGTGACAAACTACTGTCACTACAGTGGTCAAAGCAATGCTGGAATCCAGAAGTTTGGGTTGGAAAAGGCCCTTAAGACCATGGAGTGCCACCAGCCCCAGGTGCCCTGTGTGCTGCTCTCCTTGGGGGCCACACCGTGCCCTGCCCGTGCCATGGTCTGTGCCAGAGCAGTCACAGCACAGTCTCAGGAGGGGACACACACAGGAGAAAATGCTGCTTTCTAGTGTTTTAGCTCAGAGTAGTTCTCTAACACAAACCAGAAGCCCTTCCCAAGGCACCAGGGCTCCACCAGCCCTGTTGCAAACCTGGAGTATCCCGGGGAGTTTTCCCAGGAGCATCCACAGCCTGTCCCAGGGGATCCCACAGATCCTGGCTGGCACCCTGGCACGTGGGCAGGAGGGGCAGTGGTGTCTGCTGGAACAGATCTCTGGTACAAACAGGGTCCTTTTGACCCGGTCCTTTGGTGGGTCCAGTTCTCACACTGCAGCAGGACCCACAGTTCCTGCTTTCTAAAATAGCTGCATCCTCTGATCAGTTCTTTTTAAAGCTGTGCCTTTTCCAAACACTCTCCAGCATGGGTTTTTTCCACCACGCCACCATGCTTTGAAAGCAGGTAAACACCTTTCCAGCCAATTAATTCTTTCCTTATCTTTCCAAACAACATATTGTGGAGCTTGGAGTCTTCTGGCCGTGGTGAAGCTTCAGCAAAACTCTTTTCTTTCAATTTTTCTAGGGTGAGATGCACACAGTTATGTGACTTCTTAGAGCTGTGTTTTGAGCCATAAAAATACGGAGCCTCAGAGATGCACGGAAGAGAAGGACATTTTTGTGATCTCACCAGATCTTGATTATTATTTTTTGCTAATCAATTTACTTGGTTTTCTTCGTACCTGGTGGCCGTGGTTTCGCAGGGGACCTGCAGTGCTGAGTGCAGCCAGGCAGCACATGCCACAGGTAATTTTTTTAATTTCCTGGCAGCAGCAATTCTGACAGGCACAATAGAAGGTTTGTTTGTTTTTTTGTTCTTCATCAGACCTTTTATTAACATTCTGGTAGATCTCCTGACTGCACCTGGTTGGGTAGTGACTGAGTATAATGGCATCTTTGCCCTGGGCTCTTGGAGACGGTGCATATGGATGGGGAAGGCAGCAGATAATATGGATGCAAATTTCAAATCACTGCCTTTATCCCCCAGGCACTGGAGGAGGACAAATCTCAAGGAAATTGGGAGAACAACACGATGACGGTGCTTTTAGTTCCTACCCAAGGTATAGACCGAAAACACCCATGGCCCTTTCAGGATTTTCCTTTGCAAAATAATGGAGTATGAGTGCATTTCAGCGAGGAGAACCTGTGCCCTGAGAGCTCCGTGCAGGGGCAGAGAGCCAAGGGCACCCTTCACCAGGCAGTGCCTGAAGAAGAGCCTGTTCAAGGTCAGCACCCCAGAAATCCAAGAGGATGGTCCTTCTGATGAGCCCTGTTAATGATCCCTGGCACAGAACACACTCCTTTGGACTAATCACTGCCAGGAGCCTCCCTAATGAGCTCCAGGGGGGCATTTTCAGCATTCAAGTCAAGTTCTCTTGCCCACAGAGCCACTCACATGGAAAAAGCAGCTGTCCTCTCCTATTTATGTACTTTTGTCCATCTTCCTGGAGTTTTCTCTTTGCTTTTCCACCTTCACTCTGACAAACCCCAGAGAGCAGAGCCGGTGTGTCCCCAGCAGTTCAGCCTCTCAAAGTTAAACACCAGCTGAACATTCTGAGATGATTTATCAGGTTTTGCACTTCCTGAGGCAGAGTGTCCCCTAGAGCAGCAGTGTCCACATTCCTGCAGCCACTGCCCCTCACCCTGCACTGCATTCAAACACAGGGGGAATACCAGTGCTGCAGCAGCCTCTCCAACACGCTGCTACTCCTCCACAAACTGCCAGCAGTGGCTTTGGAAGAAAAACAAGCTTCATTTTTAAGCATTTTTTTTAAATCCATGCCATCATTACCCATGACAATGATTTTTCTGACTCCTTTTTTTCACAGAGTCATACCCATCTCGTGGAGGATGCTCCAGGCTCACTGGCATCTGATGTTTCTTTCAAGCTTCGCAACCTGCATCAGTCTGGTAATTACTTTGAAAACACAATTAATTAAATTGGATCGCTAGAAGGAATTCCACAATACCTTGGGAAGTCTGATCTTTATAATCAGCTATGGAACTGTTGCTAGGGCACTGAAACTGTTGATTCATTGGAAAAGAGATCTATTAAAACATTTGCCTACCTAAAGCTACAAATTCAAGCTATAAAAAGGTTTTGGCCCTGTGAACAATTTTTTAGTGCTTTCCTATGTAACATATGAACTCCTGACTCAGAAAAGATATGAAAAATCCCACAATGACCTACAACAATAGGTGTAAGATATCTTCCTAAAATAAAACACATTAGAGCTGATGAATGTTCACTTCCATGACCTTGTCCTCTATTGGTCTGTCAGAGCTGCATGGACACAGAGAGCTGCACACACAGAAGATAATTAACATCTATTAAGTATCTCAGATTTAGTTTGCATATCTGACAGTAACAGTTCATCCTCTATAGCATAAAAATATACATAATAGTGAAATATAAAAGACTTGGTGGTGAAACTTGTACCACCTTAACTAGAACAACTGGACCGAGTTTCAGTTTTTCCCCCCAGGTTCTTTTTCTCCCTTTCCTACCTGTGGCCCCCTGGAAAACACTGAATAGTTCCACTCCCTCCCCAGAGCTCAACTTCAATTACTTTCAGAAGGTTTTCTCATCCTTAATTGTCATTTATCCGAGTTATAATTATTTAATCCTTTAATCTCTTGTCAGTCATGCCAATCTTCCCCACCGCTTTTCTTTCCACGACGTTGAAGCAGTGGCAGACCCAGCAGGATTGTGATGCACACAGGGAGTCGTGTTCTAGTGGGAATCACCAAGAGATGTGTCTCCTCATCAGTCCTTGCCAGCCTCTGCATTGCTCTCCCCATGGTATTCTAGTGGATAAAACTGTTCATTCTACTACATTTCAGAGATAATGTCCATTTTTTTCATTTATTTTGCCTTCAGTTCCAATACATTCCCTTTGCTTTCATTATCTGACAGATACTTGAGGGTAGAGGAGCTGAGGGGATGGAGGAGTCCATAACTGATGAGGTGTAACTGAAGCAATCAGAAGAAAAGACCACGTTATCCACGTGGCTTTATTCCTACACTTATTTCACCTGTCAGCATGTTGGTGGAAGCCTGGTCACATGGCAAGCCATTTCCAAAATCATGATTTAATTCTTCACCTCTGTTTCACCACCACTTTTTGCCTCGTTGATGTTCCATTACTCAGATAGTAAAGATTTGGTGAGGATTGTGTAATTCAACCTGGTCTCTATTCCTGGCACAGACTGTTTCTCTCTTCCAGCCTGGCATGTGATTTTATCTTCAGCTTCACCCCATCCTGTTCACTGGGATCCCACTGAGTCTCTCAGGGGGGAATGTTTTGCTCACATTGTCACGAATCTCCAATAAATCCATTTCGTATGAAACTAGCACACTTTAAAATACTTGGGATTGTGATTTTTTAGTTTTCAACGTACAAACTAATTATAAAATGACAGTGAATTGAGTGCTGCTGGTTAACCCCACCTTTGCCAGCCACATCCCTTCCCTCTTGCCAAGCTCCAGCTCTTCTGGATTGTGACTGGGAGGGACGGGACAGGTGTCAGGAATTAGAGCTGATGACCCTGAGAAAAACGCAATTTATTGTCAACTGCCCTTTCTAATCTGTGGGAAAAACAAAATACTTTCCTTGAAATGCTGTGTGAAAAACAAGTTTTGGCCCCAAACGTTCGGAACAGAATATGAGCACTGGCTTCGCCCTCCCCTTGCAGGGCCGATGAGCCCCAAGAGCTCTCAGGAATATTGGCAGCCTGCAGGAGGTGGGACCCTGCCAGCTTTTTTCCTGCTGAATTGGAGTTAGTGTTTTTAACACAGCCATCCATAACAACGCCCTCAATGCTATTCCTTGGAAACTCCAGCCTGCAGTTCTGTTTCAACCCGCTCAGGTCCTCGGAGGTGTGGATCAGCTGGAGATCCTGCTGCCAGAACATCCTCAATGCTGCTGCTGCCCCAGCCCAGCAAGGGCGAGTTCAGCATTTCAAGCAGCTGCACTTCCACTGCAGCACAAGGAAGAAAAGGAATTTTTGCACTCCCCAGTTTTATTCTTTTCTGTTCTATGTACATCGGTGAGATTTGCGTTTAAATGTATCATTCGGGGCATCCCAGTTCTAAACCTCCTATAAAACCGAGCTCTGGTTACACTGAGGGGGGTGTGGAAGAAGAAAATGGACACACTCGGTACACAGATCCTCCTAAGGCTTCACAGGAGACTTTTCTGTCACTAATTAATTCGTGGCCAGTTCACTATCATGTTGAGATCTAAAATGTCATTTCGGCTCGACTGGCTTTTGCCTCTTTATCTGGACACTCTCTAGGTTAACACAGCTTATTTCAAGAGAAGTCTTGTGAATGAAGAAATGGGATTAAAGTGGGGATGTATAACTTATTTATCCCCATGGCTCTGTTAGTCCCAACCTCTGAGCTCCTTCCCAGCCTCTGGGGTCCTTACCAGCCATCAGCTTTACTTCTCCAGTCAGTTCCTGACTCTTGCAGCAGAGGACAGGTCACTTCTTCACAGTTTCTGCTGGGACACCAACACAGTTTGGAATACCTGGAGAGAGCAGAGTCAGGGGCTGTCCTGCAGCCGGGAT
Organism: Dendrocincla tyrannina; assembly: GCA_035047865.1. NCBI lineage: Eukaryota > Metazoa > Chordata > Aves > Passeriformes > Dendrocolaptidae > Dendrocincla > Dendrocincla tyrannina. Next base: position 17,764,694 of record JAWWMP010000148.1, on the reverse strand, counting down.
GGCAGCTGCGTAATTAGCACAGGGGTATAATTAAGTCTGTGGGATGTTAACCCCCATGGAAGGAGCACAACATGCCAGCCCAGACCCAGGCACCTGCCTGGATCCTTGGCAGGTTGAATCACAGGTTGTATGTTTAGAGGATCACACTCCTCCTGGTTGCTCTTTTGTTCAGCCCACACATGGAACATTATCCTGGTTTTCATCCCTCTAGTCTGGTCGAAGAAGTTCCTTCTCCTGACAAAACCTTTGCATCCCAAATTGAAACCACGGCTAGGGCAGCCTTCTGAACCGCTAATGGGATGTGGCTGTGGGAATCCTCAAGACCAGTGAGTCTGAAGCTTAAAACATATTTGTGTTTATGTAGAGGAAATATGAGAAAGCATATTTTGACTAATGGTATCACCCCAGAGAGAAACACACTTGTTATAAATCTGTTCCATTGCAGTTGCTGGAAATCTAACAAAAGTGCCATAAACAGGACTTACATCAATGTTTCTGCTTGACCTTTCTGGGAGAATAAAAGTACCTTCTGGGAACGCAAAACAAAGGAATTTTTTGGAAACAAAATGAGCAACACAGCCCTTCCTCTTTATAAAATGGAGCCCTGATAGAGCTGCTGCTTAGTAACAGCTCCTCCAAGCCACCCATAAAAACCCAGATGGAAAGGTGTGCACGTGTGCGGCTCCACTCCAGGCTCTGCTCAGAGCTCAGAAACCCTCACGCTGAGGGGAGAAGAATTGGAGATTTGAGATGAGCAGCATTTCCAGAATGAGAACCATACCCTCCCAGCTGTGCATGGTAAGCTGTGCAATCACCTGCCCTGCCGTGGTTTCTGCTGGGGGATGTGTTGGGACTGTCCTGTCCCGTCTCCTGGGGCTTCCCAACAACAGTTAGTTCTCTGCTGCACTTTCCCCTTAGGAGAAAGAGCCTGTCTGGCACTGAAAACCTGCTAAAAACAGGGTGCTGGAAACCCACGAGTTGTGAGAATGTTTTGGACCTACAGAAATACTGCCAGCACCACTGAAGTTGAGTAGGTTGGATAGGACCAGACAGGCACCAAGGCACTTAATGGAAAGAATAGCCAGTGCTGCTGCCCACAATTAAATATTGTAGATAAATGTAAATGCAGAACTGAACAAACACTAAGAAAATTGCACTTTGCCCCTTCAGACATTATTCCAAATGACCTGTGAATCTGAATGATCACTATTCATAGAATCATAGAATATCCTGAGCTGGAAGGGACCCACAAGGACCGAGTTCAACCCCGGGATCCAAATTAAAGTACTCCATATTATCTTATACAAATAGCTAAGAAGACTGTTCAGTACTGCTACTAAACCCAGGGTTCTTCACACACTCTCAGTAGCACATGAAGAGTGTTCATATAAGGAATATTTATTAGTAGTAGGATTAGCCTAAAAGTGTAACAAAGCTCCCAGAAACATCCCCATCTCTGTAGCCAGGGCCCACTGAAGCAGTTTGGTCCCTTCCTCAGCTCCTCAAGTCCATGAGATAAGACACACAAATCCTCCTTTCCAACATGCAGTCCCTCATAGAGTTTCTTTTAAAGAAGGAAAATAATTTACTTAGCCACTTAGATTTCTGGTACATTTACTATCCAACAACCACAAACCCCATAACACTAAGATGACCTTGTTTGGCTCGTAGAACCTGCTAAAGCAAAGGGAGCGACTCCCAAGCCATCCTGAGCAGGGTTGAAGGCAGCCCAGACTGTGCCAGCTCCAGGGCAGGTCTGCCATGGCTCTCCTTCGGTGCCCACTGCCAATGGCAGGGCTGAGCACCTTTGCTTACCCCTCTGCCCCAGCCAGGCTGACTCCCACCTCTTCCATGGCAAAAGCCCATCTTTACACAAGTCACGGGCTGGGCAGTGTGGGGTTTTGGGCAGCATTTGTGCAATCCCAGCAGGTAAACACCAAAGCCATCAATAGAGTTATTCCTGCTCACCCCATCCTACAGCTCCCCTCTCCTTCCTCTCTCTCCACATCCACATGTTCAAGTTAAGTGGGTCTTAGCAGGTCCATAAGTGGGATATACCCAAGTGTTTCCAATTTACCCTCAGTGAACTTGAATGAAAAACATTTGAAAATGCAATTCTGGGTGAAATCTTACAGCACTGCTGCAGCATATGGAGCTCATTTCAAATAGCACTTTGATAATGTCATGATCTGCTACAAAGTGTTCACCTTATACCAAAGATATTATAAACTCCGTTGCCTCACTCGCTGTATGTTCATCTTATGATCCATAAGAAAGCTATTTAGTGGATTGTGAAATATGAACTTTGGCCAGAGCTAATTTAGGGGAGGTTGTTACACCATGGATGGGGCAGCTTGTTTCTTCTGTGAGTTTCATATTATTCAAGTGTTCACAGCCAGTAAATTCACATCTAATAAGCTGCAAAAGTTATCAGATGAAGCACAGCCCATTGTAATCCCCACAAGAGGTAAATAACTGATAAAAAAAATAATTCCAACATGTGTAATAAATAATTTTGCAAACATCATCAGATAAAGGAATTGGCCTTATTAGCAACTAACTCATTCACACAATGGAGAAAATGCAAAAATGTGTTCTAACTCCACAGGCCACAGCATTTCTCAAGTGCTTACTGGGATAAAAAAATAGACTGAAGTGGAAACAAAAGCACCGAGAGCCCCCAAATCCTGGCAGGCCTGACCTTGGCCCTGGGAGGGCAGGGCAGGAACATGCTGAAGTCGAGGCATTTGCAGGATGTGAGACAGCAGAAAAGGCACTTATTCTAAGGAAAGCCCTGTCAAACCATTTATACCCCACTTCTTGACACCAGGCAAGAGCCAGTGAGTCCTACCACGAGTCCAGCCAACCTCTGGTTCCTCCAAACCCAGTCAGGCCATGCCATTGTCCCAGGGGCTGGTCCAGCAACCGGGGCAAATGTAATCACGAGCCCAAATTTGTGCTGGGGTGGGGCTGACCCCTCTGCCCAGGGCAGGACAGGGGTGTCAGTCAGGTCTCAAGAGCCCCTTGACCCCACATGCAACACAAAGGGAAAGAGTTGCAAAGCCCTCGGGGTCTCCCTGGACCAGTAAGATCTCAGGCACTATAAATTGTGTTTTCAGAAGTGCAGCTTCAGAGCCCACTCCTTTGAGATGCACCACCATGAATTCTGAGTTTGTTCCACAATTCTGTTTGCTGTGTAATTCTGGGGACATCACCCGAGGTCCCCACTGGGATCCCTTCAGGGAGATTCCAACAAGCAGCAACAACCAGGAGCTTACACAGAGGTTCTGCTTTGATGTAGCAGAAAGGATGCTCAGGAGATCTCATAAAGATTAAACCAACTATGCAGAAGCACAGGGTGCTCCAGCAGCTCTTTGGGGCTAAAGGAGTCACAGAAATCTCCATCCTGGTGCAGGGATTGCTCCAAGCACTGAGAAACCCATGGAGCAGTCGAAGGGAAAGGCACCAGGTACATGAAGAATCAGGTGAAAGTGCTGACACGAGGATGAGCCCTAAACCATCAGAAATCTCATTGCACCAAGTGCCAAGTCCTGGGAACTTCTGGTGTTTTTCTCTTGCTTCCACAAATTTCCACTATTGTTAGAGGCAGCTGGGAAAAGAATGAAGCAAGGTATTTCAAGGTTTAACCCTCTGAAAATCACCATTAAGCCTTGTACTAGGGACAACCTCAGGGACCAGAGATGGCAGAATTTGGGTTCAGGTTTTCTTCACTCCCCTTCTTTAAGGCAGCCCTCAGCAAGGCCAGGGGTTCCTCAGGTATGAGCAGGAACAGCCTCATGGCTCCTTCACTCCAGCAGCAATTCCTCTGCCCCTGAGCTCTGTCAGCTTTCCTTGCCAAAGAGAAAGGAATGACAAAAGCATTCAAAGAAAAACACAGAGACCCCAAGCCTCGTGTGTGACATAAAGCAAACAATTCACATGATCTTTATTTTTGTAACCCTCGTCCTCCTCTCACCCTCATGCCTGTTGTTAGCACTCACCATGTTATTGTTATTGCTTGAAATTTGTTTTTAAAAGTGCCTACCCAGTGCTGGAGGTGCCTGAACACACACTGCAAATATACAAACCACATGTCCAGCTCAGAGCCTGCGTCCCCTGAGGAAGGGCTGCTACCCTCTGTAGTGCCCTCTGCACACTTATGGCATGAACAAATCAGGAACAATAATAATAAAGAATAACTCGTGCCTATTTATCTGTTTGGTCTATGAAAATGATCTGTCAATGACCCCGAAAACTCCCAGTGACACACACTGTGGTGGAGTTAAAGCCAAGCTGCTCTTTCCATTAATTTTTTTCCGAATAACTTGAGTCAAAATCCCAGGGTGGGTGACACAGGGCGACCCTCGTGCTTTTGATGTGAATGGGAAAGGATTTGTCTTTTTATATCAAAGCTAGCTGGGAAGAGGAGGTGGGTGGCCATGAAAGGGAAAAGCCACGAAATGATCTCCATTGGTTTATAAGAAACAGCCATTCGAGGGGATTTTGGGAGGGGGAAACCTTCTGAAAAATGTGCTGGTGTGATTCCTCTGGAGGCCAGATCCTCTGAGCCAAGCACTCGGATCGAGGTGGGGGGGGCAGGAGAAGTTCTTCCCTTAATTGAGAACACACTTGTTTGCAGAGTTCAGTGTCGGGAACTCCAACATTGTTTTGAAAAGACAGAGTGTTGTGTAGGTGTCGGAATTCAGAAGAGGCAAAACACGAGCGGGTGGAAAAAGGCAGCTGGGATGATTTAAGCCCCCGAACACCTTTAGCTGGTTCGCTTCCTGTGCCCCACCAACTGGACCTCCCTCTTCTCTCTTGGCTGCAGCTGAGAGAGGCAAACCCGGCTCCTCCGCCCCCGTTCAGGCTGTTCCTCCTCCCGCAGCCATCCCTGCCCACACCCAGCCCTGCTCCTGCTGCTCCCACAGCCCCTTCCCGGGCTGGGGCGGAACACAAACCCAGAGGAGGCATTCCCAAACCCCAAAAGGATAGTTCCTCATTACTGGGGCAAAGTTTCCCTGTATTAGTGGGAGTCACACTGTGAAAACACGGCCCACAGAGGGAGGCTGGAGGCAATGACCACCCTCAAGGTGCTCCAGGAGTTGGTGCACTGACAGTTTGCTGTTCCTGTGTTTGACACTGACACATGAAGACAGGGCAGTTCTGCATAACTCAAATCAGGTTAAATTGACCCAAATATCACCCTTGTCTGCTGAATGTCCTTCTAAGTGCATTGCAAAACTGAGAGTAAGGTTTGTTGTAAAGTGTGAGCCCTTTTCTCCAAGGTTATAATATTCCTAGTCCTAATCAATAAACTAACTGACCTATGTTAAGGTGACGAACTGGCTTCATTTTAGTTGGAAACAGCTGATTGTTATTGAAAGCCACTTATTCTGCCCAGGTTTAGCCAGTTCCAATGACCAGGTACAGCTGAAGCAACTGAACCTGCACAGCAGCCACCACAGAATTCTGGTCAAAATATTCTACATCATATTTTTTTCCCCAAAATATTGAATTTTGCCTGTACCACAGTTCTTGTCTCTTTACACGAGGAAAGCTGGCTTTTGCCACAGCTGACCTGGCAGCAGGGCAATGATACAGTCACTTCTGACCTAAAAAAGATAAAGAGACCAACCAGGTACCAAAGGGATAAAGGAGGAAGGATAAAAGACACGAGGCAGGCTGCCAGGCTCAGGGTGATGGGATGTGTTCTTCTTTTATCTCACCTTTTCTATCTTGGCTGCCCTCAGTAACAAATGCGGTTCCTCCTTCCCATCGTAGTTTCACTTCTATTTTATCAGAGCACTTCAGCCAGAAGAGGGACAACAGGAAGGAGGACTGTGGAGAGAATTAGCACAGTTTTACATACTAAATTCAATGATTAAAACTCCTGAAAGTCCCAGCTGAGGTGACTCAAGTGCTCAGTGACAGCCCATGTTCCTTATGATAACGGTGAAGGACAAAAATGTGTCAATCTGTGTTTTAATCTCACCGTGGGAATCCCAGCAGGTGGCTGGGGTTGTACCCCGAACTGACCCCTCTGGCCCCAGCACACCCTCTTCCCTAGTGCCTGCACCCCTTGCCAGCTCAAGACAGGCAGGACATGCTGCCCTCAAGCCCCATTTTTATTTAATCCTTATAACAACACTAATGTGAATCTCAAAACTCATTGGAAGGGATTTTTTTTTGCTTAATCTTTAACGTTACTGTGCAGGAAGGAGAAACACTGTGGTACCCCAGGGATATGTTACAGGGAGCTCTCACTCCATGTCATTGTGAAATTCAGAGATAAAAAGCAGCATCACAGGTTTCTGACATAAACATTAATTTATCCGAATAGTGGGGAGTAAGCACTGGATTATTTAGTTAAATGCAACTTCTGGTTTTATCTTGTGGTTGTCTTGGCTTGGACTCCAATTAGTTATTCAAACTAAAAAGCCCTCTAAGTTCCAGTCCAAGAGCTGACATGTTTGCCCATCTCTTGCAACCAAAAATTTGTGTTTTATCTGTTTAAGGGCCAGGGTGAAAGCCAGTTCAATGATTTTCTGAGGTTGAAATTAAAAGCAGGAAACATCTCCCAGTGTTTTTGTAGGCAGCTCAGTAATACCCAGCAGAACATTCAAACAATGCATTCAAATAATGGCCAAAAATAGGAAGAAATTGCATTTTTGCACAGTCTGGTGGCAATGCCATTGCTATGCTCAGGTGTAACAACAGGCAGAGGTATTGCTCTTTTAACATTTATTAAGAGGTTACCAGTATGGCCAGATTGTGGAGAGATGGGTTGAAATAGAGAAACTTCATCCAAACTTGTGGTAATTCAGCTCTGAATTTTTCATCCCCTTAGGGGTGAGGCTGAAGGATATGAAATCTGGATCTAGTTCTTCATTTTGTGGCTTGGTCTCTTTTCCAGTTCCCGCAGAAACATGTTCATCAAGATCTCCTGACATTTCTCTGCCTTTTTTTTGCTTTCTGTCGATGATAATTTGAAGCAAGCTCTGCCCTTTCCCCCAAAACATTATGCCTTTTACATCCCTGCAGCATGTAAACACTAAAAAATGCAAGCATAGCAACTCGGCAAAATACAGAGAAACAAATGTTACCAGAACAGCCTTTTTTTCCACGATTTTATAGGAGCTCCACAGAGCTGGGATTGCACACACAAAGCAGAGCAGTGACACAGAAACCAGAGTGTTTCTGTCCGGGGTGAACAAACCCTGTGACTGCGGGCTGAGGTTTCAGTGCTGGCCCACTAATGAATCACTCTGCAACAGTGGCCCTGTGTGCAGTGCTAATTATGGTGATAATGGAAGTCAATCAATGCCCTAGGAATGTAGGTAAAAGCTTCATAAAAATGAGTAGTTTGACTCTTAAAAAATTACCAGTCCTTTAAAAATTGCTCCAATAAAAGGAAAATGCGGACTGAAAAATAGGCTCCCTTCCAAAAGATGGAATCAAAGCCCTGATACCTTTTATCATTGCCTCATCAGAGCTAATAAAATTTCTGTAATTATCTGAGGACACTGGAGCCTTTTATCTGCGATGAGTGACACACCATTGTGTGTCTGGAGTCAGCAAGGTAAATACAATACAGGCCTGTGACAGCATCTCAAGGAACCAAAATAAACAGAGATCCAGTTACAGATGAATGCTGGCATAATCCTGAAATTGTAATTCCCCCTTCCAAGCTCTGCATCTTCCCAGCCTCCAAAGCCACCCTTGACCCGCCTGTTTTCATGGGCTGGAATAGCTGTGCACTTTAGCCCAAGCTGCTGCAGAGAGCACCTCTCAGAAATACCTCTTTTTGTATGTTTAATCACTGAAAGCAGCCTCATCGTTTAATCAAGAGCCTCTGCTTTAATCAGTGATCTCCTTCCATCCATCAGTGATCTCCTTCCAGGGCAGGAACAGAGAGCATTCCTCCATAACAAGCCTCCCTCCCGAAAAATGGGGGATTGTGTAGACACCAAGGCTGAAATCCTCCCAATTTGCCCCAAGGGATGCCAAGTGGAGCTCAGGCAAGGACAAAGGGAACCTGTTCTTGCTGCTTTGCAACTGTGGCCCTGCTTAAATTGCCCCGGGGGGTTCACGTTTCATTCTCCCAAGGTTACTGTCTCAGGCTTTTCTGGGGAAAACATTAAGGATTTAGGCCTTGCTTTAAACCTGCTTCCCTGGGAATAAGAGCAGGCTCATAATCTTCCAGCAACCAGCAACTCAGGAGTCTGGTATTGCCCATTTTCCATGCAAGAATCAGCCAGCCAGGCCTGTAGAGAAGGGATTTAATCTGTTGAGATACACACACACACATAAACACACGTGCACACACACACACACGGGCTGGAAAGCAGGTAAAATCAAATAAAGCCAGCACTTCATACTGCACAAAGACTTACAATCTGAACATTTCATGTTATTTTTAGGCATTTCATTAAAATTCTTACCACAATCTCAGAAGGCACGAGCCAGTACACCAGATATTATGCAGGAGGATCATTTGATCTGCTGTTGAAATGCTGCCACTTCACAGTGGAACAGAGCATCTGGTTTACACATTAGACTGGTTTGGGACACGAAATGAAGGTTCTTAGAGCCACCTGAAGCTATAAAGCAAAATGTAGGTAAAAGGAATTTTAATTAGCTGAGTCCCTGCAGCAAGAGCCTTGGGAGCACCGATGGAGAAAGCAGGGAAGTTCCAATGCTGGTGTTTGGACTCTTCTGACCAGGCCCAGGGTCATTTCATCTTGCCTCTAAAAGATGTTCTCACTGGGCTTAAATCGAGACCAAGTCTGCTGGGGCCATGGGATGTGCCAGGTTTGAAGAGGGACAAGTGACAGCCCTGCTGCCCCTGCGTGCTGGCAGCAGTCGAGGAGTGATTTACTGGGTGACATTCATTTCCATTAATTGTGGCACTGAGGGAAGAGTGGCTGAATGGAGAAAAATTGAGCATTTGTGGCACAGAAAAGAAGAGCAAACTGATTTCCAAGGGTAGGCAAAGGGCAGACCCTCTTGTCTCTTTCCCTCCCCTGCCTCCTCCACTCTGACAGCTCCAACCTTCTCCCTGGAACACAAAGATCCCATAACAGCTCCTGTCACCCCACTTGGAAAAGGCTGTTGGAGAAGCTGAGCACAAAATGACCCCCCCCATCCTGGCTCTGCCAAGGCTGAGAAGTGGTGGCTGGATGATCCGAGCCATTTAATGCCATTTCCAGCCAATCCAGCTGCACCCCTGGGTTCTCCCTGGCCCAAACAGGACATTGGCAGCCCTGCCCCTGCCTGGCACATGAGACACAACATCCTACACGGGCAGGGCACGACAGGGATTGTTAATTGACACCAGTTGCAGACCCGAAACGCAAGAGCAGCCAGGCTGGGATGGTGCCATCTGTATGTAATTGTCAGGGCCACGTTTTCCATTACACTTTCTGCTGGAGGAAGGGGAGAATACACGAGTGGGTACAATCATAGCAGTCAGGCATCAGCGAGAAATCACACTTCCCTTCGCTAAAGGGGTGATTTGCATTTCATTCTGACACGTCAGAGTGGCCTATTTCTAAACAATGTCAGAGAAAATGAGACAAAGTTCACTTTCTATTCCAAATATTGTAAAGCAATAGGCCAAACAGATGGACAGGTATGGCATGACTTCATCTGTGGCATGCTAAGCTTGGCTCTGGGCCTGCACAGCACAAATGTTCCAGCAGTCCTCAGGGGTTAACAGGCAGCACGTTCAGAGAGGCCCAGAAATGAAAAGATCAAGCAATTGTTGCTTTCTGCTTTAACCCTGGAAGAGGCTGCTGGACTGGGAAGGCAGCTAGCTAGGCTAGTCAGCTTGGCACTTGCAGAGGAAAACTTCAGAAAATGTAATTGCAGCAACCAAAAACCAACCCAAAATAGGTTAAGCCCGAAATTATTTCTTCTGCTGAATATATTTTCTTGGAAAGTGAATACTTAAAAGATCCTGAATACTCCTTATATCTATCATCCATCCATCCATCCATCCATCCATCTATCTATCTATCATCTATCTATCATCTATCTGTCTATCATCTATTTATCATCTATCTGTCTATCATTTATCTATCTATCTATCTCTGATTATCATATAAAGACTCTGCAAAGTCTTTGGTCTGTTTGCACACTCTAAAGAAGGCAGTAGAAACTGAAGGTGCATTTCCATGAATATTTTCTTTAGCATTGAAGCCACCTACAAAAGTTCCTGGTACCTTCCAGCCTCCCTTCCCCTCTAGACCCTGCACGTGCCCTTATCCTGTAGTTCCCCTCTGGAGCACCCCTGGGCACCTAGAACAGAGCATTTTCCTTCCACAGTCCCTGACAGCATCAGCTCCTGCAGGGGATTCCTACACAGGGCTCTGTAGAGAAAACAATTTTCTTTTAAAGTCCTTTTGCTGTGTATATTTGTCTAAGAGTTGTGAGTTATACCAGTGAAGCCAATCATTTTTCAGTCCCCTCTGAAGTTTGCCCAGGTTTTATGAGGACAACTTTTTTTTCCTGTAAAATCTCAGATTTGCATCTGCTCTTTGCATTTGTAGCCAGAGAAGGGGGGAAAAGGGATAAGTACCCAAGTGCACAAAGCGTGTGTTACAAACTGTCTGGGCTGTTCCACAGAAAGACTCTTGCACAGGCCAAAAGAGGGATTAATTTCTTTAAAACTCTGACCTCTGACAATCCCCTCAGGACTGGAAATGCAAACACTCCAGGGGGGAAGGGTTCTGCAAGACACACTCACACCTCCAGACTGACAACATACCTGTTTGCTACTGCCCTTCCCTGCCAGCCACTGTGGGCACCATGCTTGGACTTAGAAAAATCTGCAATAAACACTTTTACCACCATTTGCCCATCCATCACTCTCCAGAACAAAATCTCTGGCCAAACTGCTGCCCAGCAAGACTTTGATGGATAGAGGCTGGATGCCCTTCCAGTGAAATCCAAGAATTTTGGCTTCATTGTTTTAACTGCTAAATGCCCTTTTTAGCAGGTGGTGCTTGTGAGATGGTACAGAAAAATAAGGTTTGTTATATTCAGGTTAAAAAATTACTAAACACCCTTCTAGACTCATTTCCATACACATGTAAAAAAAAAAAATAAAAAGGAAAAAAAAAAGCCCCAAACCCATCCAGGCCTCCAGAATGTAAGGGATGTAAGGGTTAAGCTTCTGTCCCCTTAATGCTTGAGTGTTAAATGCTTCCAGAGAGCCTGGAACTCCAACTGGGCACTGCACACTCCAAGCTAACTGGCAGACAAGTGTTGCTTTAGGCTTAGGAACACTGTCTTTTCACTTCTGGGACCTGGGTTTCTTCCAGCTTAATCCAGCTACAAATTGTTGTCTTGCAGAGCCTGCAGCTTCTTTTAATGCCTCCCTCCTCCTTGTACGGTGTAATTACCGGCAATTACCATCCTTGAGTACCAGTGGCCAGTTCCGAGTTGTGTCAGTAGGGGTGTGTTTGTTCCCTCACGGAAAGCTGCTGTCCCAATGCTCTTGGGAAGGGTGAGACAAATCAGGGTGGAAAACCGAGAGACCTTCCTGATCCACAGGGGAGTGGAGTATTAAGACAAAGCACAAAAGTGAAATATCTGGGTTTGCTTCGTTCCTTTGGAAGACCTACCACAGAGTTGTTTCCCCTGCCTGATGTAAATAATTGCTCCTGCGGCGTTCACTCACTCGGGGGCTGTTGTGTTAGAGCAGTTGCAGGATGATAAAGTACTTCAGAGGTAAGTTTATAGAAAGAGAAATTAGACCTGTCTTGCCAGAACAGTGACTCAGCCTAACGTGAGAGTTTATAGGCTGCCCTGGTCTCCAAAATCACCCTTCGAGCCTTGGCAGCAAGCACCAGGTGAACATTGTGTTCTCCACACGGAGGAGCGGCCACTTTCTGCCGCTTTGGCTGCCTGGGACCCGCTGCTTGGAGAGGTGCAATGAAACACCACACTGGCCGGGCCAGCAGAGCCACCTGCCCAGGTCTGGGCTGTCTGGGGCGTTCAGCAGCAGCAAAGGTCCTTCAGGAATACCCACAGGCTTAGGAGAAGCTGCATTTCCCTGGAGCGTTCAGGAAAGGACCTGAGAGGGGCTGGACGGGATGCAGGGTGTGATGGGGCTGTTCCTGGCACACTCCAAGAGGGGTTCAGAGCAGTGAGCTGGCTGAGTGAGCCACAGCTCCAGGGACAGGGAGGAGGATGGGCTGGGAGCTGGTGTGGAGCCAGAGGAGCTGACTGGCAGCTCCCTCTCACCACACCACAGCAACCTCTTGCTGTGAACCACTGAAACATTCGGGGGGCACAAGAGCAGATGCTGCAGTGCCCAAAGCAGGTCGGGCCATGCTTGTTGTGCACTCACAGACCTGTTTCCTTAGTGTGAGTGGTGGTTCATAGATTTTCTGTTGTCTAAGGCATCAAAATGTGCCCTCTGCTGAAACCTCAGCATCTCCTACAGGCTGACAGGGTGACTGTTGTGTCAAGAAGAAAAACAGGCAGTGACAGAAGGGAATTTTCACATGAATGAGCAGAAGAAGGTGAAGAAGCAACACACATTCTTCTCTGCTTTGTGACTTTTGCCACATATTTAAACTCATGATAATACACTATTTGTCTTTTAAATAATAAACCAGAGACTCATAAAACCACTTGAGGAGCAGGGCGATAAATTGCTTTCTATACCAGTTTCTGTGGTTAGATCTTTCCTTGCTGCAGAATCTCAGCAGCAGCACCTGAGCCCCCAGAACTCTGGTGACTGAGAAAAGAGGGAATAAATACACCAACATGCAACTGAAGGCAGCAGGCAAGTACATGGAACTGTGCCCAAACAGCTCCCCCCTGTCCGCTGAAGGTCCAGGTACCTGGGAAAGTGTCCTGCAGCTCTCCCATGGAATGGGCTTGTCCCCGTGGCATTTTCAATACACAGTGTGCCAGTGTGTGTGTGAGTGGCACTCCAAAGGACATGCCATGACATGTGACAGCAGCCCAGTTTTGCAAGAAAAAGCTGCTCTCTGTGATAAGGAAGCACAGAGGACACACTGATGGCAGAACTGTTGGGGCCTGAGTTCAGCTCAGGGCATTTAACTCTGGTGATTGTTAGTTGGCTTTAGCCAAATGAAAGCAGCCTGCTCCCAACCTGCCTTCCTCCTGCTCGTGGCTCCTTCCTGTTGTGCAGGTGATTTCACAAGTGCCATTGCAAAGGAAATGCGTGAGAGGATTCCTCGGGATATTTTCTCTGCTCAACCCCTGCTGCCATTCCCTCCACAACAGCTATTGGGAGTCTTTCTTCTAAACCACACACGGGTCTATAAAATGCATCACAACGAGCCCCCCACGGCTGCAGAGCACCCCAGTTCCATGGCAGTGCCAGAAGGACAGCAAAGTTAGATCATTTGTTTTATTTGAAAACAAGCACAGGTGCCTTTCCTATGGGAAGCCACATTTAACACCTGGCTGTTTCTGTGGGTGTTTGGAGACCGCCCCAGACAGAGGAAATGGGAGAACCTGGTTACATCCATCTCTGCACCCCCTTCCAGCCTCTTTGTGCCCCCGCCCTGCTCTTCCTCACCTGTCCAGTGACTGGAGGCAGCTCTGTGATGCTCAAACCCAGCTGTAGCCATTGGCACCTCCCCATCCTCACTCCATGCTTTTTTGCCATTAATTCTCTTCTTCCTAAAGGCCTCTCTAGTGCTGCTCTGTCCCTTCTTCTCCTGGAAGAGAAAATAATAAACTGGACTTGAGTGAACTACAGAAATACTTTCTTTAGAAACTCAGGGAAAAGCTTTTTACTTCTCTTATGTAGATAATTGTGTTATTCTTCCTTTTTTCCTTCCCTTTCTCCTCACCCATCAGCTACACGCAGACCTGCCAGATCTGGGTATTTAACCCACCTGGGGAAGCTTCCCTTGCAGAAGGGAAAAGGAGCAGGGGCTGCTCCAACTGAGCTCCTTCAGCTGGGGAACACAAGTGAAACCAGCAGGTGCTGAACCTCCCCTCTGCTGCTGATTAATGCCCCCACTGAGAACCAGGGAGCTCTTTTACAATCTTAGTGCATATTATCGGTAATCACATTTATTTTAACCTTACAGTATTCCCCCCCCACCAAAAAAAACCAAAACAAAACTGTAATGTGCACAGCAAGATAAAATCCTACAAAACAAGAGAGAGGGGAGTATTTCAGAGCCTGCTTCCACACGGTTTGCTCACACTAAATAAGGCTCATTTGCAACAGTACATGTTTAGGCAGTCAGGTTGTAAAGCCTTTTAACATGTTTGAATCTTTGCAAAAGACTTTTTGGGTTTGTTACAAATGTTGAATGAAATCATACTTTGTTCCCACACCAGAGACTTGCCATGGATTTACAAGTCCATGAGAATTCCTTTGTCCCTTATTATTTCTACTTGTCTTAAAGTACAACCAAAGCTCCGTTTGAGATGATGATAAAATGTTTTCTAAGGCTCGGTTTGGGATTTGAGCCATAAGAGTATTTGTTTTCAGGCTCAGAGGTATAAAGAAGGCTCTAAAGAAAGTACTTTGCTCAAGTCATAAGGGGAGATAACGCAATGGCCTTACAAATGGTGCACTGCAATTTAAAGCTTAGGAAAGTGGAGCTGTGAGGCCCCCACTCAAATAAACACAGGAACAACTACAATAAAAATAACAACAGCACCAACAAAGACCTGCAGCGCTGCACATGTGAGTGCCAGTGTGCATGGAGGAAAACATGAGCAAAGCCAGAGAGTAGCAAACAGAAAAATTGAAACAGAAGAAGCAAAAAGCTCTGGATCTGTAGCAATATTTGGCAAGTGGAACTTGGCACTTGGGACTCAACATGCTTTTCTAGTTAAGAGTGCAAGCTATCCTATTTGTACCAGAGGAGGGTGACTCCTCGGGATGCAGCTGGAGGAGACTAAGACTCTCCTCCACAGCCATGTGGGTTTTCAAGTCTGTCTTGAAAAAAAAACATTTTCCTGTAGCTTAAATCATCTTGTCTCCCCTCTCTCCTGCCCCTGCCTCCAGTTAGTGAATCTTCCCTGCTCTGATTTTCCCCTTGACTGAAGGGGAAACACTGGTGTGTGTTAGAGAGCACAGCCCAGCCCCGCTGTTGTCACTGTGCCATTCACAGGGTGGCAGTGCCCTCCACACACTCCTCTTCCAAAAGCACAGGTTGCTGTCCCCTCACACAGGAGTGTTATCGTAGCACAGCCCCGTCCTCAGCCTGAGCTCCTCAATTCCCATCCTTCTCTCAGAGGGCAGTCTCAGGAAAACCCAGGGAAACATCCTGCATTCCAGTTCTTGAGCACCCCAGAACTGTGGTTTGGTTCTTTGGAGCTTTAGTAGTTTAAGTTTGTAAAGAACTTTCTCAGCTGTGGGTGGAAGGTGCAATGGAATGTGCAATAATTCTATTTTTCAAGTTTGGGGTGCAGGTGAATCCAATTCCAAAGCAGAAAATTGGTTTACTCATTCCGAAACCCTTCTGCAAATGCAGATGAGGGGATTCATCAGGGCTGAGGTGGAAGCATGAAACACCCCAGGAAACAACCCGGGGGACCCCTCCAATCATAAAACAAGGTGAAAACCTAGTGGGAATTCAATAAACTAACCCAACTTCAGCAGCAAAGTGACTGAGGTGTTTCACAGGCAAGTGCAACGCTCAAACCCCCTTCCCCAGGCTCGGGGAGAGCAACGGCGAGCGCTCCATGCAGTGGATTTTCCAAAGGCCACGGAGCCAAGAATAACACACGAGAACATCACCAGGCAGACTTCAAAGGGCAGCTCCTCCTCCCTGCTCGCTGCTCCTGTGCATCCCCCCGCTGCCAAAGCACACAGGGCTCTGCTCAGCAGCTGCTCGCCGTGTTTGACACGCTGCCCAAACTCTGACAGCACTCGTAAAAGGAGTTTCCAAGAGAGGCAGCGCTCCGGCCGCGGCGTTTACGAGAACCGAAGATAAAAACAACACAGAGCTTTGGTTGTTGGTTGACTGACACAATTTGCATGTATTTCATGGAAAAATGCTTCCCTGGGATCGTGCAGGGTGTTTTCCTGTGGGGCCACAGGTGGTCACAAAAGTACAAGGGAAGAGTCGGTGCTTTAACAGGGAGAAAAGTCGCTTTGGGAACCATCTACAGATAAAGGCAACAAAGACTCGCCTTCCTCTGTGAGCTTTCACAGGTTGGCAAAGCTGAGAACATCCTACTGTAAGAGCAACTCTGTTTGCAAAGACAATAAATCTGTACTCCGGCTACAAAGGCTTTTTAAGAAGCAAGAACACTGGATACCACAGTGTGTGAGCAGCGTATCGGCAGAATAAAGATTTACAACCCCAGCTGAAAACCCAGACACGGGGGGAGCGCAGCCAAGATCCTCACAACCCCTGTGACAGTCCCACACACCACAGATTTTGCCAGGGCTTGGTGGTGTGGTTGTGCTCTCACACAATGTGGGGTGTGCAGGGCTGGGAAGGGGTGGAAGTGACCCTGCAGGACACACCACAGGGAGGTCACTGCAAACCCACAGATGTGCAGGTTTTAGCTTGCACATTTTTAACTAAGCCCTAAATCAGAACCAAATATGAGTCAAGATCATAAATTTTCATGTGGGTTGTTACTATTATTTATAGTTTATTGAGTTTTAGAAGTGTATCTGAAACTATATGGGAAAGCAAAGGGATGGAACCCCCCAACCTAGAAAAGGTACCATCAGCTCTACCAGGGCCAACCGATGCTTTGCTGCCTCCTGTGGCTGCTGCAGAATCAGGGCTGAATTCACCGGGGCACCAAACCTCAAAGCCAGGTGAGGTGACTGCCACAGGGTTTGGATGAGCAAGCCAGAGCGTTCCTCTCAACATCCCCATCAGCCCCGCCCAAAGATCCCATTTCACTGCCCACTCAGATCACTGGATGGGGAGCAGCTAGCCTTGGACCCCGGCTAACTTTTTCTCCAAATACAATAAAAAGCGGCTTCAAACCCTCATTCTTACTCACAAATGCCATGCAGAGCCAGCAGTATGGCCTGGCAGGGACACTGGAGATCAGCTGTGCTCCCTACAAGGCAGCATTTCCAACATCCCATTAAGGTCAGATCAGTCCTTGTGCTCCCTGACAACAGTACTGGGGTGAGGAAGACTCACCCTGGCCGTGCTTTTGCTTGGGTTTGGTTGTTTTGCCCACTTCCATGGGGGTTTTAAACTTGGCAGTACTCTTGGGAGCTCTGGGTTGCATTTAACAGAGTGAAGGCAGAAAGAACATTTGCTAACCAGAAGTTCACCAAGGATAACGTCTTTTAATATTAAGCCACTGATAAAAAAGTGAAATGCTGTAAGTAATAGAAGCCATATGAACCAAAGGAAAGAACAGGGTCCTTGAAGGTGCCCTGATGTTCAGCATTGCAGAGTTTTCCCACCAGCTCTGCCACTGGTGTATTTTATTCATCAGTTTCCCTCAGCTGTAAAAGAGAGAAAGTGGTTCCCATGCTACAAAACTGTTCTGTATTTAATGGGTTGCTGGTTTTAAAATGCTTTTAAACTTATGAGCCCATATATATCCACCACCAAGGCAGTTTCAGCTTTAAATAGACAGTAACTGACGTTGGTTTAATGTGTGACAATTTGTATGGCATTTGAGAAAAACCCAAGCACCAAAGGCATGGAGCCTTGGAGGATAACTGAAAGCTTACAGCATGAACACTCTTAGGAATAAGAGCTGGCCTCGGCCACACTGTTAAAATAGAAGGGGTTTTTGGAGAACAAATAGTTTTATCAAGCACAGTTTTCTGGCTAAAATTCCCCAGGATCCTTCAGCTTGCTCAGACAAATGACCACCCATGCCTTGTTTGCAGCAACTGCTCCTGAAAGGCCTTCCAAGGACCTGCCCAAGTGCTAAAACAATTTCCATTCCCATCAAGAGGGCAATAGAAGAGGAACAGCTCCAGAGAAGGTGCTTTTGGACTTCAGGACATTCCTTCAGAAAACCCTGCAGCTCTGATCACCCTTTCCTACGGTGGGAGCACAGAGTGCAGCCCCAGGATGTCCTCACCCCATGATCCTGCTCTTTCCAGGCTGTCTGGGATCTCCTCCTTGGAACCTGCAAACCTCAGGACATCCCTGACCCTGCTTCCAGTCTGACAAAGGACTCCAGCTGATCCCAGGGCTCTTCTGAAACGTCTCCTTCACCGTTTTCCTCTTTCTTTAGGGACTTTGGAGTCGATCATTTGTAGCCTTCCCTTCCTTAAACATCCCATAGGTGTCCAGCTTCTCTGCTTTTTGAAGCTACCCTGGTCTGCAGTGTGGTTGTGATCATTTTCCTTCAATAAGTGCACTTCAGTGCCCTGTGTTTAGACAAATGGTGAATTTACTTCAAACAGAAAACTCAAACCCAGTATACTTGAGATAGAACTTGCCCCAAAATTAATTACCTACACATGTCCAGCTGGAATTTCACTTTCTTCACACAGTGTGTTTAAGCATAATAGACACTAAAACAATTATTTTTACCACAGACTGGAATGGCTTGGGTAGAACAATGAGAATCTTTTAAAAAACATGTTTTCAAAGGTAAAGCCAACTAGCTTTTCAGCTTCAAATTTAGGTTTTGCAATAAAAGGCATTCTACAAAACATTATACCATTGGAAATGCTTTAAAGAAATAAATTGAATTTAGAAAGTTCATGGTTATTTTTGTGAAGGGAAATGTGGTGGGGAGTTTGGATTCAAGATCACACGACATCGTAAGTCTTGGAATACTTGGAATTCTTGAAAGACAGTGGAATTTCCAGAGGACTGAAAGAAGGCTGGTGGTGTGCCAGTTTTCTGAAAAGGGTAGGTTGGACAGTCTGGCCAGAGACAGCCTGGTCAGCCTCCCTTCCCAGACAGGGAAATGTAGGGAGAACAGCAACTGATTCAACCCATGCAACTCAAAGAGCATTTCAACTCAGTCCAAGTCAACAGGGGTTTACAGAAAACTGCTTTGGCTGAACTTCAGCAAAGGCTGCTCATTGAGAAGCCAGAAACACAAACCCAACATGGTAGATATTAAGAAGATTTAAAAGTAGCAAAAATTAATTTAAAAGGGGAGTCAGAATCAGACTTGCCTACTGATGATCACAAAGTGATCCTGAGACTACATGAACATATTCTGCTGCTGAAGAAGCACAAGGTAAACCTGGGCCAAGGGTGACTGCAGAAAGCACCATGGGAGGAGGAGTAGGGAGAGGTTGGTCCCTGAGAGGGGTCTGCACCCTGTGGGGAGCTGAGCCTGCAGCACCAGCCCCAGGACAGCCAAATCCCACGGGACACCTTCAGCCTACCCCTTCCTGCAGGGGCTTCCAGCTGCCCCACAACCACTGCAGATCCTTTTCAGGGATCACACCGGGCAGGCAGGGGATCAAGAACCCCCAGACATGGAATGTCCAACATGGGAAGCGTGGTTACCCCACCCCTGCGGATGGTCCTGGTGCAGCTGCCACCCCAAGACTTGGTATCCATAAAGTCTGACAAACTTTCTCAGTTTGGTTGACACCTGAACACGTTCTGGGTGAGGTGTGTGGGAGCAGCCTTGAGTTAACTTATGGGGAGAGGATTCCAGACTGACTGTTTAAGAAAGAGGAAATCTAAAAAGAGAAACCAAAAGCCTTCAAGTCCAGTGAGTAAAAGGTGCACAAATACAGAGTAGGAGTCAAGGAGCAAATTCAGACAGTCTGGTTCCCAACTGTTGGAATAAGCGAAGACAGACTGTGATGACTCAGTGGAAACTGTAAGATCAGGATTCTTCTGGTTCCACAGGGGTTAATCCCTGTGATCCAGAACTGCTCTACACCACCAGAGGAGCCCACTTTTGACCATAACCTTTGTGGTCCCTAAAGATCATCTTATAAAGATCTCTCTAAAGATCAGATCACCCTCTCAAATCTAACAAACGGGAGGAGCCCACAGTGTGGCCCCATCAGAGGAGCAGGGCAAACAGAGCGTGGGCACCAGGGTTATACTGCCTTTATTAATGTGCAGTCTGGTTTGTGCCCCTCTGTATCCACACGGAGCTGTTCTGTGCCACTCACAGGAGGGTCAAAGAGGGCCCACTCAGACCAGTTTTTGTTGTCAACATCTGAGCAAGATATAATTTGAAATTACCTTCAAGGAAAAAACAACATGACCTGATTTAAATATTCCGATTTTAGCAACACGGAAAGTTTTTATGACTAACACATGCAAAGAAAATATCACAATGTTTATGTGAATATCGCACAATTTAATAAAAACTGATAGAACCTCACGCTTGTGTTCATTCTTGTCTCTGGAACAAACCTCCTGTGACCTTTCTGGGGCTCAGAGCATTCAGATCAGTGTCTCTGAGGGTCACGCAGGCACTCGGTGCAGGGCACGGACTGGAGGAATTCTCATGAAAGATCAAGAGAAAAAGGGGAAAACAGCCAGCACCAAACAGGCCCACACAAACCAACAAATAACAGGGATGGAGCTGCTGTGACCAACCCTGACCCAAGGGCTTGGATGGTGAACTCTCAGTCTGAGTGCCCAGAGAGGATGGAGTGAGGACCCGAACTTGGAATTTCCTGGCTGTCGTCAATTCTCTTACAACTGTAACTTGTTTCAACATGTTTTCAGCCTCTAAATTTTTTCCCTCCTCTTTAATATAGTCTAAACGAGACATAAAATGGAAAATATGTACTATTTCCACTGAGCACTGATGCCTTTGACATCTGCTTCCAAGTGTTATTCATCACCACGCGGCGCAACAATCTGAGAGCGAGTACAATGTACCTTTTGGAAAAAGTGAGTCCCTGGCATTGCTTCTCACAAAAAAGCCCTGCCCTTTCCCCCAGTATCTGCAGCTCCTGTGTGCTCCTGAAAGAAAAGCACATTCAGCTCACCTGCAGGAGCTTCTGCACTCTTTCTTTTTGGGGTCAGCCCCCCACCCCTCAAAGAGGTGGAAAAGGGGATGTCCCTTTTTTTTTTTAAGCTCTGTTTCCAATACTTCTTTTAAAAATCTACTCCAAACAATTTCTGAGAAAGTAAAGGTCCTGATGAGTTTCTCTGTCCTGGAGTGGGCCAGGCTGGGTGGCCCTGGGAACCCACTGTAATCACGGCACTCAAGGCAGACAGATCTCAAAGAGAAGAGAATTCAGAGGACAGCCAAAGGCGATGCAAGAAAAATGAGACAGGGTAGATCTCTTCAGAAGGGAAGAAGAGAGGGCAAAGATGAAACCAGTTTGTAGCACACAGAGACTGATCACTATCTGTACAGAGAGCTGCAGCTCAATTTGAATTTAAAACAGTTCAGATTGTATGTTAGAAAAATCTGTGATGTAGACTGGGAAAAACTTAAATTCCACGCAAATAACTAAAATTTTCATTCCTAGAGGTTTTCCTGACCTGTCAGGCTTTAGAAACCTCCCTTTTGGCTCTAGATATCCACAGTTACGAGTTTGGGTCCCACAGCTGTGTTACCAACACATTCCTCTACAGCATCAACCTCTTTACAAGGCAAGTACTGATGAAAATGCAATAGGAAAAGTCTGAATCTGAAACTTGAACAAATGAAAGGAACGTTTGGGAGGCCACGAATGCACCTGCCTCGTACAGTGCCAATAAACAGAACAGAAACTTATCCCAAAAAATGCTGGAAGAAAACACCCTTTTGCTTCCAAATGGTTTCCCTTCCAAGCATCTTTCATCCTGAAGGAAGAATGAAAAACTTGACTTTTTTCTCCAGCTGTTCAGCTTGAGATAAGGTCACATTAGATTTATGAGTTGACCATTTGTTGCACCTCAGGCTTCTGTTTGCAGTGAGTATTGCTAAGAATCCAGAACTTTTCTGTTCTCTTTGGACAAATTTGAAGTAAGCTGCACCTGGAATGGGCTCTGTAGATGCTGGTCCACCACGGCTCCGTCAAGAAGCACGGCAGAGAGGAGGAGCTGTTCACAGGAACACTGCTCTCCCTTTGAAATCCCTGTTTCCAAACAGGCTCAACTGTCCCATGTTGGATGCAGGCAACTAAGGATGAGTCATAGAGAAAAGAAAGATCTGACCCTGCACAATTATTTTCTCAAAGAAAATGATCCTTGACTGATACTAATTCTGAGCATCATTCCAAAGGGGTAAACAACAGGCAGATCGAGGTCACAGCAGTGAAGTTTGCAACTGGATTTTACTCTGCACAGAATTGTCATTCCATTCCTTACATGAAGTCTCTGGCTTCAGGCTGTGCCAGCCAAAGCAGGGAAGTGTTGGGATCCACCTGGATCTCCTTGGTCCTTTGTAACACTCTGAGGTGAACGATGGTCAGCTAAGGACTCGGTAATTGTTTTCAATACAAGGTACCAGAACCAAGTGATGGCAATTGCCATAGGTAATTTAGTAGATCTTTACTTGCTGATATGTACAGCAGTAAAATGAATTTGGACAATTTCTGTGACTAGTCATAAGTCAAACCCAAGGCCTGGGAACAGCTGCTCTGGTTCCTCATTGGCCTCGTGCAGGACACTCACACACACGGTGCTGCCAAGACCTCAGCCAAGGTCTACAGACATCCAAAAAGTTATGCTCAATGTCACTCTTCTGAAAGAATCTGGGCTCTGACCTGGGGTGCAAATTAACTCCAGCATGCTCTCTGCAGAGTGCTGACATGGAGACATTACTTAATTCTTGTACAGCAAGGGTGACTCGTATGGATCATTTAGGACTGTCAAAACAAACTGGTCTGTGACTAAGGACTTGCTCCATGTGAGCTGTGCTTGCAGCATTCGGTTCTTGGGGAAGTAACCACGAGCCTGTTGCTCAGACATCTGGGGAGCAGGTCAATTTGAAACCCTCTCACACAAAAAGAGTGTTCTCTCTTGAAAGAAATTATGGCACTAAATATTCCAAAAGAGCGAGGGCGTTGTAACCAGATCATTTGAGCTGCTCTCTGTAGCAAACAGAGTCAAACAGAGACACAGCAGCCAGCTGTGCAGTGCCCACTGTAGGGACTCATTCTTTGCATTAATTTTGAGATAAAGCAGTTCATTCCTCTACCTTTGGTCTCCACTCAGGAATAACAACAGGAGCTGTTCCCCCTGCATGGTGAACACACAACTCTCCCGCAAACAGTTGCCAGGCAAACATGTACGAGTAAAGGCTCATTCTGAAGCCCAGACAATATTTTTGCTTGAAGAGCTTACCAGACTTTAATATAAGGAAGAAGGGGCTTGGCAAAGTGACTAAAGGTGGCAGCACAAAGACCAGACTGGGAACTGGCATTTTTATGGAATATCAGCAAACATTTTGGATATAAACCCCCAAATAACTTGCTTTGGCCAAGGGCATGTTTCGGGGAGTAGTGAAAAAATAAAATAAATAAGTAAATAAAAAATTTAAACCAGACTAGCTGGTCGATGTGATGCTTTGGTTTTCCTCCCAGGAGCTCCGGGTTGTTGATGATCCCTTGACAGTGGAGGAACCTGATCTCAAAAAACCCTCTGCATCCAATCCTCCAGACAAGAAATTGCAGTGGCTCGAGGTGCCCCCTGGCACACACACGTTCATCACCCCCCTGCGAGTCTGCAAAGGTCCCAGTTCCCCTCTGGGCAGAGGCAGAGGGGACTGAGACATCTGCTAGAAGCAATTTTATTTTGCTGATTAATTCAGATGCTCTGTCGGCTTTGACACCTTTGATCCACTCCTATGCATAATTTAAATGATATTGATTGGTGCCATGTGCCAACACTTCCTAATGGGTACGGCTCAGAGCTAATAATAGCCTTCATTTCCTGTCCTCAGACAAAGTGAACATCATCTTTCTCTTGTGGGAACCTTTGTGGTCTGCACTATTAAGTTGCTCATAAAGCACAGCTGGACAAAAATGAAAACCCTCTTCATGTTGCCTCTTAACAGAAATTGGATGTTTCATTCCTTTACAGATTTATTACATTGCCTACAGGAGATGGTTTTCACACCCAGACGTGAAGCTGGAACAACTCTATCTACACAACTTTTAACAGGTGTTTATCCCAGCTCTACTTTGCAATCTGCAAAGACAGAGATTCCCCTTAAATAATGGATTTCGGTGAACAACTGTCAGCGTTTTAGGAAGCTAAAGAAGTTTCTGAGCCTGGAATTTTCTTACCTGCTGGTTTTGATTCTGTTTCTTTGCTCATGTTCACTGGCTCTCCTCTTACAAACACACCTATATTGCCTCCCCTGAGCCATGACTCTAAAACACACATCCCACAGCACTTCTGCAGCTCCTCAGAGGCCACTCATAGTCAGGTTTCTGACCTCTCTTCTTCTCAGGACACCAGGTGGTCCCTGTGGGTTTTGTGATGGATATCTCTCATGGTTAGACAGTTCTGTGCCAGAGACAAATGTCAAAACAGCAGTTAAATATGTTGCATGTCTATTAAAATGGCTGTGCTGCTGATAAATTAATAACCCCACTTTAATGTGCTCCTTCCTTGCCATAGACGAAGGGTCATTCAGCTTGCACAGATCAATGTCTGAGACCATCCTTCCTGTCTCTGCTCGTGCTTGGTCAGGACCTGCCAGCTCTCCATCAGTCACTGCTTTGGATTTGTGGCTCAGGGAAGCTTAGCTGGAATGGAATTGCTAAGGAGGTTCTGAGCTCTGTTCTCCTAAGGCTGCCCTCCTTGTTCTCCAGTCCACCACACATTCTCTTCACAGCAACCCTTTCCTTCTCCCCATCTCCAAATGCTCTGCCAGCTCTTCCGAACACATCACAGCCAGATCCAGAAGTGAAAATCAACTTCTACTACTCAAGTGCACACAAGCACTAACCATTTTGCTCTTTGCTCCCAAATGGCCATGTTCACCCACTGTTTTAGGGGTTAACCCCTCAATGTGCTGGTTCCCTCCTGCCCCCTTCCCCCTGCTTTTATCATATTCAGCCAAGGGGAGATTTCAGAGTGAGCAGCTCCCCCAGGATTTGCCCCCATTGACTTCAGCCCCTGCCAGGGTCAGAGCTGACCTAAGCCAGGCAGCTTAAGCCAGGTCTTCTCCACCCCAGCAGCCTGAGGAGCTGCCCTGTAGCCACTTGTCCTACAAACTGCCTCTTCTTTTCTCCCTGGAATGTGGGGAAGAGCACTGGGACCAAACCTGACCCCTTACACCTCCTCCTCACCATCCCAGTCACACAAAGCAGGTCTCCAGAGACCAAGGCTAACCCAGGGTCTATTTTACATGCAGATAATGGTAATTCTGGTAGTCTCTTACTTGTGGCTACAGGATACACTCAACAAATGCATCAAAACAGACTTCAGGATGTTTGTCAACCACGATGCCAAGGACTGAGTTTCTTGTGAGATTAAGGAGAACTACACTCCAGTTAAGCCATTTCAACCTTTCCAAAGTTTTCTCAACAGTTTTGTTCTACCTTTAAACAGAAAAAAATTAGAAGAGGAAAAGAAGGGATTTCCCTGTTCCTTTGCCTTGTTACATAGTGTGAGAATTATTGCCTTCTGCCCCTTCCCCTGGAGCGGGCACAGCAACGTTCTGAGGTGCAAAAGGGAACACCAAGCGTGTCATTGCAGCTGGAACTGCCCCCTGATGCTGGATACCAAAAATGCCCTGGTGAGAGGGGGAGGACAAGTGGAGGTTCTGTCTGGCATGGCATTAGAGGGATAAACAAAAGGCAAACCATCCCAAGTGCAGCTGAGCAGCTCTCTTAAATTCATGGTGCAGCCTTTTAATCAGAAAACAGCTGGGATGGAAAAATCTGGTATTTCCTGGCAGTCTGTGTAACATTTTCTTCTCACTGGTGAAAAGTGTGACCCGAGGGTTTATAACTGGGCAACAATTAATCAGGCATACTGGCACCTCAGTAAATGACACAAAGCTACAGCATCTCTGGACATTCCTTCACTTCCTTCTGCTTTATCCAAAACACACCAGGAAAATCAAACTCCACGGTTCAAGATGGTGAGCTGAGGAAATCCATAGCACCAGTCCACCATAACCCTGAAATCTGTGAGCATTTCTGCTCTACAGCTGATCCAGAAGGGGAAGGTCCACGCATACTCTGGCTTAGTAAGATTTCACAGTTTGAAGGAGGCTGTGACAAGGACACACACACAGAGGAGCTGCAGGGATCAGATGCAAAGGGGACACCTTTCTTCAAGCTTCAGTTCAGTCAGTGATGAAGGGAGAGCCACCTACATGGTCTGGACCCAAACCCTTCCAGAGACCCAAAGGGCCCAGAAGTCAATGTTTAGTCACAGCTCTTGGAATGAGCTCCAGCTCATTGTGCTGTGCCTGTGGCAGGAGGTGAAGCTCAAAAGGTAAGTGGCAGTGATGTCCTGGCTGTACCTGTCTGTGCCACCACTGTCCCCAGCACTCCGTCATTTTCAAGGCAGCACAGAAGTATCAGCTGTTGGGACTGCCAGTTGAGGCTCAGAAGTTCAAAAACTGAACTTTTCCTTCACCTGCAGGTGTCCCCAACAAAGGGACAGCCAAACCAAAGGAGATTAGGGAAGATACCCCCTCCCAACTCCCATAACCAACGAAACCCCCCTATTGCCTCACTAGGTCTGCCCTGAGCAAGAACTCCTGTGTGTAACACACAGAGCTTCCTACAGCCTGTACTAGAGACAATTCCTATGGAATCTTTACAGCCAGTGCCTTCCTCTCTATCCAGGTCTAGTGGCGTACGAGTAGGTTTGCTAAAACTCAGATTATCCTTGTCAAATCAGACACAAAATTGCGAGTTCCTCGCAGCCAAACTCCAGCCCACAGGTTGCTTCCCCTTGCTGAAGAGCTCTGAACTGGAGAGCCCTTTGCCTGTCCCTCGAGTGAGCGTGAGCTGGCAAGGACCACGCTCCCAAACGAGTGGGTGACTAATGTGACGGGTGTCAAATCTTGTTTTCACACCAGGCATTTCATTCCAACACTCACAAATGACTCCAGTGCCACTGAAACAGAACCACTCCCGTGGCAGACAGTGGCAACCCAAAACACGTCGGACAACGTCTGAGGGAAATAAAATGTTGGCAACGACCACGTTGTCAAAACCCCATTCCTGTGAAAGCCGCTCTGGGAACTTTCAAGTGCATTTCAAATACACGCAAGGATTTTCAATTTATGTAGTTTCAACTACATAAAGCAGAGACAAGACCTCAGGATTCTAGTTTAAATTTCCTCCTTCACTCCTCATCCTAACAAACCACTCTTGCCTTGGAATAAACGGAATAATACTTAATTTACACTTCATCTTCTCCAATTCTCTGGTAAGAGCAGCTGGACACGAAGCTGAGGGAGAACTGATAGTATTTTATAAATGTTTGCTCAACTGCAGGCAGGATGTGACCCAGGGAGAGGTGGAAATAGCCACGTTGTCCCTCAATCCCTGAAGTCAATGTGCACATCAGGAGTGCTGAGAGAGGTGTGTGCCCTGCCACTTTGGACAAAGCCCTGCCATAAGTCTCTAGAAATGGAACACAAGTGCATATGCAATGAAAACATAATCTCACCATCAGAAAATTAACTGAAGTATGGAGTTATTCTATAGCCTGAATCTGCAGAGAGATGGAGAAGCAAATAGTAAACTGGCTGAAAGGAAGGAAAGAAGGAGGGAGTGTCAGGATCACAAAATTAAGTGGTTTGAGTTTTTAGTGTCAAACACACTTTTGCTTTGAGCTCTGCATAAGAAGGATTAGGTCATTTAGGAATATAGCAACATTTATTGCAAGTTTATTGCAAAACAACTTGAGATGCCCAAGAATTCTTCAATTCTTCTATTTGATCATGCCCCCCACTGCACCCAGTGGAGTCAAATCTGGTTATCAAGAGCACATCTGTGGCCAAGGCTCAGCCAATAATCCTCTTTTCAACCGAACAAAACCCGCCAACAAAGCCTCTTGGAGAACATGGAAAAGAGGAATTAACACTCATGGAGGAAAAATCTTCAGATCTTTCTAGGGCACATTGTGTTGGAAGGAGCAATGTTGAATAATCCTATCTGCTTGGTCACGAAGGAGCATAAACAAAAAGCAAACTGAGTCCAGGAAACAAGATCCCTCTTTTCCATACACTGTGTCGGTGTTGCTGTGCACAGCTGGGAACACTTTGCACAAGGGCTGTGACATCTCAGCCCCCACTGTTGCCTTCCAGAGCTCCCTGGTGATCAGGCCTGACCAGGACACAACACCATGGCCAGAAATGCTTCTCTGGGCAAACTGGGATCTGCTGAACAAATACAAACAAAGCTTCATGGCCGTTCCAGTGTGCCATGTCAGTGGTACCAGGGCTTGGCTGATGCCCCCACACCCGGGAGAGGAGATGCTCACCTTGCAGCACCATCCCAAGGGGGTTTGGCTGCCCAGAAATGCTGCTGAAAGTTGGCAGCAGCACTGAAGGAGCACGACAGAGCCATGCCTTGTGCCCATGGCAGATTGAGGGAGCCCTGGGGCTCCTCCCCACCTGCCTTACCCTGACACAAACCCCCACAGCACTGCAATTCTGCCTCGTTTGCACCAAGTCAGCACTGGCTTGAATTTCCACCAAAACGTGTACAAAAATAATCTCCCACCTTCTGGGGGGGGATCAGCCCTTCTGAAGTTTTATTGATTGCTTTGAAGGACTGTTAGAAGTGGAAAACTCAAGTCCCTTACTGTAAAATGGGTGCTACCAGCAGTCTTTTTTACATATATGTGTGTGTGTGTTTTGGTGGTGTTTTGGGTTTTTCTTCATGAAATCAAATATTTTTAACAATTTTGATGGCCCATGTGCAGGTTACAACAGATCTCAGAGACCTGACCACAGCGAGGATCCTGTTCTCACACCCTTCTTAATGACCAGGATGTGAGAAAGACACGAGCAAACAGCAGCAGGGAAGGTGTCAGTTATAGAAGAACAGAAAATTGTGTTTCAAAATCCAAGGAGAGAGAATTCTTTCCTTTCCTAACCAGTTCAGGACTTAGCTACAGTCTAGGAATTAACCACGGCTGGCTGGAAGGTGTGATTTCTGTAGCCAGAAATCAGAGTTTTCAATATAAATCAAGGCATAGCCACTTGTTTTCAGGAATAACTCCCGTGAAGCAACATGGGAGAAATAAGAAGTAACAAGGTGAGGCAATAAAACCACAGAACTACAAGAACACAGATAATATCAACAGAAACACAGATTTGGCTCAGAACAGTGAAAAAGTCACCATAAACCATCCAGCATTTAATAAAAGACGTAGCTGGAATGGTTAAGAAAAAGACAAGATGATACATTTTTAAGAGTTAAAAATCTTGGTATTAGAAGCAAATGAACTGCAAAACCAGACTTGAAATTTGGCAATTTGGAAAGGAAAAATACTTTTCAAGACACAGTATCTACCTGGTGGTTTTACTGCATGATCAGAGCTTAGTTAAAAAAATAACCAGCAATCCAGATACATTTTACTGGATTTATATGAGGTTATGATCAAATGAGACAGACTTAATTAAAAATATAGAAGCTAAAAACCTATGAGTAATAGAATCTAATTCTCCTGCTGAACTTCTTGGGTGCCCCTCTCAGGAGTTACCTGTTTCTTGTGACTAATCAAACAGAAGTTATGTGCCCTGTAAATATATATATTTAAATGTGAATGTTAGCCAATTTCTGAGTCTTATACAGACAAAGCCATGGTACCTTGAAAATTGTTCTATTCCTTAACAGGAAATAATTGGTTATGAGAACAAATCCAGACAAAATGCTCAGAAAAGGTGAAAGAGCAGTTTGAGAGGCTGAATAATGGCGTGACCTCAGAAACACATCCACGATACACACAGAGAAACTTCCTTAGAAACAATGATTTAACACCTGGTCGTTAAAACATTGCACTATTTCCCTTCTCACCCCTTTTGCTGGTGGGATTATCAGTTCTCTGACACCCTCCTCCACCAATTTCCTTCCTTACCCTTGTTTGTGTTTTAGGAACTTCGGCAGAGAAACACTGAGGACTCCTGTGGGTTTTTAGGGGCTGGTTGGGCACACGACCAGCAAAATCAACTGCAACATCTCCAGTGGACAGGACAATCTGTAAGACTGTGTGGACACCACGGTGCTCCTGGTCACACCTGAGTCTGCTTCACCAGGAACAGGGACCTACAACAAAAGAGAGAGGCTCCTTGTGATTCCACACTGTGTCTCGGATGGCCATACCTCGGGGAGAAGGGAGGAGCGGTGGAACCCATGAGCTGAGCCACCAGTGCTCTCAGCAAGCATGGTTTTCTGGACTATCCCCTCAGAAATGTTTTCTTTGAGTTTGTTAAAACAAGTGAGGCCTGCCCACCCTCTCATGTCTTGTTTGATTGGTTTCTGTCCAAGTATGACATGATTCCAGTCCATGTGGTTTAAATTAGGGAGTGAGGCTCTTTGCAAGGCTGTGACAAGAAAAGGGTGAGTCAAAACGAAGCCAACCAAGCACCCGAGCATGTTCAGCAAGACCACAGGTAGGATTCCTGAATTCTAAGGGCTAATCAAGCCCTCCCTCCCCCATCCCAGCACCATCCAGGGCATTCCCTCACTGCCTGTGACGGCATCACCTGCCTCCCCAGTCACCAAAATCCCAATTTACACTGGAATCTGGCGAATATCTTTGATGTTGCCTCTTAGTCAGAGAAACACCAAACAGTCTGGCAAGCCCAGAGATGTTTGGGCATTTCTGTACTGGGATTAGCCTTCACACTGTCTCAGCTTTCACGTCTCAAGGTCTGAAGTCATTGTGTTACTGATACCTTTTACAGATGATTTTCAGTTCCCATTCACTGAATTTAAGAAGGGTGCTGGCTTTGGCAGCCCTGGAGAGCAGCACAGAAATTAGCACATCCAATTAATCGAACACCTCTCAAGGCAATAGAGATAACAATTGCAGAACCATTTGAAAACCTGATTACAACAAAGCAAAAGAAACACTCCCCCTGCTCAAGCCCCAGCTCCCCAGACACAGCAGCCATGGGCTGAGCTCTCATGGGAGCCTATGCAAGAGCACAGCTCCTCCCAGCATGGCTTTGGGAAGAGCAGAAATTTCTCAGCAATATCAGCTCTGTGATCACACCAAAAGGTATCTGAGATGGACAGTAAACGGTGCTCAGATTGATGGGGAGCCTTTATGATAACTGAGCACAGGCTGCCAGCATTTGTGCCAAGGGGAGCTCTCGGGTGTCGGGTTCTGCCTCTGTACAATCTGCCAACGACCAACTTCCCAGGCAGAAAATACCTCCTAAAACAAGGCCAGCCTAAACAGGAGCTGCTGGCTGATCAGGGGACCTGACTTCTTGTTTAGTCCCTGATAATACAAACCTCTCAGCCATTTACTGTTCAGCCCAGCACCTTAAGGTGGTAGCTGCTCTCCATTGTCTATCCTTCCAAACCTGGCTCTTGTCCTGCTTGCTTTCTGCTCCAAGTGACAGATCAAACTCACTCCACTTTCCCTCCACATGCTGCTCTGTCTGCTGTGCTGGTTTCCTCGTCTCCTAATCTCTGTGCAGGCTCTCACAACACTCCCAGGAAATCCCTTTGGTGCAAAGATCAATATCTTAGTTCCTAGTGCTGGCTCTCCTTCCTTAGGGCTTGTTCCTCCCAGTCCCAGCAGATATCCCATCTTTCCTTGCTTGCCTTTATAAAACACCCTCAAGCATTTCCACGAGGCTGGAACAGCAGCAATGTCTGTAGGGGCTTGAATGAGCAGAGCAAAGGGACAGAACACACCATCAACACAGCTTGTCAATAGGTTCAGCCACATCACAGCCCCACAGGCTGCTTCTGCACTGCCAGCAACAGGACGTGGGACTTCTCTGAGGGGCCAGACACAAGCCCTGGACTGGATCTTTACAGCTTGGCATTGCTCTTGCCCTCTGAGGAAGAGCAGGATGATGAGGTGGGAAAACAGCGCCACAGCCTCTCTTGGACTAATGGATAAAAAATGTAGGCAAACTATTTTTAGATGAAAGCATGAAAACATTCTGCTTGAATTAAACTCAGAACCAACTCGCAAAAGCAAGAACAGATGCAAAAATACTTTTAGTGCAAAAATACTTTGAGTACCAAAATACGTTTAAAATTCTCTAAAAAGAGTCTGGAAGATGCACTTCCTTACAGACTTAGACCAAAGTTTCAAAATTAATCCACAACCACCATTATCTAACCTTCAACCACTCTTTGAGGTTGTCTGCACTCCCACAGGAGTTTTGGGAATCCTTTGTATGGGCAGTGATGGCAGGAAGCAGCACCCATGTCAAACGAGGATGGGAACCAGACACTGGCAAACCAGAGTCAATCAGTGAAAGGGACGGTCACAGCAAGAATGGTCATTTGGAAAAGCTCATCCTCCTTCTGCACCCCTTTAATAATCCTTTGTCAGCCACAATATTTGCTCTCCATATATTTTCCTAGGCTTTATTCAAGATAAAGGTCTTCAAGCCTGAAGCTGGGCAGCAGAGCAGAGGGAGGAGGGCTGGCAGGGACTCAGCTTGTGCTTTCTCCCAAAGGTTCTAGTCCAAACCAAGTGGGTGGGCCAGAGATCCCCTCCTGCCACCCTGGCTCTGTTCTGATGTCTCCAACTGGGATGCAGATTGACTTAGAGATAAAACTCTTACTTAGAAGGAAAAAGGAAGCCTAAATTACACTCTGCAGAGACAAAGGATGGTAACTGCATGGTGTGAATTTAAAGCATTTCATTGTTAGGGCTGTATTTACTTATCCATGGGTACTTTGTTTAAATAATGCTAACTTTTAGCTCAGAAAATGTAACAATGCTGCTATTTCATCCTATGCAAGATCCTTCCTATCCAAAGGCTTGTAGAGTTTTTTCAGGACTGAAAACAGTCGCAGGGTGAACACTCCAGGTTCATCTCACTGTTCAAGTGACACTTACACCAGCACCAACACCAGGGCAGGCACCACCAGATCACCCCTGGCACGGTTTGATCCAGATCAGGTGTGGGCACAGGATCCCATCTTTCTAAAATCAGCCAGAATCCCCGTGGAAGGTGGAATTTGTGCCAGTTTTACATGGCCCCTGCCAGCAGCTGACCTGGCATGAAAGCACATCAGTCTCGTGGAGAGACTCTGAACCAGAATAAAGCAGGGATTTAACCTGCCCTGATACTCCAAGCACACCTCAGTGAAGTGACACTGGGAGAATCCTTTCTTCTTCTCAGGTAGTAAGAATCTCAAAGCCAAACTGCCTGTATTTTTAAGCTCTGGGATTTACTGCATTTTTAAGATATGGTGCAAGGGCAAAGCAGAAAGGCCCAACTGATAAACATCTATTTTGGTGTTTGGCACCAGCTGGAAACAAAATACACAACAGGAAGGGAAATGCAGCTTAGCAGGGAAAGCAGTGACCAGAAAGCTATAATAAAACAGAGCTTCCCACCACAGAGCACTGTCCCTCATATCCACAAGATTCCTGGAAAGAGGATGATCTCCTGAGCCAGAGGGAATTACACTCTCTAGAAGGAGGCCAGTTATGCTTATTGTACACACTGCTGAGTGTGTCAAGCTTAGTCTGAGTAAAGAAGCGTTAGCAGCAACATTGCTTGGCTGGCAAATAAAGCCAATGCCAAAACCTGCCACCTGGGACAGGCTGCAGTTCAGGCAGGGGCTCTTCTCCTCCCACTCACCAACTCAAGGGCAGTGGAATGGGAGCCTCCTGCACTGAGACAACCAGCATTCACTGGGAAAGGGGGGAAAATTATCCTTAGGTTTTGAACCAAAAGAATTTTCTTTTTTTATTTGGACAGCAGGAACTTAATGATGAAAATCCTGGGAGGAGTAGAAGAAGAACCATTTTGTTCTTATGTTCTTCTCTGGGCATGGTGTCTGACGTATTGAGGCCACTGTTGTTTCCTCATTAAATATATATTTAGATATAAATGTACACATATACGTGCACACACAGTGTGAGGATAAAGGAGTTGTTCCAGCATCTCTACAGGCAGGAACCTGGTTCTTCCACCCTGCAGAAAGAATACATGTGTCCCTCAGCCCCAGTTTGGAGCTGGTGCATCCCCCAGAGCACAGAAAGCAGTGAGATGGACAGAAGTGGGTTATAGGCAGGAACAACATAAAGCTCAGCTCTGGCTGGGCAGCTCATGGAAATAGCCTGCATTTTCTTCTAGTGAGTTTCAAATTAAAGTTTTGCTTTCTTTTTTCTTCCCTTAAATCTGTTTTCAATAACCATGGAGCTAAAAAGTATGAAGATAATTATAGCTGTCTGTGCAAAACAGAAATGTCAGACCTCACATTTCCCAAGTGACCTTTCATCAGATGAAAATTCCCACAGCAACATTCTCCAAGCACAGAGTTGGGAACTATGAAAATCTGCAAAACAGCATTCTGTCCAATAAGCTTGCTCATGTGGCAGATGCTCAGGTGGGTGTTACTGTGATTTACATGGGAGGAACAGCTTTAAGGTAATAAAAAAGTAATCAAACCTTCAAAAAGCTTATGCTGAGCAATGAGAGGATAGCCTCGCTGAGGTACTGATGGGGAAACCTGCTGCACTGGCCCTCTGGATACAGGAAAATGAACGATGAGAAAATCTGAGAGAAAAATGAAAATGGAACATTTTTGCAGCATGGCTTGTCTGGCTCCTTCCAGTCATCCTGAAGTGATGTCCCAAAAGCCTCCTGCAAGGAGAACATCCCTAAGAAGGAACAAGGGAAAAGCTTCTCAGTAACCAACACTTGGGTAGGACAGTTGGCTTGAGCCAATAAAAAATGCAAGAAAGCCACACAGAGTGTCAGTCTGGCTGGAAGCAGCCTCGTCCTGGATATCATAAAAAACATCTTAAAAATAAAGGGTTTTGTTCCCCAAAGGACTGCATTGGCTGGAGGTGCAAATACCACCCAGCTCCTGCCGAAGAACAGCGCACAGAGGGATGTGTGTGAGCACTTCCAGTTGGCTTGGGAAGGGTCTTGGGGACTCCCAAGCTCTTATCTCGTACCTGACTCTTTTATGGAAGGGTTTGGCTTTCACAGGAGCGCTGGTCCTGACAGAAAGGCTGCTCATGATTTTGTTTAAAGAAGTTAAAAGGCAAGATTTACTAAAAAAAAGGAAATGGAGGGAAAAAAAAAGTCAAACAAGCACCAGATCCAACCAGAAGTGGATCAGGTTAGATGAAGTAAGAAAAAACAAAATCAGAAAGAGAATGCCTCTCATTTTCTCTACAGGCAAGAATATGTTTGAAGTGGGGTTTTTCATTCAGCTTCAATTTAGCACAAGCTTACCCAACCATTCCATTTCTAAGGGTAGCAAATCACATTTTAATTATTATTTCTTGCTCTTTTTCTGTAGTTTCATAATGTCTAAAAAGATTTTATTATCAGCTATAAAGTCTTTTCATACGACAGAACAGGAAGATGAAGCGTGGCGTGTATGGGTTTGAAAAAAGAAATATTAAAATATTAATTTGTCAGCTTTGCCTGAGACACTCACAAACATCCCCTCAACACTTCACAACACTCCCCAGCCCATTCTCAGGTAAATCCCACGCTTAGGAAGATGCTGAAACCAGAATAAGTAACTACAGCTGCACTTTGTACCCATGTCTTTCTCCCTGATTCCGATCAATCCCATCCCCAAAGGTAACCCACTGGAAACAGCTGGAGGTTGGCCCAAAGTTGGCACCTGAAAGTAACAGAACCAAGACACAGCATTTCTTCTTCCCTTGTTAATCAAACTTAACTTTCCCCTCCCAGTTTCTTACAGAGCAATGTAATTTCTAATAAAAAAAAAAAGATTTCATTTTTCAAACATGGCTTTCAACAAAGCATTGAGTTCTGGAAAGGTTTTACTGTTGAAGAACAAGCTCTGCCAAAACACTCTGGCTGAAAGCTGAGGGGGAGCCAAAACAGGCTGGGGTATTTCTTTTTGCAAGGCTCTGATGAAATGTTTAAATTCCTGCCATTTTCTGATAATTGTGGTGAAAACTGTTACCACTTTCAAATAAACATTTTGGTAAGAGCGTCACATAGTTCACACGGGCATTCCTTGGGACAGCTCCCAGTGGGAATCAGCCAGAGCCCTCCACATTGTCCTGGGTGCTGCTCCTCCACCTGCAGCATCAGTCCCTTTGTCCTGGGTGCTGCTCCTCCACCTGCACCATCAGTCCCATTGTCCTGGGTGCTGCTCCTCCACCTGCAGCATCAGTCCCATTGTCCTGGGTGCTGCTCCTCCACCTGCACCATCAGTCCCATTGTCCTGGGTGCTGCTCCTCCACCTGCACCATCAGTTCTTCCTGGGCTGGGGAAGAGCAGGTTTCCCTGAGCCTCCACAAGCCACTTATGGAACACTGAACACAGACTACACCAGACACAGTCATGGCAGGGGGATAATAATGGAAACCCCCTGCACTTGCCCCCTTGTGTACTCCTGTTTGCATCAGACAAGGCACAAATCTGTTCAGAAGTTTCAGAAGTATTCAAAATAAGAGGTGAGAGATGATGAAGATAAAAGCAAGAAAGGGTCTTAACCTCTAAATGGGGTTCCTAATGCTCTGGCATCCTTGCCAAAAGTCCAAGCCTTAATAATCACATGGCTCTGATTTATTACCCGTGTATGGCCACATTCTGAAAAAATCCCAGGGGGTCTGTAAATTGCAGATGTAACCACAGATTAATGCTCATAATCCCTGGTAAAAACTCTCCAATAACACTGCTATAGCCTAAAGAAATTCTCCCACTAATATTCCTAATCCTTTCCCATTGGACTTTATGATCCTTCTGTGATTTTCAGGCAGTCCAACAGTGACTAAACAATATTTATGATTTAATTCTGCTGGTTTTCATTTCCAGACTAGAGGATTTTTTTAAATTTTATTTTAAGTTACACCCACACACATGAATACTCCCTCCTATAAATCCAGGAAATGACAAAAAAAAACCACCAAGATAAGAAACAAGAAGATGCCTGTGTGTCCTTCACTGCCTCCACCTTTGGAACCTTGTATTTCTTGTCAGACACTGGAAAACAGAGCTGGAAGCACGAGTGACCCTCCAGTGTGACATCACACCTCCAAAAATCTGAAATCTCCAAGAGCAGAACAAACAGAAGGAAGAACCTTCTATTTTTTCCCCCCTTTGATTACATCATGCTTAGTCTTACTCTTTCTTCCTAGACTGAAAAGCTGCCAGTTTTCAAGTGTCCCTCATTAACTTTTAAAACCTAAGCTCTGCTAAAGTAGAGTTATTAGTTTTTTCCTGGCACTGCCTGAAGTTGCAATACCCACATAAGAGCACTAAATCCAAACAGCTACTCCAGCAAAGCAGGAAACACTGCTCAGTGCGAGACTGATATTAAATATTTGTACACAACAGCTTCTCATGGGCAGTAATTTGAGCTGGGGGTGATTATGTGTGCTTTTAGGAAGACAGTGATTGAGCTGTTTCAAAAGAAAATCACCTTTAAATGACAAAGTACAGGAAAAGATATAGTAAATCAATAACATTTCCTTGCTCAAAGGAGAGGATTTGCTTACACAGATATGCAGGGGGGAACAGGACCAGCCCCCTGAGCTGCACATACCACACGTTGCCATCTGCACCAGAACCACCCCGGCCACACTGTCTGCTCTGGGGAACTCTTATACACCCTGTGGCAGGGTGTTCTCAGACTGCTGTCCGTCTGTCTTTCCCTCAGGGCCTGGCTTCATGTGCTTTAAAAACGGGGAGGGACTGAGGTCAAAGCTCCTCGGGGTCTGCACCTTCCCCTCGAGGGGCAGGCACTGATCTCTGCTCTGGGGGGACCAGGGACAGCACCCAGGGAAGGGCTGGAGCTGTGTC
>JAWWMP010000148.1:17633524-17722777 GCA_035047865.1 Dendrocincla tyrannina | reverse complement strand
GTGGTGGGCACTGACCAGGCTGCCCAGGGCAGTGGGCACAGCCCCAAGGCTGCCAGAGCTGCAGGAGGGTTTGGACAACCCTCTGAGGGACAGGAGGAATTGCTGGGGTGCCCTGGGCAGGGCCAGGAGTTGGATTTCGGTGATCCTTGTGGGTCCCTTCCAGCTCAGCACACGCTACGATTCTATGATACAGCCAACACCCCACACCATGTCCAGATGAGCCAGCCCTCCTGCCTTCCCTGGCTCTAGCCACACCTGCTGAGCCCCAGCCCCACTGTACCTGGGAGTGAGGGACATCAGGTGGAGCTCCTGAAGCAGCAAAGCATTCCACACTCCCACCAGCACCTTTCTGCTGGGTCACAGCACCACACACAGCCGAGGTAAAGAATCAGTGAAACCTTTCACGTTTTTCACAAGAAATCAGAATAGAGCAGCACTTCCAAAAGGAAGAAGGATGCATGAAGAAATCTACGAAAAGCCTTTCTGCCTTTACAGAAATATTGCCTTTATCTCTTTCTTCCCAGCTCTGTGAATCACAGAGTCCATAATATCTCCAGAAGACAGAAATATATATCAGGGGAAAACTGAGACGGTTGTTTAAACAACAGTAAGAACTAATAAGGAAAATAAATAAATATACTAAAAATATAATGAATGAGCCTGTGCTGTGGTTGAAGCAGCAGGCAGTGGTGCATGTGCATGAGATGGCTGAAGCTGCTGCAGCACTGGACAGGGAGTGGCCGCTCCTTGGCAGGGGAGGCTGTAGTGCTCAGGAACTCCACTATCCCTTGCCCAGCACAACACCATCGCTTAGAAGAAATAAAAAGATGGAAAAACAAGGCAAGAAAAAGATGATCCTGTCTGAGCACGTAATGGGGACGGTGAATAATTGATATTTAAGTCATGTTCTTGTTGATTCTTTCGAACACACTTGTGGTGAGCAACTGTTCACCTGCTATAAATTAGAAGCAACTGATAAGTCTCCATTTATGAGTCTCCAGTCAACTGCACTCACACTAAAAAAAAATGCGAAAGCAAAGCCATCCATAACCAACAGCTTTTTTCCAGAGCTGGACCACATAGAAATGTTTCCAAAGCAGATAGGCAGCAGATTTCTTAAAAATTTAGCAGCTCAGAAAGGAGTCACAAAGGGTTAGGCAACTTTCACTCTCCATCCGTGCCATTGTTTCTCTGCGCCAGATCTAAGTTTAATATTTTACAAAAGGTTAATCTGTGTGCTCGAAGCATGTTCTTTTTAATCTTAATGAGTTTTGATTTTATACAGTGTAGAACCTCATCCAGAATAGCTTTAAAAATTGAGAGGAATAAGATCAGAGAGTTGAGAATATGAGGTGGGGTTTTATCCAGTGTGTGACTAGATGTTTCCAACCAGCATTCCGTGCAAAGGATGGGAAAATGAGCCATTAAAAAGAAGTTTTTTCACAGGAGATCTTCACAAACATGTTACCTCTGCTGACCTTTAGATAAAGGTAAAAAGGTTAATGCAATAATTTGGAAAATTTTAGCCTGAAAAAGGACCAGTGACCTTCTCAGGGTCGTTCCCAGATTTTTGAGCATAGCTTCCAATTCCTGGGAGATCATTTGAGCCGTGCAGAGACCTTACTTAGTCAGAGTCCAAATATTTTTCTGCCTTTGTTGTGGCTCTCCAAATACATAAAATGTGGAGTTTCCTTTTGTTCCACCTCCACCCCAGCTGGGGAAGGTGCCAGTGTAGGCTTTCATTCATGGGACTACAGATTTTCCAGCCATAGGCTGGCCCAGAAAGAATAACAATGGGATTGACTTCTCCCTAACACGTCCTCTCCCCTTTTCAGGGTTTGATCATTGAACCATCAGTTCCCTGGCGGAGCAAACGATGCAAAGTCATTTTACCCATTCACATCATCACCCCTCTTGGCCTTCCTCTCCCGTTGTAAACAATGGCAGTGTTGATAATGGACACCTAAAGGAAGGGGGCAGAGCAAATCCAGAGTTCTGGGTCCTTTCCCAGCTCCTTCATTGACTTGAGATCCAGCTCAAGCAAGCATTATTTATTCCTCAATTTACTTGTATGATGGTGTAGAGCAGTCAAATATCTCCAGGGGAGGTACGAGTCTCAGACATTCACAAAAAACCCTTTAGAAGTTGGGGTAGGGAGTGCCAACTGGAAAGAAACATGGAAAGATACCCGAATGAGGGGAATTGCAAAGCTGGGCCTTCAGTCAGTCTGAATCAGAAATTCCTCACAACTTCAGCCCCTCAGTTTTTTCAGATCTAGAGCCTCCTAAACCCAAGTTCTGTCAATTTGTCTTTCTGCAAAACACACAAATAAGAACCCTGAGAGAGAAGACCAAGAAAAACTTGCTGAAGTGTTACAACAATCCACTTGTGACTCTGTCACTGAGGACCAAGTTATTTTGTACCCCCCTCTGGAATACAGGCCATATTTAATTCAAGGTTACACAGGCTGGAGACAGGAAATTCAGATAATCAAAATTAAAAGTTTACATGATATCAAAAATCCCAGATTTGTAGCCATTACCACACCCACAAGAAATTAGAAATCTAGTTAAGAACACACTGATAATACTTTCACAGAGAGTTCACCATCAACATATCTCATTTCAATTTTTGTAAGTGACACTTCAAGGAAGGTCTGAAGAGCATTTTCTGATGTCATTTTAGTTATTATTTTGTGCTTCTGAGCTAGAACTGATTTCTGAGAATTATACTAACATTTTAACATTATACCATTAGAAAGCTTTTTCTTTTCTTGCCAATGGACAAACAAGGTGAGTGTAGGAAGTCTATGTTTGATCTGTATTTCTACAGGAAAACACAGTGGAACCATTTGTGACCGTGGCTGTAATTCAGCAAGATGAACAATTGTAATCCTCTTGCTGATGAGCTTTCCCCTCATTAAAAGAGGCACTTGTTTCCAAAGTACTGAATAAAGATGCAGTAGTTGGATGAGAGAGAGGGAGGGATTGATGCTCTTCACAGATTAACCTCACTGCTCTGTAGGGTACAGGGAGCAGCTGTGCTCTCTTACCCTTCCTGAATCCTGACCTCTCTACGGTCACTGGCTCATGGCCTGCCTTCCCCATGCACAGGGAGAAAGGGAACTCCACGGCACCTTTTGGTAGCTCACTCCAAAGCCCAAGGCACAGGCAACATGGGCTGCTTAACACACACTCCCCTTCCTCTCTGCTTCTCCTGCCCCCCTGGTTTCCATAAAGACACTGGATTTCAGCTCTCAACCCAAGGCTTTGTGGTGCCTGTTGCTGAGGCAGAGCCCACAAACACGCAGGAGGATGTTGGGAAGGAGGGACGTGCAGAGAGAGGGAGCAGGGCAGGACAGTCACCCCTTCCACCAGAAGGCTCTTGGCAGACAAAGAAGTGCCAGAATCAGATTTCTGAGTGAGCCAGGGCAGGCACTGCACAGCCCAGCCAGGGATCACTGCAGGGAGGGCTCCCTCAGCATCTGCATTCGCTCAGGTTCAGTCCATCTGTCCAGCCCTAGAAAGCTAAAATTCCTTTAGAACACAGCCTACCATCAGCTGCAGAGCCCCCTGCATCGTGTACACCTGTGCACTTGGCAGAAAGGGAAAAGGGCCAGAATGTGAATGCAGCACAGCATCCTGTGAAAGAGGGGCTGCCACGATTTACCTGTGGCACTGTCTCATTACAGCAGAGCTGTCCCTTGGTCTCTAACCCCCAGGGGCGCTGCCAGTGACCCTGCCAACCCAGGCTCCCCCAGCAGCCCTTTAATCATTCTCCTGCTCCTGGGGCTGTGCTTTTCCCCAGCAGGGAGAGGGAAGCTGGGGCCAGGATGCCCCCCCAGTGCCCTGCCAAGGCCAGGGGTGCCCAGGGAGACACACAGCCCTGTGTACAAACCAGACACAGCAAGGAGCTGCAGGCTGACACACACACACACCAGCCCCAAGCGGCTCAGATGATTTCTTTGCTCTCACCCTGCCCTGTGCAACTCCCAGCACTAACCACAGTTCACTGGACCGTGTTTGGTGTAATAGTGTGAACTCTTTTCCACCCAAGCTCCGTTAAAAAGGCAAATGGTATCTCAAGGAGCAAGCTGACCCCATCATCAGACCCTTTGGGAGCTGGGAGGGCAGCCAGCAGTGGAGCCAGCCAAAGGGGCTGAGCCAAGGGCAGCTGAGGAGCCAGCCAGGCAAAGCCAAAGCTGCTGGAAAAACACATTCTGGAGCTTGGTGTCTGGGAGCCCGAGCTACTACTCACACCCTGCTTGAGTGGCTGTGGGTGTTGGCTGGAGCAGGGCAGCACAGCAGAGAGGGTGAGGGGGAGAGCAAACGGGGCTGGAGTTACATAAGAAGCCTATTGACATTTTAGTGTTACTTGAAAGTAGCAGGTATGTTTACCAGACCATAACCTCCTCTTTTACAGGAGAGAGGTTTTTACAAGGGAAGGATATGCAAGAAGGGATTGCCCAATACACCCTTACAGAAGTGTAGAGGGCCAGAACAGGCAATACAAGAGAAGGGGGATGTACCTGTCTACTTGAAGTCTTTCCAAGCTTTGGAAAGTGCATTTTTCAGTCACTCTGGTGCATAATAGCTATGTAAAGCCAAGCAAAAGCAGTAGAAAGGTAAGAAGACTTATTAGGATCACAAATTATTTAGTCATTTCAAGATTTTTTTTTAATAGAAAAGCAAATTATTGATGATTTTTAAAATACAGCGTAGATGAGAGGACACAAGACAACCCAGACATACAGGGGCTGTCCTGCAACAGATTCTGGGACTGAACTGCATTTCGAGGGATTCTGTTGGTGGGATCACTGCTCCAAGCTCAGCCGAAGGGGACAGCACCATGACACCTGCCCACATCTGTGACCACTGTGGGAGAGCACACCAGTTTGAAACATCAGAAGCTGATCTCTAACCTTGTTCAGTATCAGTGGATGGGTAATTTATGTTGCTGTAAGGAAGGACTGCCCTGTTCTCAAGATGAGACCACAGAGCCCGGCAACCCCTAAGAAATTACTGATGGAACTAAAAACTCACAATTCTAGATAGCAGTAAAGTTGTTTATAAAAAACCCAGCTCTGCTTCTACCTCTGCCATCAGGCCTCAGCTCATCAGTGGAAAGCTCTATTTCAATGGAATGCTGAAAATCTTGAAAAAAAAAAAATCTTTGTTCCAGGGGTCTCTGCTCCCTTTTCTGGGGGAGCATTTTGCTGAAGCACTAGGTAAGAGAGGAAAAAAACTCTGCTCACAGAAGCTACACAAAATGAGAATGCCATAAGGACCTTGGGAACCTGAAAAGTAGATGGAGGTATCTCTTACAACTTGGGACCAAAACACAATGTTAAGTCCATTGTCACTTCTCAAAGAGTACAGCTTGTCACAGGCAGGACACCTGCCCAAGAGCTCAGACTAAGCTTTGGACTCAGCTCCCTGCCTAAGGGAACAGATTAAGACAACGAGACAGCAGCCCTGCAAGCAGCAAGAAAATAGCCTGAGTTTGAAGGCTACAGGAAAAGAGGATGAGGTGCTTAGAAATGT
Source organism: Dendrocincla tyrannina (assembly GCA_035047865.1). Taxonomy (NCBI): domain Eukaryota; kingdom Metazoa; phylum Chordata; class Aves; order Passeriformes; family Dendrocolaptidae; genus Dendrocincla; species Dendrocincla tyrannina. The sequence goes on along the minus strand of JAWWMP010000148.1, from coordinate 17,717,234 downwards.
TTCCAAAGATTGTCAGTGCTCCCAGTGCCTCAGGTTGGAGTGAATTAGCACAGGTCAGGTGAAGGAGACTGCTGCACAAAAATATACTGTAACACAAAACTCTGCTGCTGTCAGAAATGCTCTGTTTAATCATTAGGACTTTTGCAAGAAAACACATGTGCACATACACACAAGTTTAACGTTTCTCTCAAAGTCTGATCTCCTGTACTTCAGACCAAATAGAAAACACAGAGCAGGCCAAATCCTGCCCAGAATCTGCAGCAAAGTTCAGCTGATCCATGGTGTTGAAAGCCCATTGCTGCTTAAAATGAGTATTTTACAAGGCAGTGCAATAAACTTTAGATAAACACAGGCAACTGTTGCTTTGGCAAAGAGACCAACACACTTTAGAAATATTACTCCTGCTTTGTGCTCCCAAGGCCAAGGAGAGAACACCACCATCCAGAAGACACTGGGACACCTGAGAGGAGAATGTTAGATCTGCCAGAACAGAGCAACAGAAGCCTGAAGTGAGCAGGAGGATGAGGGGCAACCAGCAACACCCAAAAGTGGAAGAATCTCCATAAAAAACACAGAATGAAGTGAAAGAATGGAGATGCAATCACAAATCCCCTTGTGCTGAAGAACCACCTCTGCCTAAAGACCCAGAGACCCAGGAGTGGCAACTTCCAGCTCTTTGGTGAAAGATTCCCCATTATTTCACTTGCTAAAGCCTTGGAAGTGACTTTGCAGTGGCCCTCAGGGGACACACAGCTGGTTCCATCCACTCTGCTCAACACATTTGTGCTCCCCACAGCACTGGCGCTGCAATGGTTTTCACTTACACATTAATCATGAGCAAAAATCAAAGCCCAAAATGTCTCAAAATGTAGGGCACGTCCATTCTCATGAAAAACGTGGTCAATCTGCAATATTTACTGGGGTAAAATTATACATTTAAACTAAGAAGGCAAGAAAGAAGGAAATAAAGTCATTTTTGAAAGTGCAAGTCTTCCTCACACACTGCCAGGAGTCACAGATGATTACTGCTTGTCTCCTATCATTTTTATTTTGGGGTTTCTATTAACAACAGTTACATCAAGACCTGGAAAAGCAGTTTTTCTAACTTTGAAAACAAACAAAACCACACTCAGATGTAGTTCACGCCCGTACTCCCACAAGGAATAAAGCACGAGAACTTTGCTGAGGCAGCTGGGCAGCAAAAAGGCATTTTCCAGCATCACTTTACAGGCTGGCAACTTCAGAGCCACTCTAACACATTCTAGGTCAAAGAAAATCAACTGGTACTGGTTGATATTACACTTAAAATGGAGAATAAATGTAGAGTATTTACTTTAATGACTGTATAGTGCATGTAATGAACCATAAACTGTCTCTTTTACTCATTTCATTTCTCTCACCATGGCTGATCAAAACATTATCAGACACCAATATGTTCCATTTTGACCTAAGGAAATGGATGTATTTCTGCCTTCCACATAAATCTGCCAGTTTGCATCTAACCCAAAACATACATAGACAGATTTGGAACAAAAAAAACCCCTCCAGACTTTTCATGGAAGTGGTAAATAATGCATTTTCTAATCAGCTGAATAGGAATTAAACCTCAAACTCCCCAGAACTGGACTGGGCAGACAAAGGTCTTTGTGAAAGGACTGTGGCAAACACGTGGAGTTCAAGGCTAAACACACATTTAAGTAAAAAGGGATCAGTTACTGAATCAGGGTGACAGAAAATGACAGAAAAGTGACCATAAACTTCTTGGGTAATCACATTCTAGAAAGAGCTCCAAAGTCTCTCTGGATATACTGGACCTTATGATCAAATAATTTACAGTTGAGTCAGTCAGTATGAAATCCCTGGTGCAAAAGCAGATAGAAGGAGCTACTGATTATCAGCAAACCACAGAATGGTTTGGGTTGGAAGGGACTTTAAGCTCATCCTGTTCCATCCTTGCCATGGGCAGGGACACCTTTCATCAGCCCAGGTTGCTCCAAGCCCCATCCAGCCTGGCCTTGGACACTTCCAGGGATCCAGGGGCAGCCACAGCTTCTCTGGGAACCTGTGCCAGGGCCTGCCCACCCTCCCAGGGAAGGATTCCTTCCCAATATTTGACCTAAACTGTCCTCTGCCACCTTAAAACCATTTCCCCTTGCTCTATCACCACATACCTCTGTTCCAAGTCCCTCTCCAGGGCTCTTGGGCCCCTGTGGGCACTGGGAGGCTGCAATAAGCTCTCCCCAGAGCCTTCCCATCTCCAGGCTGAACACCCTCAACCTCTCAGCCTTTTCTCATAGGAGAGGTGCTCCAAGCCTTCCAATCACCTTTGTGGCCCTTCTCATTACAGATCAGCGTTTCAGCTTGCTTTTCCCTGTTCTGGTAACCACTGAGGTTGTCAGAAAAGGAAACACATCCTCTTAAACTCCCCCAGCTAACCAAATACTGCCTATAAGCAGTGCTGGAAGCAGCAGTAGAACACCACTAGCTCTGCCTTCCTCTGAAGGGGCTTTTGCACTCCTAACAACCCTGTTCAACAACAGCCACAAAAAGTAAAAAAAAAAGTAAAAATAAAATTGGAAGAGTCCAGTGTCCTGCAAGGAGGATCCAGCTGGGCCATCAGGATGACTCTGGGTGTGTGTGTGGCTCCTGCACACGCAGCCCTCGCATCCGCCCAGCTGCACAAAGGGCTCATGGAAAAGCAGAGACCCACCCGGACACATACACCACCAGTGAGGGGGCCCTGAAGGACCTGAGGAATGAAAAGTACTCAGAATTGGGAACTTACATTCGATTTCCACTGTTTGGGGAATAAGGCTGACCTTTCTGTTACCATGCAACCAAGGAAAATGGGAACAGAGAGCGTGTGTCACCCCAGCAAAGGGCTTGAGTCAGCTCTTGCTCAGCATCCTATGGACACGCTGCTGTCTGGACACACGTCCTCAGTTAAGGCTGGACCCCTGCCAAGGAAATGATATGCAGTCTGAACTCTTTCTTTCTGAAAATCAGATTAAGGAGCTCGGGAAGAAAGGAAAGGTTGTATCGCCTTGATACACCAGTACAAAAAAATCAGCTGTAACACAAAAAATAACACTTAGACCTACAGAGACAAATGAACCATAAGTACATCAGAGAATGACATGCTCCCATCAGTTTCCCCAAGGGATAAATTCCCATCAAAATTCAAGAATCAGAGCCTGACATAAAATGAAGTGTTGACTGAGCTTTATAAACCCACTAAGATGAGAACCAGGCATTTCATCATCCACACAAGGTAGTTATCTCATACAACACAAGACAATTTAGGACATAAAAGGCATGTTCTGAAAAATCTGCCAATATATGTTGTGTTGTCTTTTTGTTTAGGAAGGCAAAAGGGCAGCTGAACCAGTTTTATGGCTGCAATAAGAACTTCCAAGTAAATAATCAATCCACACAGAGAACTTACGGAGGAGGAAATTACATAAGAAGGATAAAAATCTGCATTTCCAGCAGACCTTGATTCTGCTCAGTGTAAGTAAATCATTAGGATTCTTTGCATGTGCATTTCCACAATGATGACTTTATTAAGCATCACTGAATTTTTAGCTGTTTAGACACCCTGCACCTGGAAAAGGAGCTGCAAGGAGCAGTCCTAGAGACACCACTGAGCCCAAGAAGGTGCCAAGGGGAGTTACCCCTTTAGCCAGGGCTCTGCTCCAAGGCTTCAGCTTCCAAAGGTGTCTGAACACTCAGGGAGTTCCCATTACCTGCAAAGACACAGAGACCCCAGAGGGGTCACAGAGCAATCACCCACGTTGAAAGAGGCCCAGACCAATTAGTGCTGAAGGAATTAACTAACCTATCCTCTTCATAACCAAATGAAACCCTGTTGAGGGTAATTTAGGCAGCACCTTGAATTTATATAAATATTTAATGTTTGATATGTCACGTTTCACCAAACAAGAAGTGGTTCCCTGTGCTGGGCTTTGATCTCAAGGCAGTGGTCACTTCCCTTACACATCACTTCAGGTTTTGCAGCTGATTTGCATCACCTTAAGGTCTCCTCAGCTCCACAAACCCTCCTTTTGCAGGCCTCTGACCTCAGAAAATAGGGGATCTGCTGAAACAGGATGGCAAATTTGTAAGGCTGAACTTCTGGGACTCAAAATTACAGCAGTATTTACATTGATGCACAATACAATGCATTGGTGATTATGTCACACGTAATTAACAGTAACACTGCTGCCTTTTCAAAGAAATCTGAGCAATGGCTTGGATTTTACACTGTTCAGACAGTGGGTTTACTTATTCAAGGGTTATTTGTGCACTAGTATATATATTAAATGGCAATAATTACTTTTGGATTAATGGCTAATAGTGCTATGTTAGCACAAAATGGATTTTGAGGTGTTTTCAAGGGGTTGCAACTTCCCTGGAAATCTCTCCCCCATTTTTTGCGTAATGAAAACTGTCAGCATCAAAAAGTAACCTTCCAATCTTCCTCTTATTAAAAAAACCTAATCAGAGAAACCCACGACGGGGGGGGGAAAAATCAGATGCAATTTCAAGGCAGTCAATATTCTCAGGTAGGAAAACACCACTCACTCTATTAAAATACCATTTTTAATATTAAAAAAGCTTCCCTTCTTTGAGGTAGTTCATCTCAAAAGCCATTTCATTTGCAGTGGAAGGCTTGAGGAGAATCTCAACACCAATGGCCAAGTTTTCAGGAACTCGGCTGAATTTCAGCCCTTGCTCTCCCCAAACAGGAGAACAGGATCGCAGCCAGAAGCCTCTAAATAGTACAAACATTTACGCACTTTTACAAGGCAGGTAAAAACCTAAATTATGTTGCTAATTAATTTTATATTTCCTTTGGGTAGCCAAAGAAACCTGGAGCTGTTCAGCCTTCACTGAGTGAAGGGGTTTGCCAAGTATTCAGGTATGTTTTTACCAGAGCCAGCCAGAAGAACTGAGCTCATGCTTTCTGCAATACCTACAGGGGAAAAGAGTCAAATTCAAAGCGAGCTCACACAAATCAAACATCTACACGAGGCAGAAGGGGAGAAAGGAGCACCAAAGCATCTGAGATATTGAAATGCATGTAAAAAACCCTTCAAACTAACATTTCTCCAGAACCAAAACAAAACCAAGACTGCAGTTCGATGACAGCAAGTACCAAAGTACTCCAAAGAAAAACATGGAAAGGAAATTGAGGACAAACCCTGATCAGCTTGCAGAAGAAAGGTGTGGCTTGTGCTACACACGCTGCCCAAATGAGACTTAATTGATTTCTGTAATTGAGCACAGCACAATAAGCCAAACTTGCCTACATACCTGCACTGTGTAGGTGTGATGCCCGGGAGAGAAAAAGACAGGCAGGACATTAAATAAAATATTTTTACCTTCAAAGCTGCTTCCCTGTCTCCTTTTAACCTGCAGAGTCTTTTTTGTTCTCCTTAAAAAGATCTTGTAATTCAATTGAGGAACACCTGTGTTCATATCGACTTCTAAGACACTTAAACCCTGATTACCATACACAAGTATTCACTTCCCTCTTCACCCACCAGCACAAAGTCTCTTACTTGATTCTCAGGGCACAAACCAAAGCCAACATGGGTTTCTTCTTAACCAGTGAACAAGTTAAGCTCTTCAGTTGACGTAAAATCAGTATTAACCACAATATGATTAGTTAATAATGAATAAATTTTAAAAATAGAACTTAATAAAGAAATAGTCCTTCTTCCCCACTCTGAGCCTTCGATCACCAGTCCTTTCATTTTTTAGGCAGCTTTTCCCTCCCAAGGGGACACTGCACAGGTGACTCCTGCCCTTCCATCCCAGCTGGGTGTGGAGAGCAGCAAGGAGGTGTCTGCACTGCTGCCATGGAGAGGTTTCTAAACTTATCTAAGTGCACTGACCTCTGCAAGGTTGGTTTACTCTCTTTTTAAGGCATTGGAGCTGTAAATTTCCTATTCTGAATAGTATCACAAACAACCGACCCAAACCCCGACACATTTCAGTGCAGTTTCTATCAGTTCGACTCTCTCAGGCTCCTGTTCATGTCTCCTCATTTTAGTCTACACTTCTCACCCAAACTGAATTTAACTCTGCAAAATGTCATGTTGGGCAAAGAATATTTCTGCTGCCACACCACAGCTGTGAAGTGTCACCTGCTAGCTCCTGGTGACACACCTGCTGCAGCGAGGGTTTGCTGGGCTGTTCTTTTGGGGGTTACTTAAGACACTCTTTAGACAAAGAGGAGTCAGGTGGTGTCATTTAGCCCAGAATTATGTTTGAGGTTATTCAAAATAGTAGATTCTCATTGACAGCCCCAGCTTTCCTGTCAGCAGTCTCATGCAGAGTGGCACGCGAGAGCTTCTGCAGTCACAGCACACACACATTCATAAGTAATGCCTTGTGGACACACACAACTACCTAAAAATCTACTATGGGGATCTATTGCTTATAAAGCCATGTCCTTACAAGATTTCTAGTCTTTCCATCCTAAATCACTCCCAAAACGAATCTCAGAGTCAACAGCCTGCTCTCATCTCATTATTACAAGTGCTAAGACAGAGCTTTAGCTTTGATCATCAACCACGGGAAACCCTGCAGAGGCAGATACACAGGTAGCAACTACATCCATAAGTAGATTAAGAAATAGCAAATCCACCTCACAACTTAAATCTATTTTAAAAGGGCGGTCAATATTTCAAGTTGCAGTCTTTAAAAGGTTTAACGATTTATTCCACCCCCTATTGCAGTGTATTTTCATAAATACCTCTGCTATTTCCTTCAAAGGAAAAGGAAAAAAATCCCAAACACCTTGCTCCACCTACTCTTCAATATTTGAATTTCAAAGGTGAATTTCAAAGGTTTTGGCCTCTTTAACACAAGCAATTCAAGAATTAGCATCTCATCCAGCCAAACATTTCAGGTCACCCTTTTAAAATTGGATCTATCGTATATTGTTGAATTGTCTTTAACCTGTAGAATTCCATTCAACTGAAAGAACTTCACTCCTGTTCAGGGAACACACAGGTTCAATTATCTTCACCTCCGAGTTTTGGGGAGTGAGAAATCTCTCCCAATTGCTAAGAACCTGTGCAGGGGCTCCACACACCTCTGTCCCATCCTGCACCCTCTGGCCCCTCTCACACAGCAGTTCCAGACTCTCGGTGAGAGGGCCAACGTTAACAAGGTGCAATCCAAGCCCACGGGTTGGGAGACACAAGGAACCAGCTGGGACAAACGGCCTTGAAATTCTGTGCTTACGGGAAAGTGAAGTCGCGTGTGTCACCCCCTCCCCTCCTACTTCAGGGTCCCTGCAGAAACAGGTCTGGAGGCTGCGCCGTGCTCTGTCCCACTGCTCACACGTCTGGGCTCGAGGCAACGCTGCTCCCGTGCCAAGAGCGTGTGGAATGCACCGAGAGGTCAAGGCTGGGAATTTATGTGCTTCGCAGTTATTTGGAAATTACGGGAAAGGGAACTTGGCTACTCCTGGCACTGCACAGGTGGAGGGAACTCGGTGGGTCAGACGGTTTCAATCAACATTCCACTCAATCGGGAGCGATGGCTCTGTGCATGGGATGGTTAGACCTGAAAAGGTGGTTCAAGGTGGGGAGAGAAACTGAAGGATCACCTTCAAAATTCTTTCTTTGCACCACCTTTCCAGCAGTAAAGTCTAGGCTTTATGTTAGAGGGCCATTATCTTAAAGACAATTAATGATAAAATATTTGGCCTATGCATGTAAAAAGCTAAGAATATTAGTCTAAGTTTTCATTTGGTTATGCTCTTCAGTGGAACTAAACCACTCAAAATCATCACAGAAGTGTCATTTGAGCACCTAACTGAGCAAAACATTTGAGAAACTAAATGGAAAACTCACTGGCTGGTCTATCCATAAGCAAACCTGGACTCCCAAACCCTCAAAGTGTATGTATTGTTATTGACAGAGGAGAAATGGGCTCAGCACAGCTGCTTCCAGTTGTTTAAACTAACAGAGAAGTCACAGCAGCACTTGGGAAATGCTCAGGCTGCCAGAGCAGTGCCAGCCAGCAGAGAACTGTGGTTCTAGAGAGGGAGATCCACCTCACTGAGACTGGAATGAGCATGAAATGCTGTGGCCTCTACTCCTACCAAGGTGCTGTTGGTAGCAGACAACACAAGTGGCCAAAGGAAGTCAGCACAAACACGTGTCTCAGGTACCACTCGGGCTGCACAGCAAAGCCTGTGCACTGTAACAGAACCTCCCCCAGAAATATCACAACATATGGCCAGAAAGGGACAGGAGGGCAAGAACAGGACATGGCACAACCAGAAGCAAAATGGATGGCAAAGGCAATTAGCAAAATGGATGGCAAAGGGAATTAAGGAAACAGGAGAACACACAGTAAGAACAAGGAATAATGAGAAGAAACAACCCAGATAATTATCCCAGGCTGGCTCTGAACTGCTGTCACCTACGTGGCACTGTCAGCTTTTTGTGCTCTCAATATTTTATCTCTTAAAAACACTACTCCACATCACAGTATTTGGGGAATTAAACACAGTAACAAATGCTATAGCATTGAAATTAAGGAAAGAATTTTTCTTTCTGGACAAAATAAGTGACTAAAAAGTCCCTCGGGGTTGGTGGCAGTTCCAAAGAGTGTCCCAGTGTGGCTTTCTAACTCTGGGCACAGCAGCAGCGTTTCCACCCAACAGGCTGTGCTACTCCAGTAGTGATCTGTCAGTGCCTGGAAAGTTAAGAGTGTCTGCACAGCACCGTGGTGGGTAATGTGATACAGATGATTTCACCTTCAGGTCTCCAGTTCAAAAAAATCCAGCCCAAAAAGTGTCATCACCTGATAGTTTTTACTACTTCTATTTGCAGTACAGAATTTCCCAGAGGGCCAAACTGAGATCAAGACTTTCTACTCCCTCCCTCCTCGTGTTAGGGGTTGTGTCTAAACCAAGGAACAGACCTTCTCTCTACAGATCCCATATTACAAACAGACCTCAGATATGAAGGGAAAAGCACGGGAGACAGAAGTGCCTTGCCAAAATTCAGCGGGTCCGACTCCCAGGATGATTCTTATCATGCTTTTTGTGTCCCGAGAGCTTCTCCACCCTGCCCTGAAGGTAAAATACCCACGTGTGCAGCAGGGTCTGAGCTCCAGGATGCATCAACCTCACTAGACAAGTCCACATTATTCTTTTAGGCCATGTGGAATAGGGCTGATACTCTGCAGAGAGGATCAGTGCACATGGGGAGCACACCCTGGGTTCCCAGACACCCAGAAACATGGACTGAGCCACCCCTCACAGTGCCTGGGAATTATAGGCAAAGGTTTAAATAAAAAAACTCAACCTCAGAGTTCATTTTTACCTAGACAAAGTACCCACATCCAAGATACCTGAGAAAGCAGTTTGTCTTTACAATTTGATTAAAAGGAGCAGGAATCCATGCTCCTACTCTGCTAAAACAGGACCAGCTCTGATTATAATTCAATATAACATCAGAAAAGCAGCCTTTGCACGAATCTCCTCCAGCTCCAAAGCTGGCCTTTCCAGGTCAGGCTGGCAGGGTGAGCAGGAATCCTGCTCAAGCTCAGGTTAGAGTATCCACCAAGAACTTCTCCTGGCCACCGGGCTCAGTGCTCAGGGAAATAATTATTTTTAAAAGTATTACAAAGAAAATTAAAGCCTCAAAAATGAGGGAGCCCTTTTGGAGGAAAACACCAACAGCAAAGAGCTCCGAGTTATCTCTCTGTAAATATATATATCTCACCATATTATATATCTACATAATCAACCAGCTCATCTCCCCCCTCTGCAGTAACAAGCAGTAATTCTATTTCCACTGTAAATCCATTTCAATTCTGACATCTTCACTGCGGACTAAATAACATGTGACCTTATCTCACTTCAATCTGGTATTCATTTTAACAAAAAAAAGAGTTTATGAAATTCAGGAGCTTTGGGTAACTGGGGGATACAGGTCTGTCTCAAGGGGTACCATATGGACTTCGTTTTCCTGACATTTTCCCCCAAATTCTCAGAACTACAGTAACATTTTGCTATAGGGTGGCACAAAAGTGGAGCTCCAGATCTTGCCTAGAAGGAGCAGGGGTTGAGCACAGCACCAGGCAAGAGAAATCTGGAACACTGGAACAACAATTGCAAAACCTTACAGAGGCTTGATTTCTTTCCAAGCTTTTTTCATGCAACTTTCAGAACCTTTAAAATAATAATTGCCTTTTGCTTTGAAAAATCAGTATGATCCTATTATGGAATATAGATAAAGCCAAATTCTGCTTCCAGTTATGCTTTTAAGTGTGGAATGAAGTACAGGAAGTTAAACCGCTGTGACCTTCACTAAAAATTGATCCCTAGTGAGACCTTTGAGATAATTTGTCAAAAAACTGATTCTCCAACACCAACTTTCTGAATTTCCCTGGGAAGGACCCCTCTATCCTGAAGATATTTTCATCTCTTCTGTCTTTTGGTGTTTGTTTTCTCCCAAATACTCCCATGGCACCAAGCAGAGACTGTTGCATGTCCATGCCTTCAAAGCAGGGAAGTCTTCACTGGAATTAACACTAGCAATGATGAGGACAACCTGGACACACACTGTGTATTTTAGAGGTACATTAATCAGACATGCCTCACTTATTCCACAGCTTTACTCTTGCTATTGAAGAAAACACCTTCATTGTCTCATTTTAGAAAGTTCTCCAATAAAGCTGTCTAAAAAGCACTTCGTTTGGTACATTTAACACCTTCCCTATTAACCTGATTGGGAAAGAGAAAAAACCTCAAAAGAACAAAGTTTGGTTTGCAGGTCTTTTCCTCTACTTCCTTCTGGAGATCAGGTGCAACACCAAAGAAAGCCTGACTGGGGGACCTCAAAAGTGTCCAAGGCCAGGTTGGACAGGGCTTGGAGCAACCTGGAATAGTGGAAGGTGCCCCTACCCAGGGCAGGGGGTGGAGTGAGAATCTTTAAGGTCCCTTCCATCCCAAACCATTCTGTGGATCTGTGGCAAATGTAACAAGCATAAACAAACTATAATAATAAAAATAAATCACTAGAAAAAAATCATCAACACCTGTAAGATGAGCTCTCTTAGCAAAACAGTGTTTTGAAAAGTGTTATGACCTTGTTTACTAAATCTGGGTACAAGCCAGGCAGAGTTCACATTCCTCCTTGGCTGTGGGTCATTCTGAAGCCAGTGTCACCAGCTGTCACAGCTTCTACCAGCGAGCTGACCTGTCTCCAAGAGCGTGGCTTTCTACTGGTAGGAAGAATGCTGCCCCCTCAGCTCCCACTGCAAGCCCTGCACCGTGTCAAAGCCAAGACAAGCCCTTTTTCCTACTGCAATCAAACACAGTGCACCTTCAGTTCATGATATAACAAAAACTCAGGTCCAAACAATACCAAACACTGGCCTTGAGAAGGAAGGGCTCCCTACAGAGCATCTCCCCCCTGTGCCACCAAAACCCCCCAAACAAGTGCAGGAAAGGCACCCTGCTGGCCTATTAAAGATCTTGGAGCCAACAGTCAACACATTAGGTAACCTCATTACCCACTGCCTAGTGCCAAAGGCAAAACAGGTGTGAGGATCCCAAAGCAAGAGGAAAGCACAGCCTGTTAATAGAAATCTGCAATTTTAAGGGCATTAAAATATTTCCAAATGTTCAGAGAAAAGCCTCCCAGTGGAGCAGACGTTTACTAATGGAAACTAAAAGAAAAATGTGAATTGCTGGAAAGGGGCATCATTTTTAAGGCACAGCTTGATTTTCCCCTTTTTGAGTTCAGACCATTAACACTGAGACTTCAGGGCCTGAATTTGCTTTTGTTCCCCAAAGTGAGGAACAGGAAAGAATAGTCATTGTGGGGTTTGTGTCACATTACTAAGTTTATCATTGCAGGGGGATGGAACACTGTGGCCTTTTGGAGACCCAATAAATGAGACCATTCCCCAGCAGAGGTCATATTTCAATTGTCACCTTGTCCCTTCATCTTCCACTAATCCACCATTTCCAGTTCAGACCTGGAAGCAACTGCTGTCAGAAATAACTACTAATCAGCAGCAAATTCTGGTGAAGTTACTGGAATTACACAGCTGCAGACACAAAGTGAGAACCAAATTTCTTTGCCTGAGCCACCACTCCAATCAGATCCTGGAATCTGTATCTGGTATATTGAAATATCTGGGCAAGAAAGTAAAGACTAGGAGAATTCCAAAAGTCATGAGTTTACAGCTTCAGTATGTTTCCTCAGACATTTAATGCCAGATTTTAGCTGAATTTCATTTTGTCCATTCCTTCAGTCCCCAAACTGGAATCACAGTTCCCTTTACTGCATAAACACCCTAACAGGTCTCTTACTAGGGGGAACATCTGTACCTGAAGGGAATGTTGTACCTGAAAGTCAAGATCCCATAAGAATGATGCACTAACACTGTTGCTACGTTTCACATCCAGAACACAACCATGCAGTCTGATCAGTCTTTACCAGCCATGATAACTGACTGGCAAGAATACACCTACACAAAGTGAGGGGCAAACAGGAGAGCTTTGACAGCTGAGACCCAAAGTCCACCTTCCCCAGCACCCACCGACCTGGTGGGCAAGGGAAAGACAAACGGGAATAGGGCAAGGGAGGAAGTGGTGAAGGATTAAAAATGAACAGGGGGGATCTCAGTGTAAGAGCTGCTATTTGGGCCCAGGCCCTCAGTGTTTCCAGCACTCTCTTCCCAGAGGGCTCCAGCTCCCAAATCCTGCAGGAGCACACCAGGGCTGTGCTGTCCATTCTGAGCTCTCAGAGAACACAGAGCAGTTCAACTCCCCCCCAACACCCCAGTGGGGGCTGATCAGGCACATCCCCCATTAACACAGCAACCTCCAGGGCAGGACAACATTAACCCCACATTTGCTGCCTCCCATGTGCACAAATACCCTTTTGGAATGGGACCAGAGCATCCAAAAAGTTCACAGAAAATTATTTCTCTCCTCTGGGAAAATTCCAGGCAGTTTAATTTGCTTGGCTCATCTGCTGCTTTTCCCTGTCAGAAAGGGACTCTCACTGTGCTTCCTATAACCCAGGACAGAGAAATCTAACAAATTGCTCACAGCCTTTGCTCAGAAGGGTGGTTTAAATGGAAAACTCGGACCAGTGGAGCCTGGTTCCCGACCTCAGCCATGCCACGGGTAGGTTTCTCAGGATTGTTTGCTGAAACAATTTAGCAACACATTTCGCACATTCTTTCCTTGCCTGCGACAAAAGTTGGAAGTTTCGTTACCTCCCTATAAACACTCCAAGTGGCTGGATGGAAAAGGCTGTGCCAGCACCCCGTGAGCACCCCCTGGTTCCAGAGGATTCCAGGGGTTCTCCCACAGCCACTGGGGGAAACATTCCCCTGGGAAGGGAACAAGCCTTGTGCTTCAGGCTGCTGCCTGCAGAGCTGCTCCTGGAACAGCTTCCAGCAGGTACATCTGCTGTTTAACAGGCAAGCCCCACAATTTCATTTACCATTTAACAAGGACAAAGTTTCCTACACTTTTTCCACCCTTCCACTATCAATCTCCTCCAGCACCAACCTATGTGTCATTATTTCCACCAAGTCATGTAGACTGTTTTACTGAATTAAAACAAATAGAAATCTTTCCAGAAGTTTTTGTTGAAACAACACTTTGAAGACAATCTATGTACAACTCAAATGCCACATTGGGGGCTTTTTTTCAGCTCTCTGTATTTCCACTGGTTTTTAGGAATGTTCTTTCAATTAAAACTCTGGTCAATCAAAAAATGTGACAACTACAGAGTCTCAAGAGGCATCTGAAGCAAGTTCTACATTTCGACTGATGTTAACCTGTACTTCAGTGTGTTTCAAAACAGCTCCTTCAGAAGCTGCAAACCCACAAAATTATAAAGTAATTAAATATATATTTATGTATAAAGCAGCACTGAGGAAAGAAGTATAATCTCCATGTACTGAGCTTTGTCACATGGATTCAGTGGAATAAATCCACCCCTGTTATCCCCCTTGCACAAAGGGTGGAGGGATTGCCATGGATTGGCGAGGAACTTTGAAAGGGACTGTGAAGAGACAGCCCAAGGACACGACACCACTCATGGCTCTTGACATACCTACTGGAAACCTTCCCACTCAGTAATGACCCCTGAACACACCCCGGGGTTAGAGCTGTTCAGAAGGAAATTCCATCACAACAAAGTGCAATGGAAATCACAGATGAACTGAGGAACGGCTGGCAGAGACTCTGCCCTTCAGCACACATCGCCCGAGTGTTTCTCTTGACTGACTCTTGTGCTGAAATGAGTTCATATGACAAGCCTGATTTTTCCCTCCCCAGATCACCACACTTTTCCAGCACAAATAACCCACAGTATAAATCATATACTTGCTGAAATGCTTAGATTGGCATGTTATCTCATGTAAGAGCAAGGTACCAAGATCTCAGTTGTAGAAACGTGGTATTTTTTTGTTAGGCAAATTGCACGGGTTTTTTCTTTATGTAATGCTTCTGTAGGATATTCAAAGTTTTTTCCCTCTTCTGATAAAAGATACAGACTGATAACTCAGTTTGTAGATAGTGTTCTTCACCCATGGATTTCAAAACACAGATAATTATCACCAATTTAATAATGAAAATCCTGGTACAAAGATCTCTTTCTTCTCATTCCAACAGGAGAACATGGAACAAAATTTGTGAGTCTGAACACTCCGTTCAATATGTTCTCCAAATAATTTACATCCCATTATAAAATAATTAGACTGGCTCAGGCTGCAAAATGACCTTAAGGAAAGTTCAGGAATTTTGGGTCCTAGGATGTGTACCAGACTCCCACGCCTGCTCCAAACAAGTCTTAACATTAACAGCTCAGAGAACACTGAAACTGAAAAATTCTGTGTGCCTTCAGTCCTATTCCCTCCTCCAATAATCTCAGCATTTATTTTCTCTAAGACAGTCCATGTTTCAGTATCCCCTTTCCTTCCTTCCTCCACTCACATCTCCCAGGCTCTCCAACTCCCACCCACACAGCTTTGCTGGGGAACAGGCAGCCTGTGCATCATTCCCACTGGCTGACCAGAGAGCAACTGGGAGCAGCTCCTTGGCAAGGTGGTGCCTCAGAACAGGTAACACTGGAACTCTATGCACTCTTACTTTTGAAAGTGCAACAATCCACCCATATTTCCTTTACTCGACTCCTCTTCCCCACAAAACTCACAGGAACTTAATTCCCTCAAGATGCCAAGGTTAAAAGGAACATATGATATCACTGTGTCTAGAGACAGGGGTGGAGGGAGCCAGGAGACCAGTGCTCAGACACATCACCAGGCTGCCGCAGCAAGGGCAAGTGTTCCATGAGTAGGACTGAATTTCCTCACAGAACATGCAGCTTAGACATGGGAGCAATGAGCCAACAGCTGTAGCTCAAGTAACTAAATTGCCCGCAGAAGGTTGGAATGGCATCACTGAGGCTTTGGAGAGCAGGTGAGTGGGAAGTGCTGGAAGGAAACCAGGTGCAGTTTGGTTCTACTCACACAGTGGGCAAAACGCCTCAAGAGGCCATCCCATCCTTGTGTGTTGGGATTCAGTTTCCCAGGAGAGACCAGGGAAAAGAGAAGGGCAGGGTATGAAATCAGCACCAGACACAGAAGGAACACAGGGAGTCCAGAGGAGGCCACGGAGGTGCTCTGAGGGCTGGAGTCAGGCTGGGAGAGCTGGGGGGGTTCACCTGGAGGCACCAGGGAGACCCTATCATGGCCTTTCTGTACTCAAAGGGGGCCTGTAAGAAGAATGGACTCTAGTTCTGACACCAAATTAGAAGGTTAAGACTCCAAATCTGCAGGGAAGAAAAGAGTCACTTTTAAATAGGCTCTGAACAATCTGCTTGCTGCATGTCTTGTAGTCTTTATTCCTAACTGCCCACCCTATTTATCACTGTCATGTCTTTCTTGAAGTCATCACATCTTTAGGTAGAGGGGGCTTTTGTTACCTCACTGGTACTGTGCTTTTTCCTCCCCACTTGAGTAAAATTATTAAATGAATCAGTTTCCCTTTAAGAGCTGGATGGCCCTGCCAGCTTAGCCAACATGAAGCATTTCCAAAGAAGTTTCTTGCTCATCGCAGTGAGGAATGAAATATTTTAAAACCCCAAACTTCAAAATCCCAGATGGTCTTGAAGTTCTTTTAAAATAAGCTGTGTGAGTTTACAGTCAAATCTGCCCAAGAAAACCTTCTAATGGAGACTGAAGACTATAAATGCTCTCAGTTTATTAAAAAATGATTTGACACCAGCACAGACTATTTCAATTTTTTTCCCTCACATTGCAGAGCTAGAAACACTTCTCAAAATATTTGCTTTCAACAAAGTGACAGCAACCCCTCAAGAAGTGTTATGTATGAGCCAATATTGGAGGGGGTTTTGTTATATTTCATATTATATTGTCTGTTGAATAAAATGTTTTAAAAACATTAATGTAATATAGAATTTCAGACTCTTAATCATTTTGACAGGTTTTCTGAAACTCTTCAGAGCAACATTTGAGTAAGGACCCCTTGCAATACACAGCCCTGAAACAGGGGGAAGGGGAGAGGAGCCTACAAAGGTCTCTGCTCTAAAACACATGCATTCATTAGGGGAGAAAAATGCCTCGAAATTTGGCACTAAGAGGGCTGTTTAAATGAAGTCTGCCTGAGGGGATAGCCCTGACTTGCACTCTTACCAACGGGATGGATATCATGTGAACGTTCACAAGAATTACGTACCAGGTCAAAAATCTCTGGGCAGGAAAGCAGAGCCCCGTGCCACGCTCTGCACGGCTCTCCACGGGGACAGCCCTCTGCACGGATGCACAAACACAGCCAGGCAGGAAAGGCAACAAGCTGGAACCAAAATGTGCTGTATTCTGTACTTTTAGGATGCTCATTAAGGGCAAATCCAAGCTTCATTAACAAACAGTGTTTCAGGTGCGCTCATTTTGAATGCTGGGTATCTCACGCCTTAAGTTTTTCAGTGTGTCTTCATCCCAATGCATCCTCTATTTTAGACCTGCATTCAAGTCTTGCATCTTAGCTATCCAAAAGGACTATTTATTCCTTGAAATGCCAGAGTCCACATGCCAATCTGTGTGCCCCCATCTGAAAATCAAATCCACAGTTGAAACACAGCAATGGACTCAATGTGTGCTTGGTTTTCCAACCACAATTACTCAAAAAATACTTGGGGACCAAAACAAAGAGGCCTTCGTTCACACTACAGAAAAATCTTGGATTTGGCCCCCCATAACACATGAGTAGCTACTTTTAAATATCTATAAACAAAACACAGTCTTTCATACAAGGATCTATTACAGCTCAAACACCACAATAGGGGACAGACATGCAGCTGTCAAATGGAAGGGCTTCATAGTTTCTTGTTCTATACACTTCCCCTTCTGGAGAGAGCTGGAATGAAAAGGACTTCATGGGCTGCTTTTCAAAACATCAGTGTTAAATGAACTAAAAGTTTAACACACATTTTTAAGTATACATTGTCATCCTGTCAATGTCTTGCTCAGATGGAGATGACTCCCTGACAAACTGCAAGTTAACCAGCCCCCTTTGCACATTTTTCTTTCAACTTGGGATAGAAACTAATATTCTGCATGAGCTGCTTCCCCCAGAAAACTCAGCTCTGCTGCAGATCTGGAGGCTGAGGAAGTGTTGTTTTGCCCTTGGTGTTGCAGCCCTTTCAGAGCTGCAGCAAAGGAGCAGGAGGAGGTCAGAGATTCACCTGAGGTGGCCCAGGGAGTCAGCGCTGCAGGAGGGCAACCATCCACACCCAGAGCTGCCAGGCCAGCCTGCTCTTCTGCTACCACAGACACAGCCCTCACCAGCCTGGGCACACAAAGGATGTGCTGCTTATGCCAGACACAGAGAGAAAGGGCATTTCTCCCTGCCCAGGGCAGTGTCAGTCCAGGCAGCCTCTGTCTGTAAACACTCCTCGTTCCCAGCACAGCTCTGCCAACAGCTCTCCCTTCTGGCCTGACAAACCCTGGTGTTCGTGCTGTGGGCCCCTGGTGAACAGGGACTGCCTGTGAGCCAGGTGGGGAGGTGGCTGTGGAACCAGACAATTCATTGGAAAATTCAACAGCAACTTGCACCTGCATCCAGCAGCTCAGTGACACTGCAGAACGAGCATAGGCAAGCCAAGGCAGACACGGAGGGAACGTTCATCTCCTGCACACAGCAATACCTGGCTGCAAATACCCAAAACTGCAGCAAGAATGGCAAATACAACTTCCCATCAAGGTTACTTCCACAGTGGAGATTACAAACAGCCCCAGATGAAGATTTGGACAACCTTGGTTTGTTAAATCAAAGCTGAAGTTGCACACAGCTGGCTTTAGTCGGGTTGGTATCATCAGTCATGCAAATAGGGTTCCAGAGGTTCTGGTCACTGAGACCACTGACAGCACATCCCCCCTGCTCTGGATTCCTGGGGGTGACCATGACCTGCAGACTGGAGCTGGCTCACTTGTGTCTATGCGAGATCACAGGCAAGAGCTCACAGCACTCTGACTTCAGAATCTCATGAAAAAGTGTTCTCATAACTAAGTTTGTACATCCAAGAGGCCTGGACAGCCCTGAACTGTCATCTCTTGTCAGATTTGTGAGCACTTTTCTGAAACAAAACTCCGCAGCCTCTGTGGGTCACCTACTGATGGTTTGTAACATCATTATTCAGTCACATCTTATGCACTAGATTTCCTCCACAGAAACTAGAATCAGCCTCACTGCATCAAATTCACTGCCAAAATCCTCCAGCTGGTGTCACGGGGTGGTGACATTTGTCAAGCAACATCACTTTGCAGGATACAGCTTTAACAGCCAACTTGCTGTGCTCTTCAAGCAATGCCATGAGGTGACATGGGAAGATCTGGGAACCAAAAACAGATGGGAAAGAGATGGGAAAGACTCTTGAAAGGATAACACATTTCTCCTATACCTGGGTCTTAATTTATTTTAGGTTTTCCTCAGGACATTACAGGTCCAGCTCAGAACAAAAGAAACCTGCACAATGTGAATAGAGGAATTCTAAGCACTGTCCATGTTTCTAAGTATCACCACTCAGAATCCCAGAGAGGTGGAAGCAGCACAGTGGGAGAGTGAGAAGAAGGCCAAGCCAGCCAGAGTCACCTGTTGCTGTCCCAGGGGCAAAGGACACTGTCTATGTCCCCTCACACACATACAGGGGCTCTTAAAGATGGTACTTTGAAGTTTGAAGTGGCATCTTCATTTCTCTGCTGCCTCAACAAATAGTATTTCCAGAAAGTTCAGACCTTAGATGAACCCCCCAACAGCTGAGCATGTACAAACCAGGACACAATAACAGTACTTCCATAGCCTCTTTTACTCTAAGACTCCTCAATAGAAGCATTGAATAAACCAAATAATGCCTTTAATTTGAAGACAAGTCCTTCAATTCAATTATTAAAAGAATAATAAACCAACAACATTAGCACAGTCCATAGGTCCTTATTTATAAGCCATCTGTCCTCATTCAGGCCTGGGTTGCTCTTTTAAGCCAGATAAATCTGCCACAAACTGGCAAGTATTTTGAATTCTTCAGTTCCCAAGTATTCACTAGTCCCTAGAGCTCCTAAAATTCCAGCCACACACAGAGTGCTTAATCAAATCTACAAACTATATGTTCTTCCCTCAGCCATCCCTTTGGAGGTTGTTCTGTGCAGGGAAGAGAGCAAAGGACAGTGTTCCAAGCAGAAGGATTGCTACACCAAAGGAGAAACGTGACCATCCTACCATCTTCACCAGCTCCACAACAAAGAAACGCTCCCAGGAATGGATCTCATCCCCATCAAACAGAGCATGTACATCAAAGCCCATAGTCCTTAATTAGTATTTGTATTAGGAAGATTCCAAACCAACTGCTTGCACGGCAGTGAAGGACAGGTGTCCATTTGTAAAACAGGGTTGGACAGAGGCAAAGCCAAAAGGTTTCCTGCAGGTTGCCCAACACAGACATTTCAGCTGCCCTGGCACTGCAGCAGTGACCCAGCCCAGCCCATCTCCTGGTGGAGGGGCCATGGGCACTGAGCCCCCTCCAGGGCTGGGGCAGCACCCAGGGCAGAGCAAACCCCTCTGCTGGGAGAGGCAGGGAGGGCTGTGCTCTGCCTGCAGCTGGGACACCCACACCAGCACCCAGCTGCTAAAGAAAACACACAGCAAACAGGAGCAACTGGTTAAAATATTCCCTCCCCTGCAACCTGTGTGAAATCCCTTATTCCAATGGGCTGCCATAAACCTATGACTGTCAGTGCACATATAACATGAAGAATTTTTCTTCACAAGGAAATAAATCTGATTTTTATCTAAGCTGGCAGTAAACAGGGTCAAATATTTAACTGTTTCTGTGGCAACTTCCCTACTGTTTTTCAATTTTGAGTTTGGGGGTTTTTTGTAACGCCAACAAAATCAATGTTGCACAGCTAAAGATCGCAAGGATGTGAACAAAAGGGAAGAAGGTCCATGGCAAACACCAACTGCAAAAGGAGGAAAGTAAATGCTCAGTGTAAAGAGTAAAGCATGGTGCCAGATAGAGAAAGAGCTTCACCACATTGCATTCACTGTGCATGGCTCAGTCAAGTGATTTATACGGATTACACCACATTTTTCCCTTCTTGTAGCTTGCCTTGATAATCAAAAAGTCTTTTTGCAATTTGCATTAATAGCTTTGCAACACTGTGGAAAATATTAAGAGACCTTTATATTTTTGGCACCTCCTGCTCCCGAGGATTGCACACAATCAGCGCTCTTTTGAACCCTTCCAATGGGTTTGGCAAGAATTTGAGGTACACGCAAGATGTCATGAAAGACCCTGCACTGAACCCTCAGAGAAGCTGGTCAGTGAACGTGCAGGTCTATCTTGTCCTTAGGCCCAAGTCTGCAGTGAGGCTCTGCCAGCAAGAGAAAAACATCACACATACAAGTCACTTGCATTATCTTAACTCCCTGGCTTGAATAGCAATAATAAAACATGTTACAGACGTGTTACTTCAGTGGACACTAAGCTGGGGAATAATTTCAGACCATAAAAGGATGCCACCGCAGAAGATTCCAGAATTAAATCAATTGAGAACTAGCACATGCTGCCTCTGCAATGCTCAAGTACAGCAAAGTGCAACACAGCAACCCAAGAATGGAACTCAATTCTGAGGTTTTCACAGTGGTGTGACTGCTATTCCACCTTGGGCACCAACCCTTTCATTTTCCAGTCTGTGTTTTTCTTATCCATGAAAAGCCCCCTCTCTCAGAGTAGGGTTGGGTGACTGGAAGTTAAAACGGGGAAGTTTTGTAGACACAAAGCTATGGAAGTTGTGTGGATGCAGTGCTGGTAGTGTTCTGTAACACACAGCTCAGCCTCCTGAGAACCATCACAAAACTGCCTTCAAGACTGACCTAAAACAACAACGATTTTGATGCATCTTTACCTGTCAATTCATTAAATGGTACTTAATTACCACCCCTCCAAAGAAAAGCATGAAATGCAGGATGAAATGCACAGTAAGAAAGTGTGTGAAGCCAAATTCCTGGCCCCAAATCCCAGCTGAACTGGAGACAAACTTTTTCCAAAACTTCCCATCAGGACTCTGTGTTTCTATCACTTCTGTAAATGCAATTATCTTGCTTTTCTTCCACCTCTTCCCTGCCGTCTTTGTGAGCTTCGGGAAAATCTGAGACAGACCAGGAGCTGTGCCAGTCCTGGGCACTCAGCACGGATACCAAAATGTGTCTGGCCATACCCTGCCCCTGTGGAACTGCCTGACAAATTGTAGAGATACATTTCACTCCTTTTTTATTAGCAGGACTACGAGAGAAAGCAAATCTAACAACTGATGTAAAATTCACCGAGAAACACTCAACAAAAGACTGGTTCACAGAAGAACTGCTCACTATCCGTGTGATTCCCAAAGTGGTGAGAGGGCTCAGTGTCCTACAGCAGGTTGACTGAAGTGCCACCAAGGAACAGCTTCCTGGTCTCTGAGCTGTCAGTCCCACCCAGGGACAGGACCATCAGAGCTCAGAGCTCCTGCTGCTCCGTGCTCTGCCAGGGCTCTTACACCACACAAGGAGGATGAGGTGTAGAACTTGAAGCAAACATTTGCTCTCGCTGAGAACATGGAATTTAAGCCTTGACCGATAAGCCAGAGCCAAGGCTGGTTCCAAAGATACATGAGATCTGTGGCAGCTTCTCTCAGGGCCAGGAATTAGTAACTCTAGCAGAAAGCTAGGGACATCTAGAATTTCCCCATATACATATTTCATTTGACATACAGTGAATCATCCTAGAAAAATGCTTTCCAAGTACTGACATTAGTTGGATATGTGGTATTTGGATAATGCAGTATTCAAATATAAAGGAATAAGAGAAACACAATGGATTTTTACACACTAACCCAGTGCAGTGTCAAAAAAACCCAAACCCTTCAGTATCAGAGAGGGGGGCCCTTTCTCTTGTGTTGAGTATTAAGCAGAAATAATCAGGTAGGAGAAGAAACCAAGTGTTTAAAAATAAAGCCCCAGGCAGCAGTTGATCAGCTCACAGTGATCAGGTCTGCTGCTGGGAGGAATCAGCAGCACAGAACCAGGCACTGGATTTTCCCTGGTTCTGCTGTTCTGCATCATTGGGATTCCAGGGATTAGTTAAAACCTAAAAACATCTGAACAGGATTGACTTCCAAACATTTGCAAGTATTAAGATACCAATTAGTGCAAACATCTGGATCAGCCCAGCTTCAGAATCCACCCAAGCCTGAACTAATTCCATATTTAATCATGTTAATTCCAACCTTAACAGTGACAATACATAAACCTTGTCCACACGCTGAACTAGAGAGAGGCAGAAATTTATCTCTTCAAATACCAGTGATTAATAAATCATATGTTTATATCTCTTTGGAGCAATACTTCTAATACAAAGCAACTCCAGCCAGAGCATTCCATGCCAAATCAAATACTCCTCATATGAAAAGACAATTTATGCCAGTTCCTGTGTCCAAAAGAGCTTTAAAAATTGGAAAAATGAAAGAATTTGCCCTCTTTCCATGAAAACCCAGAGTGCTGGGCACCAAAAAAACATAATGTTCTCCCCAATCTCCAATAACAGAGGTGAATAATTGCAGAGTTATGAGAAGGAATCTGATGCATTTCACTGTGTGGAAAAACCAAAAGCTCCTTTTGATAGTGTAGAAACCTCCCTGCAAGATCTCTGCACTGTGTAGGAATTCAGCTTTCTTTGCCCCCTGTATTGTCCATCTGAAGGGAAGATGTTTCCCCCCAGCTACGGAGGATTTGGAGGAGCTCTCAGAGCTATGATGAAAGAAGGCAGAAGCTCCTCGAGACCATCAGCTTGAGTTTGGTTCCAGGATTGAGTTGGCTCCAGGGAAGAAGAGCAGTAGTTGCAGAAACACTTTAGTCAAAACACTAAACAGAGCTGGTGGAAATTGTGTCTTCCCCCCCAGTAAAAGAAAACACACCAGTTTTCAACAGAAATACCAGAAAAACTTTGAGTCAATTGGAAACTTCAACAAAGCAAACCAAACAACCATTATAAAACCCCAACAAATCCAAACCACAAAGGCACGTGGAAACGGAACCAAGCAATGGCTGAAAATAAAATGTACCATAATTGACAGGGAGTACATGTAGTTCTATCTCCAATTATCACCAGCCTTACAAACTGCAAAACCCCTGTCATTTCTCACATAAATACAGAAAATATTGATAAGGACAGCCTTGAAAAATATGACAAGTTTAGGCTTTTCAATGAGCAAGGCAGCTCCAGCTCCACACACTAGCAAAGCAAAGGGCTCTGGAATACACATCTGATGTTCTTTACAGTGTCTCCAGGGATGCAATTTATTTAAAACTTCACTTTTCCATTTAAAGTTTCCCAGCCTGTGTCCAGGGACTCACAGGTCCCCACATTACCCTACAGGATAACAGCAGCAGTCACTACACTGGATTCTCAGACACCCTTCACCAGTCAGGGAAATCCAAGATATTTGGATCAAAATATAATCATGAAATAAATAATAAAAGGTTGGACTTGAACAACTCGGAGGCCTTTTCCAACCTGAATGATTCTGTGATTTCAAAGTTGCCTCTGGCACCAAAGACAGATCCATGGTGACTTCAAATAGCATGGCCACAGCTCCAGCCCACTCTTTACCTGCTGGCTTAGTGGGGTTTTCTACCTGTAGTTCCTCCTCTACAGCAGCTTTGAGTTTATCATCTCCACCTGGGTATCCAAAGCACATCTCACACTCAGGAACTAAATCCCAGGTTGAACACCCAACCAGTGAAGGTTCCTGACAAAACCACCTGCTTGAGACAAACCAAGACTCCTTAGACCAAACAACTCTGAGCAGAGGACATGGCAAAATATTCATCTGAGAAACGTTAGAAGCCTCACCATTAAAAAAATAAAATTAAAGACTGTTTCCTTGCCAGGCTAATTCCAAATTCTCTAGAACAAAAACTCCACCATGCCATAAGTTCCACAGGGGAAACAAGCCATGCTGCGTCAGTTCTGGCAAAACCCACAGGAAATGCCAACTCTGAGTTGTGATGGAAATGTTTAACAGAATTCCTGCAAAAACACTGATGAGAACTCTCTAACTCACCGAGCAAGGAAGCCAAAGAGACTGGAGAAAATGCTGTTGCTCCCTCTCCATTGTAGGGCTTTCAAAGCTGCTCCTGCAGAAATCTTCACTGCAGAGGTAAAGGCAACCAGCAAGAGAGGCAGCATTTCCCCTCTGATGGGGAAACAGCCACCTGGAAGTGGCACCTGCTGGGAAAGGCCTTTCCTCCTCCCAACTCTTGCCAGGTACTGAGATGATCTCTCCTTGGAATTGTTGTCATCACCCCCAAGATCTTTTCAGTGGTGTCACATTTCACATGGGAAAACAGTATTACCATCTCCCCACGAGTATAATTTTGTGCAACATTTAAATATACTGAATTACATCAGTCATTTCATTGCTAAGTCAGTCTCAAGTCTTTCTTAAATGTCATCCTTATGTTATTTCTCTCATACCACATTCACATGGCACATGATCCTGTACACTGGGACACAGGCTTGGCATTTTAAGGACAGGCTTTGTCTGGGATGAGCAAGTATATTTTTAGAAAGATATCACAAATTATTCCAGAGAAAGAAAAGATTATTATAGGAGGATCTTCAATTCCCTCTTCTACTAGAAAAAAGGAATTTTTAAGTATTGGTACATCTGAATTTTACACAGCCCCTTGGTTTCATGGCACACAACCTGCAGTGGAACACTTTGCTACAAGAAAGTTTACAGAGGTTGAAGGGAAGATCAGGCAAGGCAATCAAAGATATTCAGCAGGTTTTAAAGTCCAGACCGTCCACAGCAGTTTTTGAACCTCAAATTCTTGGGAGAAAGTTTGGGAAAGTATCCCTAAAAAAATATTGTAATGTTTTCCCTGAGGCTTTTGCTTTTCTTTCACTGGCTGAAGCAAGGTCCTGTGCTGTAAGACCTCACACCTTATCTAGAGGAATTAATTCCTGTGTCAGCACCAAGACAGACAAATAATGGGGAGACCCCTGTGCCATTTCCATCCCCAAGCAGTCAATGCAGCCAAAGATGCTTTGAGATTCAGGTCCTGCATCTGCTTAGTTGGACCAACCTGCTCTGCCAGGCTGGACAGTTCTCTGCTGGGGCTTACACAGACCACAGGAGTCCAGGCTGCTTTCCCAACAATATCCCAGTGGTTGCATGTTTAACAGGACAAGCCAGTTCAGTTCTTCATGCCCATCTTTCCCCCGGGACAAGCTCTCCCCTTTAAAGGAGTCACATTAAAATAAAAGAAGCTGCAATGTAACAGAGTGCTTTTTCTGCAGCTTTGGAAGCAGACTGAGGTCTTTTCTCCCTGTGTTATTCTGGATTCTTCTTTATTTAACTGCTCTGGAAATTTAAAGCCATCTGGTAGCATCTGAGCCTTGAGTGCACACCTGTGCTTGAGCTGAAATGGGGGGAAGGTTCAGTAAGGATTATATTGCAGGTGCCAGAAGATCTCATTCATTCGAGAAATATCTCAGGGATTTCATATTTCCCCTCTGACTGGTTTGTGCTTTACTCACAACATGCAGATTAAAAGGACAAAGCAATTTCTGGAGTGCACAAAGCCCTGGCTGCTCGGAGCACAGCAAGAGTTTCCATGGATCTCTGTTGATCCTGGACCTGCACCTGCAGAGCTCTATTGATTCAGGACTAAAATAGGTCTTTGGCTGGGCACTGTGGCTTTCCATGGATCTCTGCTCCTCAGCAGGCCAAAGCAAACTGTACTAACAGAGGAAAAAAAACCCCTTTCTGAGAAAACAGACAACACCAAGCCTGGTAAGGTCTGTGGCTGCAGGGACCACAAAGGGAAGAGCAATTAGGGAATACTCTCAGAGTAGCATCTCAATCTCTTTCCTTTAAATCCAAAACCTAAGCAAGCTGTGCATGCAGGACACTCCAATTAAAACATGCCAACCTGCAGAAAGTGAGAACAGGACGAGCTAGACAGGTCACTACTGACTGTTTGGACAGCACTGCAGCACCTGAGTGCTGGTGATCCCTCACCTCAGTCAGCCCTGCAAGGACACACATTGTAAGTTCCCTCCAGAGTTCAGCAGTCTCAGGTAAGGGATATCCCCCATCTTTCAGTCTAGGGCTGTTTGCCATGACCTAGCACTGGCTTTAGCTTGGACCTCTTCCCAAAGCAGTTCTAATCTTGCTGCCACCCCCTCTTTGCCAATGCAATGCCCTGCAGTTCCCCCTCCAGCTCAGGGCTCAGCCAATGCCCAAGCAGGGTTCTAGGAATGCTCTGTTGCTAAAGGTATGACCATTTAAACTAAAAATGAACCATGAAAGGTTATAAACACTTCTCATTACATAGAGAGAACCCCAGGGTTCCAACCCTTCTACCAAAGAAGATTAGTTAAAATCCAAAGGCAGCTTCAAGCTGAGTGTGTTCTGATGGCCAGCCCTGCCTGCAGCATCCCTGAGCTCTGGGTGGCGTGGTCAGACTGACTCTTCACTTTCAGCAAGGTCATCACCATGTAAAGCTCCCACTTAGGTTTCAGCTAATCACTCATTTGCACAAGAATATCTTCCAGAACTCAGTTTTCCATCATCCACTGAAAATTACCCTGAGAGCCAGTTTAAATAGAGAAAACAAACAAAACAA
Source organism: Dendrocincla tyrannina (assembly GCA_035047865.1). Lineage (NCBI taxonomy): Eukaryota > Metazoa > Chordata > Aves > Passeriformes > Dendrocolaptidae > Dendrocincla > Dendrocincla tyrannina. The sequence goes on along the minus strand of JAWWMP010000148.1, from coordinate 17,689,981 downwards.
GAAAAAACCCACCCAACCAGCAACACACAAACACCCAGCCCAAAATCAAACAAAGAAAGAAAGAACTTGGGCAACATTCTCAGGGATCTGCTGAGCTGGGATGTTAATCCACCCAACCACCTGCTACAATTAAAATTTCTTCAGACTGGCTGCTCTAAGTAAAGGAGTTTTAATACACCTTTGCTCCTGCTCTGATGAGATTCTGTTACATACATGTCCCAAGTTAATTCCACTGCACTGGTTTAAAGGTAAACCAGCAGGAGAAATGAACCCAGCTAAAAGAGAGATTATAAATCAGAGCTACACTCTACTAAAACCTTACAATAAATACAATGATACAAAGGAAGTTGGGTTTAACCCACAAAGACCAGATGTATATAACCCAGCCCCCAGGGCCAGGAACAGAATGGAGCTCACCAGCCCCTGTGCTGAGCCACAGAGTTTCCCTCCTACTCCCAGTACAAAGCAAAAGGAAAGGAAAACCTCTTGGTGAGGACGATGGTCACAGTCCTGTTGAGGTTCTGCTCCTCCTCTGGATCCCATGAGTGACCCCAGAAGTCCCCAAACCCAAGATTATATATGCTTAGGTTCAGGTGGGAATGCCCAGCACCTCTCCCAGGGTGGGGAGTTTCACAAGGCGTGATTTACTCTGGGGTAATCCTTGGTGGCCCATGAGCAGAGATGACCCCTCAGGCTGGGGGTGAAGGTGCTGATGCCTCCTCAGAGGGGAGTTATCACAGCTAAGCCATTGGTGTGAAGACAGAGACACTTCCTTATCTCAGAGAGTTCTTTAACACCCAGCTTGTAGCCAGAGGTATCAGGTGTGCCCTGGGCAGCTGCTAAAAGTGGTCCATTATTAATAGTTCATCAGAAATGACACAGGGTGCAGAATACCGTTTTAGTTACACCCACACAGTGATAAATTGGCCCTGACCGCTGTAACTTGGACATATACTCACTTACAAATTAGCTTGCCTTGTAAAACATCATAAAATCCTATCACAGAGGAACTACACCATCAACTCTGGCCTGACTTGAGCCAAAAATGGGGACAGGCCCCCACAATACATTCTGTGTTCAGTTGGTGCACCTCCTTCCCCACAGGGCTGTTCTCAGAGTGACCTGATGGTGCAGCCTACCTTTCACAAACTACTGATAAGTCTTTCTGCAGTGCCAAGATCTCCTCTGCCATGCTCAGACCAACAAAGGATTTCCTGCACACCCCTGTGCCACAGTCCCCTGGCTCTGCAGTGAGTGCCCCATGTACCAGGGAATGACAGGGAACTCCAAAGGTCTCACTCACTGTTTCTGTCATCATAAGAGGGAAATTAAAAGGTCTAATTCATGGGAATGAACCTTCCTTTTCACAACTTTCAGTAACTTGCTGCAAAAGACTTGTTATCTGAAAACAGTGTCCATGTACTCATTGGAGGTTATGCAGTGCCACAGGGGATTCAAAAAGGTGAGAAGTTCAGGCAGTTCATCAGGGGCACAATGTGAAATCCTAAGCATCTGTAATACAGTCATCACCTCAGAACAGACACATCCTTCAATTTATAGTACATAAGACCTACAGTGGAAGTTCAACCCAAAAGTACTTCACATGCATTATTTCATTCTGCTCCAGTAATTTTGGGATGCTCCACCACAACTTCAGGCTGAGAAGTCCCACATCACCACTACTCGCTGTGCAGTAAGAGGGCCGTGGCAGCACTTGGGACCCAGTCTAGGATGGTGCCCCTGCTGTGCTCACTCTTGGGGAATGGAACAAAAGGCAGACCCGTGCCAAAGAAATTATCATCATTAATTCCTATTTTGCATTTGTGGGAAGTGATTCACTTGTAATCACTCAGTAACTCAACACAAAGGGGGTTCAGCCAACCACAGGGCTTAATTCACTCGTGCTTGTAAGATACTGTGAGATCCTGTACCCGGGAATTTCTAAGGACAAGAGGTTAAAGGAAAAGCTCTAAGACTGTTGAAATGCAAGGGTTGCCATTTGCTTCCACACAGAACAACTTGGGAAACAGTTCCTGAGCCAGAGCTGCAATGGCTCAGGAGGGCAAGTCTTTCCAAAAGCCTTTAGGACCTTAAAACCCCCATTGTGGAGAATTCCATGCCAGGAAAACATTCCAGTCGCCAGGCTGAGGTAGGGGAGGCTCCTCTTTATTTGGGCTGGGGACCAGTTCGTCTTAGAGAAAGGTTTTTACTTTGTTACACCAAACCACTTCCATGAGGATAAGGAGAAAATTCATCACAGGAGCAGCCCAGTCAAAAATCAAATTAACAGAAACCTGGACCAGCAGAGCAGAGAGGAGCTCCCAGTCTGAGCTTCAGAGACCACTTGTTGAATGGATGTGGGGAAAGCAGTTTTAGATTTTTTTTTTTTACTATTTTAAAAATCTCTGTTCAAAAGAGATAAAAAATACACTGAGGGGATGTCAAAGGTACTTACAGATTTTTCTTCCATTTAAATTCCCTTTCAAAAAGAACACAGTTCACTGCACAGAAAGAAAAGGTTGGGCCTATATTGATAAAGTTGTCTACAAGATTCTGGTTTAAATTCACATCTTCAGTCCCACTTCCAGCATCACCTGCACTAAAGATAACTTCTAAAAGTTCTAAATTCATTGACATCACTGTTTTTGTGGTGGCATCCCATGCTGATACAGACCCGTGATGATCCCACCCCAGCTGCTCATGCCATACCACTAAATCCTACTTAGCCATCCACTTCCCCCTTTGAAAAAAGCAGCAAGCAGTGTATACAAACTATAACAGCTGCTAAACTCACACCAACCTGCCACGTGCCCTAAGATGAAAAACCTTATCTTTAAGAAAGTACTAAAGTACATGTTCCTTTCCTCATTTCCCAGTACAGTAGGGCTCTTACATGGAGCTCATGAATGGAAGAACCAAAACAGTGAGAGAAGTTGAAAACTTGGAAATCCAGATTATACTGAAACCTCAAGAGACTGCTCTAGTTTGGATTAGTGGCCAAACTCCCAGATTTCATTTGAAGCATGATGGCTTTATTCTTTTTCTTCCCTCACACTGCCTTTGCATCAGTACATATACCCCAGTCTCTTAATTTCTTAACAACTTCATGAGGCAAAGAAGCAAATCCTGCAAGTTCAACCTGTTGTGACTTCTTGTATATTCTCTCCTTGCAACTCCAGTCCAGGGTTTCACCCCAACTCCCTCAAATCACATCAAGTTCAGGGGAAATGGCTCCATTGTGCCATTCCTCAGCATCCCAAAGCAGCAGAAGGCTCGCTCACCATGAATGAATCACTTTCAGAGCTTGCAAGGAGCTTTGCTGAGGAAGCCCTTGGAGCAGAGGGTACCAGGAGCTGAGGAGGCTGCAGAGCTATCCCTGACTCCTGAAGCACTAGATGGCACCCGAGCATTCAGCTCTTGTACAGCCCTTTTCTCACCCACACTTGAAAACAACCCAGGGACCTGAATTTTGGTCGGGTCAAGAATGAGGATTGTTAATTCTGTACATGGGAATATGTCTTAGGAAATGCCATCTAATAAAGCAGTGCTGCATTATAAATAAAACAATTAAATCATTGTTCTGCTCCACATAAACAAATAATAGTTATTCTAAATAAAAAAAATTAGAAGTGAGCAAGCAGCTTCATTTACTGCAAGCAGTTTAAAAACAGCCTAGAGGGGGAAATACTATGTTGATGTGTTTCTTTACTTTGTGCCACTAACCAGTCAAGAAAAGGTTGCGATTAATTTCTGAAAACCCACCCGAGTGTCTCTGTAAACACTGGACAAGTCAGAGTTGGTGGCACAGGAAGGTTCAGTCGTCCTGGAACAACAAGGCCTTTGTGTGTTTTGCCAAATGAACTGCAGGGCTGCAAGGAGAGGCACTGTTATCTCCAGACAGCACTCTGATAAGGAAACCCAGGCTCCCAGCAATTAAATGATACGGTCAAAACCGCCAAGGAAATCCGTGTCAGAGCGAGGAAACGAAGCCACTACAGGTCAGGCTCTTACCCAGGAGGTACTGGCTCAAAGCACACATCAAACTGGAAGCAGACAAATTACATTTAGGACCTTGCCCAGAGCAACTAAGGATTTGGAAGAAGATATCTGGTCAAGGTGGATCATTGCATCCTCCTCAGAGCTCCTATACAACCAATATTCTCTTTCTTGCAGCAATGACAAAAGAGGATGTTCTACCCTGTCTGAATTATTGCCACAAAACTGTACAACAGCACAGAAGGAGCAATACCATGATATGAGCACATCTTAGGAATATTTTGGACCAATGAAAAAAATAAAGGATCACAGCAAACAAACAGGGAAAGCTATTTTATGGTGGTATTATGGAAAGCAACACCAGTAGATAAGGATGGCTTAGGAAGCAGAGAAACTGGAAGGGAAAAAAAGGCTATACAAGCAGTCACAAATGTGTTATGGTTTTACTTAAAATAATAAAAACCAGATCTAGGCCTTGCTAAAGTCTAAATCCAGTGACTGAAATTGATTTTACAAACCCCGTGTAAGTTACACCAGGGTACATGAGGTCAGAATTGGACCCAAAGAACCCAATCTCTCACCAGATCAACACGTTAGCAGGTGGTCAAGGCAGTCCAGCTGGAGAAGGGGCTCAAATTTTCAGTGAGCTAATACACACTAATCTTTCACTTCTGCAGACCTGGATTCAAAACCTCAGATCATGAACTAAAATTAGTCTGCTGCTTTCATTCTAGTCCCCACTTGTGTGCAGCACAAAACCACCACAAAAAAGTGTCATGACTGGCAGTCTCTGGGACGGGCTCAGCTCCTGCCACGGCAGGAAACGCTCTGAGTTAGGACTGAAGCACATGGGCACAGCTGTGTTTAGGATTTTATACTCTCTGCCCGCACTAGGCCTGTCAAAGCCAAATGGTTTTTTTCTCCTTGATTTCTGCAAGTGCCACATTCATGCTGAAAAAAATAAAGAGAAAAAGGAAAGAAAAAACCACAGAATGAATCACCACAGTCACTGATTCACACTGTGCATCTGTGGTAAAGACAGTCACATTGCATGGGAGATAAATTTGCACAGTTTGTTTACAATATCTAGCTGTGGGCTTAGTTAATTTTTATTGATTGGGATGTTTTTCTTTAACATAGTACATGGCTTCTTTTAGTCCCACTGCTAAACTGGGTCCATAACTTCTGACCTGGTCTAAGTCAAAACACCAGAAGATTCTCCCCCTCAGGTGACTGTTCCAGCTTAGCTGACTAATGACCCAAACTGGACACATGCTTCAATTGGTTAGCATGAAGTTTGCTTAGTTATCCATGACAGTTCACTGCACAAACTCCAGCCACACCAAACAAAGCCAACCAGCCTCGTGTCACTAAGGAAAACCCACATGCAGCTCACAAGCCCAATGGAACATGCTGTATTCACACAGGCGCTCCCATTCAGCAGTTAGAACCTAAACAAAGGGCTCCTGAACCGAACCCTATCCCTCTAAAACCTTGTCCTATTGAGACAGGGATTTTTTTTGCAAGTCAAGTTTCTCCCACAAATCATGAAACTTCCAGCCAAAACTGGGAGGGAAACATCAGGACTTCAGTAACATACAAGGATTACACACACAAGCAGCTTTGGGCAGCTCTGACATCTGCAAGATCAATATGGCAACACACAAGAGCAAGCTAAAAGGGAAAAGGAGGAATCATACAGGGTACAGGAGAGCAATTAGTTGTTCTATTCAACAATTCTGAGCCATAAGCCACAGCACAACACCACATTCACAGCACATGGTTTTGCTGGATACTAGGGAGGGACAGGGGGAATCCCATTCATCCATTCATCTGCATCACTAATTAGATAACGAGGCATTTGGCTATTTTTCAAACCCCTATAGTTAATGTACATTCCTTTTCTGGTAAGTAAAAGTGGCTTGTCCACCTGGGCTAAAAATCAGTAATGAATTTGTCCAAAAGTTGGTGGTATGAGTTGTGTCATGAGATTATATCCCCACTGTCCACAAACCTCATCTTCCTGGCTTGTGGTGGCCCTGCATCCCCAGCTGCTGCTGTCCTTATTGATAACATTTATACAACAATAAATTTATGAGGCAACAACTGCACAAGCCTGACTTGCAAATACAGTATCTACAGAGGAGAAAAGTGCTCTGGAGGCCAGAGCCTGGGCTGTCTTCTCTTGCCTTGACTTACAGAGACCCAGGGTGCTCAAGAGTTCATAGTTCTCATTGAACCACTTTTCCCATGCACCAAAAGGGAAGCCCGTAACAGTCACTTCTTTATATCCTGGATTTGTGTGTGAAGATGTTGGTATTTCTCCACCTTTTCATTCGGGGCTGTTTCCAAAGTAGCAATGTCATGTTCCTACCACACTGTCCCATCCACCACATAGGCCTTGTTGTCCTTCACAGAAAGGAGGTCTGGTTTGTACAGTTCATTGTTATTGTTGTCAAGGTGAGGCTCCTGAAACACCACCCAACCCTTTTTCTTAGCTGTCCCCAACAGCATTTGCCAAGTGTAGTTGTACCTTTTGATCCTGGCATCCTGAACAACAGGACAGTCACCCATGGTGTGTCAACATCTCATTTTCAGATTGGCAGTGCCTGCACGACTTGATGTTATTTTCCCATCTACCCCTTGCCAGGAATTCTCTTGTGGGGTAGACCTTGGCCCTTAATTGCAGCACTGTCAGGAGCTTCCTATGAGGTGTGTCCCTGTGCTGTTCTATCCAAGAGTTACTGATCTTGTTGGATTCAAAATTATCCACCCTCCAGTCTCGGGACACCAGTTCAGTCCATTTTTTGAATTCCATCTGAATTGCATCTTCCTCCAGTTGCAAGGTCTTGGGTAACTGGTTTTTTGTGTGCTTACCTCCCATTCTGTTGTTCCCTCATCCCCATAGTCAGAGGATTCCAGTACTGGTTGGGGTTCCCAAGGCATCCTTCCTTTATCCCTTCCAGCTTTTATTTGGAGTTTCTCATGTATCTTCTCGATCTGCTCTTCTTTCAGGATTGCCTTGATTGTCTCATCAGAGGACTGTGGGAGCAATTTTTTCTCTTCTGTCCAGCACCTGCAGTGTGCTCCTCTGCTGGATTGTGCATTCGGTGAGAGGAGCAGACTGGAAGAACCTGAGCAGGATCATCACTTCTGCCAGCAGACATACAAACCCCAGGTAACAGCAGCAGTGGCTGTTAATCCCAGGAAACCCTTTCCCCTTTTTGCCAAAGCAGTCCTTCTCCCCAAGAGCAATTCTCACTCTGAGGCCAAGGTGGTGCTCAAATATAGTGAGTAACAACCACCTTTCTTAGGAGTGCCCTGCCCCAAATCTACCCCTTCAGATACATTCCAGAGGGGCAACAACCCCAACCATTTCCTCCACAGAGGACTGGGACACACAAAGCAGCTCATGCAGCTCCTGATGAGAAAATGGGCACAGTCAAAACTAGCAGATCAAGAACTCCACGTTCTACAAATTCACCAGATTACCTGGAGGCCACATTTTCTCAAAGAGTTCCATGTTCCTCACCTGGACTGTGCTTTGAGAATAGCTTCTGTTTAAGAAGGTTTCTGTTAACTTCTAGATAAACATGGCAACATGTTCAACTGTGTTTTGAGTCCTCATTCATCTGGTTTTGGTCTTCATATCCCTAAGAGTTTGCTTCAGTTCCAAAGATGCCAGAAAAAGGTGCTCAAATGAACACGCCAATAAGAAATCTGGAATTTCTCTTCCACTGGTGTATTAACACACTGAGTAGTCCTTACTAATGGATGGGCCTCACTGGTTATTGTTATGTCTCATAGGGTCAGTGTCTCTAGAAACTGCCTCCTCAGGAAGGGGAAAGCTTGAAGGGGATGCCCAAGGGTTGCAGAGCAGAAAGAGCTACAAAACCCAAGGAATAAATAACAAATAGAGCCTGAAACAGACCATGGAATTGAATGTTTAAGCTGTGTGTTTGCAACATGCTCCTTCTGTTCCCATTACCCAGAGAAAACCTGGAAATCAAAGAATGCTCTCCAAACTGAGCAGGTTGGACTGCAGAAGGGGATTTTCTGTGGCCCTACAATAACACTTTGGTTCTCAGAAATGTTTCCAACTGAAAAGTCAAGATATTTTTTGATTCACTGGAAAACAAAACTCGCAATGATAACAACAGACAAGCCACTCCTGGACAGTTCAGGTTTGATTTTAGGTCATTAATGATGCTGTATTGATGCAATACATGAATATGTAAAAGCAGCAAAGCCTCCAAAAACAGGCCAAGGAGTCCAGCTGATACCCTAATTAGGCAACACAACAAACATCCCACAGAGCTCTTTAGAAAAAGCCCTGAACACAGCAAAACTGGAAAAGCAGAGACCTATATTTTTTAAAATATTTGGAGTTTATATGGCAGGGAACCCCTCCTGGTAGCAGCTCCCTCCTCAGAGCACAAGAGTCTCAGCTGAGCAGCCTTTGGCTGGTTCCCCCACTCCACCTCCAGTGCTTACACAGGTGGGAGCTGCCAAACCTGGGCTTTGGCCGGCAGCTGTGGCAGGAAAAAAATATATCCTCAGCCTACGGACCAAAAGCAGAGAGAGGAAGAAAGGAAAAAATCAATTGACTTCTGCTACCAAGTAAAAACTTTACAGCTGTTTTAAAAAGGTTTGAGCTACCAATTTGCTTTTCTGTCACCCCAGTTATTAGGCACTCCTGGCTTTCCTAACTGTTTTCTGCTCCAACCATTTGTGTAATACAAAAGGAACACAGAGCAAGCACAATGTGCTTAATTAGAAATGCTGTTTGCTAAGCACTCAGAGGAAGCTACAGAATGGTGTGTTTCACCATAATGATATTTGACCTAATGAAATTTCACTTAAAATAGGATTTGTTTCCCTTACATGACATAAACATGTTGTTCATGCTAATTACAGCTGATTCACACAATAAAGCAGCTCCCATAAAATTACAGATACATGAACAAGTCAGCACAGGGTAAACTGGGTTACAAACCTTTAGGGTACATCACCTGTGCTGTGGTAACACCACGTCAAGGTTTTCAGCCCATGCTAAATTAAAAGTAGCTGATCCTCACTCAAAGAGCTGCTGAAAGAATTCCTGCTCCTTTGCCAGATAGTCCTCTGGCTTTGAACAGATGTGGGCAGATGAGACCAAGTCCTGAAGGAACTACAAATCAAGACACTGCCATTAAGCAAGAAGCAAACACCAACCCTGCTTAAAACATTGCAAGCCCCATCACAAGCTGCAGTGAAAACACAATTTTGCCTCCTGTCTCTGGGTTTGTTTCTTAGAAACTCCCTACTCAAAATGCTTAGCCAAGCAACCTGGCCACTAATCCAACGTGTGAGGGGTTACAAGAGGCATTTCAGAAAAGTCTGGCCTGACAGTGCTTTAACTCCCATTGCTCCTTGACAAACCTCTTTCCATATGGAGAACATTACCCTGGCAGCTCATGGTGACCTTTGGTCCACAGGACTTGCTGCTCTAACAGCAAGAAACATGTACGTAACTCGAAAGGAAAAGCAAAGAGCAGGTTGAGTGTGTACACAGATGCAGGGATGGAGTTTCCAGGAGGCTCCAGGGAGTTCTGGCATATAAAGAACTAAAATGAGCAAGAGAATTATCTGAGTCTTCCTAGATTCCCCAATGAAGTGCTTTTCTCATATGTGTAACACTTTGGACAATAGCAGAAGCACTTCCAGGAACTAAGAATTCTTCCTGTAAGCTTGGGATTGTGTCTAATATAACCAAATTGGAAGGCTCTGGAACAAACTTTCCAATAACTCACCCAGAATACTGTTACCTACTGTGGATAACTGAGCTGAAACTGGGAAGTTTGAGTTATTGCAGAATTTCAGTATTGAGGGATGGAAAATATTTGAACTTCCAGCTAATATTCCAGATGTCAAAATAAGGGTTGATATTGCCTTTATCTGTTCTAAGAAGCAACAGTTATAGTGACATTACACCTTGTGCTTCAAAACATAGCAATTTATCAATGAAAAATACAAACCAAAGCCCCAACCCTCTACAAGTCACCTCCTTAAAGCCTTTAATGCCTGAAGCTGTCTGGCACTGTTATGAAGATATTAGTTCTAAGAAAATAGTGGTTCATTCATTTGTTTTTGCAGCTACACAGATTTCTTTCTTAATTCCAGAAAGCCATTTCTGCAAAACCGTTCAAGCTTTGGATAGGCATGAACCTCCAGATCTTTATCTGATGCCAATTAGACAACCCAGATCTGGAACCTCTCTTCTCACATGTCACAAGCAGGGTTAGGACCAGGTACTAAAAGTCACTCAAATATAGTTTCCAGCTTCCATTCTCCTCATTAATGACAATTTAACTTCTCCAAGGAATGATGACAATTCAGTAGCAGGTCTTGCCATCTTTTGGCTCCCCTTCCTGATCTTGCTCTGGAAGGCCAAGTGCAGCCAAGCAGCAGGACATAGACATCTCCTCCTTGGGTAGGAGGGTGATGAGATGGGAGGTTCTCAGGCTGCAGGACACTGAACATGCCTGTGCTCTGGGATGGCCCTGCCTGAGCAGTGAGGTTGGACCAGGTGACCCCCTGCGGTCCCTTCCAACCTCAGCCATTCCACAGTTCCACATATCAGCCCCAGCCAAAGCCTCCCACTTCTCTTGTTTGCATTTGGCTGTGCTGGAATTGATGACTGACCCCAAATCCCATACCCAGGACATGCATTACCTGGCACAAGCCTTTTCAGAGTAAATTCTGCAGCATTCCTGGACTTGTGGGACTTTGACCAGCCATTCAACTGAGACACATTATAGATTTGAATCAAATACATTAAATCACTTTTGCATTATTTGGACTTGACAGATTTGATCTCTCCTCTTTGGAAATCCCTTCCTTACCAAGAAAGCTCAATTAATGTTCCAACACATTCAAGTCCTTTTCCTTTCTAACCCTTTAACAAGGCTCATGCCCCTGAGAAATTTCAGGGCCCTCCTGGCTCCTGCACTCCCCTGAATTTCTTTCCTGACACTGCTCTGTCCCCAGCTGGATTTTGCCATCTATCCAGATACTATACCATGCACTCTTGGTCCTTCCTGGGACAACTTTACCCATTCTGCTTCTCATGAAGCATCCAAGCCCAGTAATAATACTTTCTAGGAATTTGAGCTCCTCAAGTTTCTCCTGATTGTAATTCCTTCTTTTGCAGACATCAGCATCTCAGACATTCAAATGAATCAGGACAGAAAATAGTGGGCAAAGCTGAGCACATTTACTGCACATCCTGCCCCCTAGCAAAGATTCTGGAGCTGTCTATTCCCATACAGAGCAGAAATCAAGGCAGCCCAGGCTGTTCCCCACCCCCAGCCCCTTTCTAGCAGCATTCCTTCCTTCTCAGCATTCCCTTTCTGTCTATTAGTGTATACCTGTGCTCCCCCTTGTGCCACTACTCTCATCCTCTTTCTTCCTCCCTTCCACCTTCAAACCATGACTTTCTCCTGCCCGTGTTTGCATTCCACAGGCACTGCTTTGCCAGCCTGTGTTTGGAGTTGGGCTTCTAATGCTCTGCTCCTCCCATGTGGATTCCTAAGGAAGATCTCCCACTGACAGCCAGCCTCATAAACTTCAGTGTCCCCCTCTGCCAGCCTTTGGGCACACACACATCCCCTTGCCATGGCTCAGCCAACTCACACTGGGCTTGCAAGCCATAGGAAATCAATCACATCCCTAATCTATGAGAACAAAGCTCCATGCTGAAGTTCTCTCCTGGAAGCAACAGAAAAGCTGACGAACCAAGACCTGAACACTGGCTTTTGGCACTGCAGCATTAGCCCACAGGAACCAAACCAAGCTGAGCGACTGCCCTGAGTGCTTGAAACCAACGACAGGCAACTCCAGCCCTAAAGTACCCAAACTGCAAGAGCCATGGCAGCCCCATTGCAGCAGTAAGACAAACTCACGAGTCTGACACAGGGGTTTGACCAAAGGCATTGCACACCTGGGCTTTCTGACACTCTGCATCCATGAGCATCACCGGGTTCCTGCTCATGTGCTGAGCAACAGCCTGATCAGATTTACTCAGCTGAACACATACTCAAGAACTGTGTCTTTCCTGACCTGTACTGCCATGTCCCTCAGGAGGAGAAGAACATGGGACTCCTCCCCCAGCTGCTTGAGGCTGACCCAGACACAGCCAACACCACCCCAGCAGTGCATAACCCTCTGCACTAGACTCAGCCTCACTCAGTGGAAAAGTCAACAATGGAGAACAACATTCTAAAAAAAAAAGTCATTTTTTTTAATGTACTTGAGAAAGTGAGCATCTCTTTAGCTGTCAACTCAATTATTCTCTTAGGAATTAATTTGTTGATATTTCCACAACTACAGCTCTCCAAAGCCCACACAAGAACAAATTGCATGGGATGGGAGAAAAAGGGGGGAAAAGGTTTTGTTTTATTAAGAGTAGTTATAGTAGGGCCCAACAATTGGGAAATACAGAGTGTGCAAGGACTACTGCAAAGTGACAACCATTCCCATGTTATTCTATAGAACACTTAGGTGCTGTGAATATTTCCCAGCTGAAAGCCATCCAAGTTTTCCTCTATACATGTTTAGTCCAGGAACATTAATGATGAAAACCTAGACAGCATTACAGTGCGAACTATTAGATGTACATTGATGATACTTGAATTTATATTGCCTTTGGCTGAGTCAGGTCATAGAATTTCAATGATCTGAATTCTGGCCTGCACCTGCTGTCAAATGAGTAAACAGTAAATCAAACTTCAGACTTTGTTACCAAGTTGAAAGACTGTTTTCCTCCAGATCTGGTATATACCACATGATGCAATCAAACACATTATTGCCTGTCAAGCATCCAAAAGTTAACTCAATGACTCATAAAAGCAATAAGTAAGACACAGTCCCTGCACCTGAAATACCTTACATTGTAAGATTAAAACGAGACTCCCAGAAAGTCTGACTGCTGGGGAACTGAGTCAGTCCTCCAATGGAAAGGGAGGACATGGGTTGCTCCATGTGATAAATCAGTTTTTTCCCTGGAGGAAGGTGTGACTCCTTCCCCAGTTCTGGTGTAACCTACAGACCCAGGAGGTTGTAGGACACCCCTGAGTGTGGATCTGTTCAATTTGTCAGACAGCAATCCTTGTTATCTCCAGCAAATCAGAGCTAATCTCTCCTCTTACCACTGCTCACATACAAGTACCTCCACACAATCCCAAAGCCTTAACTTTAAAGCAGGAAAATCCCAGTTCTGTGCAGCAATAACCCAAAGTCACCACTTCAGAGTGTTCTCAGCAGGCATGCTTCTGATTTCCAATAAAATCCTGGCTCAGGGAGGAGGGAAGGATCCTCCTGTACCCCAACAAGCCTGGCCTGACAGACAGCAGCTGCTCCTGAGATCTCTTGCAGAAGGCAGAGCGTGTTTCAAGAACACATTTAAACCTCCAAACACAGCTGTGCCTATACAGGACCATACATAGATGAAAAGAAAAGGATTAAATAATTACAGAAATCTCCATTATACTTACTGCTTCCATTTTGCACTTAGGTACTAAGCCTACTTGATTTCAAATATACCTGGACTTATTTTGTATTAGAAGGCTCTAGTAGGCATAACAAAAATGCTTTTGCATTTTGTTAATGAACACTTGCTAAAATTAATTACATTGGGAAGTGCAGGTATTTGGGCAATTGCAGACACAAAGCTCCAAACCTGTACGTGGGTTATGATAACACCAAGGAGCCCTGCAGTGACAGTGCAAAATGACCCTCCCGGTGGTGACTTTTCTTTTATGAAATTAGACCTTCAGCACCCGAGAAGTAAATTGAATGTTAAATGGCTCATGGTACCAGTGAAGAGCATCAATAACTACTCTGAAACAGATCCAAATAAAAGCTTGCACTGCATTTTATGAAGTCTGAAACTCTCACCACTGCCAAACTCTTTTTACATGTATAGCCATTTTAAAATATCGTTTAAAAAGTTTTCTGAGGATCATTCTTTATCTGGGACTCATATGGGGAATGCAAAGAAAAACTGCTCACATTTGTCTTGTTTCCAGTGCTCAAGTCCTGCCACAGGCCTCCCCTGCTATCACCTGCCTGAAATCTTTCCTTGGGACAAGAAATGCTGGCCCAATACCCCTCCCATTATGCAGGTGTGCTTATAACATAGTCACTATTCTTTAGTGAGTCCAGAGCCAAAGAGTCAGTATAATCTGCCTACAGACATCCACCTTCCACAGTATTGTCGTCAGTGTTAGGAGCAACTTATCTTGCAAATACACAACACTATAAATGCCATTTTTAGAGTAAGAAATATCCACCGAGATTAGAGCCAATATTTTCATTTTGTTAACAGCAATAAGACTTCACAAAACTTCAGAGGCTTTACTGGATTTCATTTCCAGACATTAATCCAGCAAATTTCCTTTAGTGGATGCAGAAATCCCTGAATCACTAAGTACCAAATCAATACTTTTACACTAGAAAACAAGAATAAGAAATGAACCCAATTAGAAGACACTGCAATCTTGATTAGTTATATATCTTAATATACCTGGGAGCACAAAACTTTTTTACAGACTATTGCTATGCTATTTGGCACTAGAAGGAAAACTCAGGTGGAAAAGGGGAACAGATGCAGCAGTTTTCCCTTGAGATGCAATAATCATAAGGTCAGTTTAGTCTACCCCAAGTGACAGGTTAGTGCACCAGCAGCTCACAACACTTCTCCAAATCAGGCCCCAGGTATTCTCTGCTCCCTGCTGTATTCTTCACAATTTTAAGCACCTATTTGACACAACTAGGCTCGGTGGTCCAAATGAATGGGATAAAGAAGGCAGCATCATAAAAGCAGTCACAAAACGTAACAAATACAAACATTCCCTGTGTTAGCACAGACTGCATTTACTGGCCCTTCACAAGACCCCCAAAGACAGATCCATTCACACATCCTCTCGGATAATTTACTCAAAACCCCAACCACTTTACTCCTTAATGTTCCAAATACAGCAATGCTCTTTGCAGTTTACCAAAGGGTTGTGTCTGAGTTAGTGGTTCAGAGCTGAGAGCCATTTCCACTCCTCCTGGACAATGACATCACCCAACGTGGGCTGCCAAAAATGTTACTTTCACATTTCTTCAACAGAAGATTTCCTTTCACCACTCTTGAATTTATTTTTTTTTTCAGTTAGTCAATCATTCAAAAAAAAAAAAAAAGAAAGTTTAAGTATTTCCAGGCCTAGAGATGAGCTTTGAACACTAACAAGTGACTATGCCTTGTAAAAATGTTGTGTGTAACTGTACCTTTCTCTCTGGTTCTTTGTAGCAGATTTATATTTACAGTCATGCTGAGCTAAAATGACACAAGTTACTGCAATTACCATCCGGAACTGACTTTTTTCCCCCTCTTGGTTTCACCCTGTTCCACTGAAGAATGCTCCATTCTGTGACAGGATGCCTGTTTAGGGAGCTGTAGGTGCCAGTGCAAACACTGGACACCAACAGTGAGATCAATGAGTCAAACAAGGACATTTGTGCATTTTCAAGGAAGCTGCTCAAAGCTCCCTGGATGACAAGTCCAAGCAAGGCATCCCACTCCTCCAAACAGCCTAAACAAGCAACAAAAAAATCACTGAGTTGCAGAAATTTTGATTCTTTCACCAGAATATTTGAGATAAGCCTTTTCCTTCCTCAGTTCTGGTGAAGGTTTTGCGTCTTGCCTTGGCAGAACCCACACCTGGAGTACCCAGGAGTTTTCATTCAGGGCTCATTGGTCTCAGGAGTTTCCCATCATTAAGGCTGATCAACTCAACCTCCAGCTCCTCAGAGCAGAAATTGTCTTCACTGCTAGGTTTGAACCCAAAAGATAACCCAGTGCTAGCTAATGATCCTTTCCCTTTGGGGAAAAAAGGGCAAATTTCAGGGTGTTCCAGCTGGGAATACAAGTTCAGAGCTATACATGGAAGCCAGTGCTGTTTCTTTGACTTACAGGAATATTTTATGTTCATCTTTTGTAGCTCCTGTTACTAAGGAAGTAAATAGAAATATTACTGAAATGCAGATACTTTTTTTGACAGGAGCTGAACCAGTCATAGTCCTAAATTTGAAGCATTTTGTAAAGCACAGAAAATAAAGCATCTTTCAGAGAGCAATGCAGTGTTATCAAGAGAGAGACAGGACAGCTGAATGCAATTCTCTAACTTTCTAATCTAATGCTACAATGTCCTAAACATCACCAAAATCCTAATAAATATTTGCATAGAGTATATGTGTACAATATATTTTAATGACAGACCTTTGGAGGAAAAAGTATTCTTTAGTAATTTTTCCTCAGTGCTTCCACAATGAGTTTTTAATATAGACTGATAACTTTAGGAAAAAGCAGGGCAGCTCATGAATGCAGGTGCTTTGATTTGCTTGTAAAACAGCTCATAACTGATGTTCTCCAGGACCATGTTGCAGTGCTCAGGTGAGAACATCAAAATAAATTACTTTTTAGTTATTTACTGTTAAGGAGCCCACCCAACAGCACATTTGGAATCCCTGACTTGCACTGAATTGTCATCTGTGACCACATTTCAATGGAAACCTTGAGAAACTTCCACAGTTACTCTTCAGGTTGTAAGGAAAGGAAGAACAAGGTTTTAAGAGTTTAATTTCATGACTTGCAGCTTTTCTTCTATTACAACTATTTTGGGGTACTTTCTACTGCCTGCCTTCAGATGACTGATAAAAGACTGAGACCATCAAAGTCATTCTGTTTTCTTGGGGCAAGAAAACAAAAAAAAAAAAGAGAGCCTGAGTTCACATCCCAGTCAAATGCGGTGATGCCAGGCTGGAATCACTGGGAAGTGCAAGGACACTCACACAGGCACAAAATGAACTGTTTGTTCCATCCGCTCAGCAGCTCCAGGCATCGCAGGATCCACGGAGATTGAGTGTTTTTATACAATGAAAGGTGTTTTTAAAATACAGAGGGGAACACACGAGCCTATTGCACAGAGGAAGGGAGACTTTATCCAGTCCTGTATATGATCTATTATTAAGTAGAGTGACAGTGACTTCTGAAGTTAAAACATCATCCTTGCACTTCCAGTGGCTTCACTTGCAGACTGAAGTCCCCTTTCTTGCAAGGGCACCACGGCAAGGTGAGACTAAAGCCAAACTGCACAAACCACCCTTTGGAGGCATTAGCTGTAGAAAACAGGGGGCCTTTTCCCCCCGCTGCTTGTGGGGGCTGCCACAAGGACTGCAGTGCTCGGGTTACACATAATCCCCCAGCTGCGAGAGACAATTAGCACCACAACCTCCAGCAAAGCTTTCAGCTCTCAACAGGTGCCTCCCCATTGTGCCCAGGTTTAAATCAAAATGTGGCAGAGGGAATGTCCCACCTCCTGCCACCCCTCCCCTTGGAAACTCTCATTACAGCCCCACTCTCACTTTCTCCAAAAAAGACCAAACAGGACTTTCACCCCTTTGGGTGCTTTTTTTACCCCCCCTTTATCTTCCTTCATCTATCTGAGAGATCTGAATGCAGGAAGTGGAATTTATTTGTTGTCTATTACAAGTCTACTGCATCTCTCCTGACTCGTGAAAACAGGAGCAAATTCTTTGAGAGCCATATAATTGACAAAAATCAGAAAGTCTTTCCCTTTTTCTGGGCAGTTTCAGAAGTGATAGTCCAGAAAAAAATGCACAGGTGCTTCAGTCCAACATTAATATTTAACTGCATTAAGGTGTGAATTATGGATCTAAATTTTTGTTAGGTTTCCCTCCCTATAAAAAATATTATTCCTTAGATTAAAATTTGTTTCTGTCCTTCAGCGCATCTTCAACAAGGCAGAAATGGCAAAGTGCCTCTTACCATTCCAACCTCTACACTAAGTACAAACACTGTTTGAACACTTCTCATAATTTTTCTCTTTTTCCAATGTAGAGGCATGCTCTACCCAGAAGAAATATTTTTATGAGGAATTCCCTCCTTGATAATCAAGATTTTTCCCAGAGAGATCTCAGGGCTGACAAAGAGCCTGCCCTGCCTACTTACTTCATTCAGCAGGTAATCAGCAGAACACACACCAAGCCAAAAGGACAGGATTTTGACTCTGAGCCACCCTGGATTTCAGGCCAATTACAAAGATAAGAGGACAACTTGAAGTCATCAGCATGTTATACATTTCACTGGAAAATATTCATCTTTCTAATGGATTCACGCTGACTGCAGAAAACAGCCTACACAGAATGATGAATTTCACTCTCCTGAATGATTTTGATATCAGCAGCTTAGGATTCACTGGGAGCCTTAAGAACAAGCCAAGATTTAATTGCCACAGTTTTCAATAATTGTAATAAAGAGACAAGACCCTGATCCAAGTTATTTACAGGCTAACCAAGACTGAAAACAATAAGGAAACACCAGAAAAATAGCAATGACTATAAACAGAAGTAATCTCAGGAAGCCAGAACCCTATTGCAGTAGATTTTTGTGCATGTGAAAACAGAAAGCTCAGCTTATTCTGGGGTGTTTCTAAGGAGCCTCTCCTAAACGTGAAGGAGGCAAAAGTGAGAACATGAAGGTACTTTACCTGGAAATACATGGAACACATGACAAATTCACATCGTGACTCTAAAAGAGGGGCAACAAATTAAAGAAATAAAAATTAGAAATAAAGACTCCAGAAGGCAAAAGAAATCAGGAGGCACCCACATGGGGAAGTAAGTGGACAAAGGAGAAAAGGAAGTTTAAGGAGTCAACTGAAAGTGGTGCAAGGATTACTGGACTTGAGATGGGCAACATTTACAGAGCTCCAGCTGTTTTGCTGAGGAGAGACCAGAAGTGATGGGTACAGCTCAGCACGGATACCTCTGAAGTCAGGGAACACATGCTTTGAGTTTAACCCAGCTACAGAGTCCTGGCAAACCTCCTGCATTTACAGCAGCAAACACATCAACTTCAATCCTTTAGCAGCTGTGCTGCCCTTTAATTCCTCATGCCCTGAAGTTCTGTACCCTCATACCCCTCTTGCTCCAGAAGGCACATCCCTCAGAACAGCCCAGCCTTTCTGCTCAAAGCCAACTAACAGCTCCTGCCCACTGGAATTTTGAGATATACTGTTATTTTCCACTTGTTCTGCCCATTTTCTTCTTAATCGAACACACATTGAAGTGCCTTCCTAGGAAGGCTGAGCCATGCCAGCAGGAACTAAGACCCTCTAGTTCAGCTGGCAAGCTTCCCCCTCAGAATTCCAAACCACCCCAGATCTAGAGAGCCTCCTTTTGCAATTCAAGCTTCTTCTCCCAGACCCACCAGCTCTCCTCCAAAACCTCTGAGCACTTCAGCATTAACTCCACCCAGCACATCAGAGCCGACTGAGATCAGCAACGACTCGAGGCCACTGCTAAACGCACTTTCATTCCAGTCTCAGCCAAAGGTTCCACTCACCCATCGCAGATCCTGAGCAGCAACTCCCTCCAGGAAGACCAGACACCCCTCCTGAGGCCCCCAGGAGTCAATATATATACCTCTCCCCACAAGCCCAATCAGGCTGTTGCCCTAATTAAGCTCATTGCCACCAGGTGTTATCCATTCCCTCCTAATCACGGCACACACTTTCTTTACCTACAAACCTTCCCGTGTGGGAACTCGGCGCCAGGGCCCAGAAGGTGAAGGGGTGATGGTGGTCAGTGCTGTAACTGTCCCCTTGAAGCCAAAGGGTGGTGCAACAGTGCTGTAAAAAAAGGAGAAAGCATTGATTTTACACCTTTGTTTTCCCTTCCCCTGGCAGCTGAGGGACAGGAGGAGCTGCACAGAGGGGAAGGGTGCAGAAGGAGGGGGACCCTTTGTTTGAAGGTCACTGGGGGAATGAGAGGAGCGTTTGCCTGAGGCAGCAAATACAGATGAGGTGAGCACTGCTCTCCTCACGCCCCTTGTCTATGGCCTCTGTCTCTGCTCACCATCAGCACTGCTGTGGCCTGGGGGGGACAATCTCACAGGGGATGGGAAGAGAGAACACTCCCGAGCCTGGGCTGCCCACCAGCACACACAAAGGAGATGGGGAGCAAGGTGCCTGCTCCTCAGGTTCCACCGCAGGGCTGCCACCAGCCCATTCCTCGCTGTGGCAGAGCTGCTCTGTGAGCAGGAACCCACGGCTGCTGCTGGAGGCGTTTCCCAGGGCCAGCCCCTTGTCCAAATGCATTTACTTTCTGTCTCACGCAGTGTGCAGGCACTGCAGGCACCTGTAAATCACACCTGCCAAAAGCTGTCACCTGCAGGCCCAGCTGTTTGTTGGTTGGTTTGTTTTTCCAAGCGCTGAACCGACACCAAGCCCCTGGACAGGGCTGGGGCAGCAGCTCGGCACCCCTGAGCTCCAGGGCACTCCTCCTTGGTCCAAAGCAGGTGTCCCCAGCAGGGTTCACACACCCCTCGGAGCCCGGGATGCCTTTGGAGCACATGGTGGGAATGCCCCACACTTGTGCCCACCTCCAGCAAGGAGGAAATCCCTGTGGCAGGGGGTGTCAGGAATGGGCTCTGTGCAGCGCGACAAACACTCTCCCGGGCGGCTTCACTGGCACACGGATATCAATCTTGTTTGTTCAGAACCAGCTCCCCGAGACCTACGGGCTCTAACTATTTATTAAGACATTTTTTGGCTCCTCTCAAGCTTTGTATTTTGTTTTCTTTTGTCAGATTGAGCACTGGTTGGTTGTATTCTGAACTAGACTGACCTCTGATTCACTCTTCCACCAATTCTCTTCATATCTCTTAATTGTCTTGAAATAGCCAGACTTTTGCATGGTAATTAGTGTTATTGTGAACTTAGACACTGGAAATCCTAAAATTATTAGATTTCTGGAGGGCTGAATGAACCAATATCTGCCAGTGTGATGGTATGTAGTGAGCTGAGCACAGAACTTCAAACTGTGAACTGCTGGCTTCAAAACCTGGGTCTACCTTGTTATTTCTCCTCTGCCCTTCCCTTTGCAGCTCGAGGAGACTCTATCTCTTTATTTACCTACCTCCCAAGTTAGGGAATAAATCTGGAATGTGACAGAAGTGCTAGCACTGTAATTAGCAAGAAAAATGTTCCTTGTTCATCTCAACATATTCAACAGCAGATGCCTTTCACTTTAAAAAGACCAATCAAAATTTCAAAATATATATTCTGGGGCAGAGTATTTTTAAAACAGAAAGTATTCAAGATGGAATTGTCTTGACGTGCCTGCAGCAGACAGACTCAGGACAGCTCACTTTGGGTTTAAAATTTAAATGGAAAGCTTCTGGGACTTGCTTTTGTACTTTTCTGTTATAAATAAAAAATGTGTTAAAAACAGAGACATAACAAAGAGGGGGTTTAGTGCTGGTGGATTAAAGCATCACTTGTAATGCCCACGAGGGGGAATTTGGGATTTAGTGCTTTTGGATCCAAAGTGTCATGGGGCATTAGGAAGAATCCAGCAAAGCTGCCTGACCCAGGCTGTGGGAAGTTCCCTGTCCCACAGCACAGTGAAGCTACAGACCTGCTCTGCTTGTAGGAGCCCCTGGGAAATTGATCCCACGGGATTTTGGCCCCCAGAGGGTGGAAAGGTGGATGCTGTTCTGATCAGCTGATCTCCAGTTACTGTACAGTGAAACAGTAAGTCATGCAGAGGAGGAGAAAGGCAAAGATCATGGAGATCACTGCCAAAAGCAAATCAGGATGAACGTTTTCTGTAAAACACACAAACAGGTCACATACAAGGAAGCACAAACCTGAAGCTCTCATATGAATTCCAAGGTAAATTCCAATAAGCTGCTGAGGAAACAGAAGACAGCCCATCATGTTCCCACAGGAAAAGTGAAAATGTCCTCATCAGGATTCCTTGTTTCTGTGCTGCGGGACTGCAGATGCAGGCGGTAAGACAATAAATATTCCACAGCAGGAAAAATAAATAGTCTAGAGCATCCTATTCCAAGAGGAAGATACTTCAGGTTTCAGGCTTATTTAAAATATAAAGAGAATCTAGATATTTGATAGATACATTTGCTGGAACTGGACTAAAACCAATGATTTTCTTGTACTTCAGAATTTCAGTGTCAAGCAAACAACTAGAGCCCTTGCATATGCCCCTAGTGTCAGCCTTTCTCTTGAAGCTGAACAAGAATAGAGTTGGGTCTCAGCCCTTGTTTTCCAGGAGACTAGGTCCCTAAATCCCAGTATCACATCTTGTAGAGATACTGATAGAATATAAACCCAAAATTTCCATCCATAAAGACGTCAACACCCAGCTCTGCCAAAACATCAACCTCCTCAGCTGAGGAGTGTCAAATGATGCATGAGCACAGTTTCACATGCACACATGAAATAAAATTACAAAATGCTTTAAGGTCATCCTAGGAACATGATATGACTGGAAAGCCAGGATTAATTGAAAAATCATTGACTCACTTTTAATCTTTTCATGCACATTATGGAAAGAGCTGTCTGCAGAGTCAGGATGGTTTGGCACTGGAAGAACCTGTGTTGCTGTTTTCTGTTGCTACTGAAGAGCAGGTGAACCAGCCTGCAGAACCAAAGCTTTCAAGGCAGCTGGTCTCTCAGCCACTCTCTGGTTATATGGCAGTGACTTTGGAGAACTGAAAACCAGCAATTACCGTGTCAACTATCTGCAAAGAAAAAGAAAGATTTGTGATTTAGGCAAATAATGAAGAATACTTTAAATTCCATAATATGACTGCACACATCAAGAGTAGGTAAGAGTAGAGAGAGTAGTTCAAATGTTTGATTTTTAGAAAATATTCAACAGGTCTAAGGTTTCATCTTTAAACAGGTAACAACATCTCCTGGTTTGCAAAGCACAGGCAGTGCGGTGCAATTCCTGACACACTTCAGACACAGTCACAGAAGTGCCAGGTCTGGAGGAAACCAGTGAGTTACAGAACTGGCCTCTTGCCAGATCTTCAGGGTTCAAGCTCTGGGTGAAATGGGAATGTGAATATGCTACAATATAAATTTCCTGGTGCTGGAGATGAAATCACTTCGGTGATCACGGAAGGCTCTCTGGAGAACGAGCCCCTGCTGTACAACTGCACTGTTGGCTCTGAGTGTCCTTTTTGCCGACAGCCTCGGCAGGGAAAGGGAGGACTCGCTGATAAGGAGGGACTCTTATCTCCAGAGGTGGTCCTGGGGTCAGAGTCGAGGAATGTTGGCTGGATGGCTCTGGGAGCATGTGCTGCTGCTGCTGCTGCTCAGGGTGTTTATCTGCTCCTTCCGTGGGCACCTCCTGCTCCCACACACGAGACCAGATATTACCAGATATTAGGAAAGAAAGTTTTCTTGTGGGGGAGTTTTTCTGAAACCAACAACTGTCATATTTTTTGGACCTTCTTTCCTAGTTTTGGGGGCCAAGCACCAGCCTAGATGAACAGAGGCAACTGTTATGCCATTGGAAAACTCACCTGTAAGAACATCACAGAGATCCTTCTGAAGTTCCTGACAATGTTTTTGAGCAACAGCAAAGAAATACAACAGAAAAAGGAAGGAAAAAAAGAGCTCAGGGATTGCAAACACCATTTATTGCAGGAAGCTGGAGCAAGTAAACCTGAGTTACTTTTAAGCAATGGCTTAATCTGTGTGCTATGGAAGTGGCAGGAACTGGAGGGGTCAGAGGCAGAACCCAAACAGGAGGGTCTCCCCCTCAGCAGGGACCACGCTCGTGCCTCAATGGGATTGCCCAGGGAGCCCTTGGGACATCACCTGGAGGTGCCCTTGGAGCTGCAAACTGATTTTCACATCTGGAGGGAGGTCACTGAGGCAAAATGTACTTAACTGTACAGATTTGTATGTCTTTTGTTGTAAGTCATCTGTAGAAAATCTAAACTGAAATCTTCATCATTTTGAAGTTCTTGGCAATATTGCTTCTGCCTTTTTCTCGTTCACTGAGCAGAGACTGACATACCACTGTGTCAGTTAAGGTCAGGCTTATCTGAGCCCTCTCTGAACTGCTAATTCTTCCCTCTCCCAAAAGTGAGGTCTAAACCTGTTGAAACTGGCCTCTCTTTTCACAAAACAGGATGTGAAGTGAGGGCTGATAGCCCTGAAAGTACTGAAGGAAAACAAAATTGTTTGCTTTTGTAATGGTGTTAACAGTCTAAATATCACAACAGATTTTAGTATATCAAATAGTCGTGGAACGTTACAAGATAATATAAACCAGGGACCTAAAATTGCAGAAACTTATATTTGTGTCAAATGTTGTGCTTTTATACAATTCATATATACATACACAAATAGAGTGTGTTTGTGTGTGTATCAGGAACCACTTCCATCCCCCTGCATATGTGTGAGTTGCTTAATACCCTCTGTGCAAAAAAATAACCAGCTGTCAGGTCCATAGAGAAACTGCCACAAAAGGACAGCATTTAACAAAAATATTCTCATTTACAGGTATCAACCTATACCAGGGTCAAACTATGTAAATAGTTATTAGATATGTAGCAGGCCTTAGATCATTGCTTTTGGAATTTGACTGTAAAATTAAGAAGTGCTGGAATGGTTTGGTGTACCATACTTGGCACTGCCACTAAAATGCACAATTCAATGTATTTGCTGCACATTATCTGAATAAAAAGGCTGGCAGAGTGTCGATTGATGGTTTTCTGTGCCTGCCCCCCCTTGCAGACTCAGTGTTTGCCATCTCATCTCCAACAAAACTGGTTTTTAAGTCCCTTCCCAGGCAGTCCATGGGTGCCCTGCCAGGCACAGTGCTGGGGGCTGTGCCAGTTCTGCAGGGCTCAGCAGGAGCTCCGTGGGGACACCCAGGGGTGGCTCAGCCCTGCGTGTCCCTCTGGGGTCGCTGCCTGCACAGCCCACACCGATGGGAGCAGGCACAGCTCCCGCTGCAGCCCAGCCTTGGCACGTTTTACACATTTCCTCTGTGTTCCCAGGGTATTCCCAGGACTCCTACAGAAAAGGAACAAACACAAAGAGCCAACACGGCTTTTAAGATGAGATGCCAGCATTTTGAACTATTTAAAGATGCACTGTTTGCGCCTCAGACAGTTCATCAGTTAACTTTTCCGGGCCCTCGAGGTAGTTTGTGATCAAATGGTGTGAATAATTTAATGATTTCTGTGGATATCTGAGTTGTGCAGGCTATTTGTATCTGCCCAGCCCCAGCTTTCCTTCAGAGGGACAGGCTGGTGCCCCTGACAGGGAATGCCTGTTGTCTTAATCAAAATCAGGCATCACAGATAGCACAGACACAGGTTTGGACATAGAATATGAACGGATGATTAATCTTTTCCCTGTGCATTGTCAAATGCTTATTTCACCTCCCACTTCAGTCAGTTCTCAAAAACCATCTGGCCTACAGTTCTTTCCTTTTTTTTTTTTCATATGTTGCCTAATTTTTGTTAGTCATGAACAAAAGCTGAAACCAATGATGATGAGACTGCACCAGGTGCCTGATATTCCATCGTGCAAGACATCAACTTGCAAAACACTCAAATACTTTTTTTGGCTGAAGGGGTTTTTTTCCAGAGCAGGACTGGGATGTTCTTCCCACCCACGTGTTATTTTCTATTCCATTACACAGAGGGCCATGAAATGAAAGAGAATAATGCTTAATGAACAAGCAGATAATTGTGTTCTCCAGAAAACATAAATGTCAGTCTTTCCCTTGTACATTCATGTATCAAAAGCAGGTGAGGAATTCCCTAACTCTGCACATAACATACATAACTGCTCTTTGACATAATCAGAAGTCCTGTACAATGACAGGCACAATCATGGTTCAAGGCAGAGAGGAATAAATCAGTGAAATTCTGTCAAAATCCCTTACTGCTTGAAGCTCTTAGGCACACTGAGCCATCTGGCCATACATGAGAAGGGCTGCCTCTTAGGAAAAGCAACACTTTGCTTTCATATATGGACTTGTCTCACAGTTAAAATTTTACTCATTACACAGATGTTAGTTAAATAATTACAAATAAACAAGCCCATTTCCCTATCTGGGGAAGTATTCTACCAAATGAAAAATGGGTTTCTTTGTCTCAGGTGAAATCCCCTCCAAAGTGACTTGCCCAGACAACAGGGTTTACTTGCATAATTTTACCACACAATTATGTTGGTTTGCATCCACAGTTTAGCTGAGGCAAAGGTAGATCCAAGACCATTCTCTTGCCATTGGATTGTGAGGCTGGACTTGCAGAGGACATTTCATGTATCCTGAATGTCTCAGTCATCTCTCTGTGCTGTGATGGATCAGCCCCCTTTCCTTTGTGGCTACACAGGGAATCCTGACAAACAGAAATCCAATTTTTGTCTGCAACCCAGGCTAATTGTCTGATCCTTTTTGAACTGGCTGCTGGGACTAGGGAAAGCAGTCCTACTCTGAAAAAAGGCTAAAAGGGAGCACCAGGAATTACGTTCAGTGTCAGGACGTTTTGTTTGCAAATAAAAGCCCTTGGCTCTTCCCTTTCTGAGATGTTGGATGTTTGTGTGTTTGTGCCACACATTTGCATTAAATTCTCAGTCAGTGCTTCTGCTCTGGGGCTATGCAGGAACTGAGACACCCTTTCTTCATTTCACAACAAACTGATCCAGTTATGGCCAAGCCCACACATTTTTGGAAGCCAGTCGCTTTCAGCACACATGCTCACAGTGCATATGCTCCTTCTATAGCATTATTTTTATGTTTCTCTTGAAAATAAATGTCTCTTTGGTTCTAAAACATTAATTAAACTCTCTGCACTATTAAACACCTTTACTGAAGGCAACTTTCAAAGGACCACGCAGTGACAGTATCATGTTTCACTGTGAAATTTGGGACTGTGGAGTCAGGACAGACACTGCTCCATAGTAAGTTTGACCCTAAATGGCAATCCAGGACAGATACAAATAAATCTTTCCTGTCTCTTTCTGCACCTTCTTTCCTGTCTTCCCTTAACTCTCAGGTTTATAATGACCTGATCACCCATAAAACCAGACTATCCCCTCTCTCACAGATGTCACTGCACTGTCACCTCTATGAGCAGAGAGACCGTGATTTCAGGACTTGCCAAGCACTGTGTAAAACAAGAAAGTAGTCCAAACTCTGAGGAAGTGGCTCCTCAGCAAAGAATAAATGACCAAAAATAAAATGCACGTAGCAAAAAGTATTATTATAAGAATTACAGATTTCCAGCACCAGTTTGTGATCAAAGGTCTCTAAGCTGCTATTAGATAAAAGCTGTGCTCTGTTGTTGAGGGACATTCCAGCTCCTCTATTGTTCTCAAACACAGCTCAGGTCAAAGAAGTGGCATAGCAAATCAATTAATGTCCTACCTGCCTCCTGCACTAATTAGAGACTCAGCCCCTCTCTTCTCTCTGCTCTTGATATTTGAAACTTCTCAGAAGGTGAAGATTAAAGTGGCAGCTCTCAGACTTTTCCAGAGGGTTTCCTTTTCAAGCCTTACCTTCCCTGACAAGTATGGATTCAATTGAGGTGAAAGAGCATTAGGAATTTTTCCCATCTCTGCTGCTTTTATTTATTTTTATTCACCCCTATAAATATAATCGTTAAATACTTCCACAAAGGAATCTCTTTATTATCTCTCCTTCAATTCTGGTTCCAAAAATACTCATATAATCCAGAATATTAAACCAAATTAATATTAAACCTATTTACTCCTGTTCCTCCATGCTCCAGGAAATGGCCACAGTACACAGTAAAGGTCCCACCAGTATCTCTGGTTTCATAATCACCTTTTACATATAAACCAGCATTGCCTTTTTTTTAAATAAGAATAATCCTCCAGTACACGTGTCTGAATTCACAGTGGACCACTCAGATACAGGTTTTCTACACTCCCTCTTGGTCATCCCATTCTGAGCAGTGAGGACTATTATGTTCTGTCATTGTTACTTGGCTTCCTATATGTTCCCCATACCAAGACTATGGTCTATCAAAACTTGTACCTGTCTTTCCTTTCACTCTCCCTTTGTTTCAGGTATGTAGATCATCCACCAGCTCCAACCCAGCAATGAAACAGCTCAGCACTGTCAGCAAATTTAGTCAGTGTGCCCTCAGAGTGCTCAACTTCTGCACTGTCCGTGCAAGTGGAGCTGAGGAAGAGAGATGGCAAACAGTAGTGGTCAGGTCTGGACATCAAATATTAAAAATAGTATTATCTATCTTGAGAAATACCACAGAATGACCCTTCTCCATCTTCACTTACATTCATGTCCCTATTTTATTGGTTGGAACCACAGACATTTGAGAAAAAAATAAACTACACAAATAAATCTGCTGGTCCTGAGCAGACTCTGCTTCCAGGAGCCTTCTTACAGCCTGTGCACAGAGCAGGCAAATCAACACTTTGCTGAGCAGTTCAGGTAAGTACACAAAGATCCCATCGGGGTTCTTGACTAACTGGTATCTATGCAAAAAAATGAGAAGAAAAACAACAGCACTGATGCTTCTCCACAAACAAATAGTTTTGGAGAAGATTCTGCTTTGGCCCAGAATGTAAAGAAAGTACCTCAAATGGCTTCAAGCTTTATAAGAGAGGAAGAGGCTTTGGATGTTAGTCCAACGGCGAAAGCAGAGAGAGGAAGGAAGCTGTTATCCTTAAAAGCCCACGAACACTGTTTGTGCAGTTTGGTCTCTGTCCCTGCCTAGACACAAGAGGGATGTTTATGCACCTGATTTAGTGGCTTCTTTCCCCATCCTGCGTCAACACAGTTTGCAATGTGAAGCAAAAACCTGCTTATTGTTACAGAGACATTCTAGGGAGGAAAATGGGTAAGAAGAAAGTATGGCCAGGGAGTTTTGTGTGACCCTCTCACTCCTCTCATATATTATATTCTTTGTTAACTATAGCGTTCCTCATCATAATAAAACAACAACACAGTTCCTCAAAATGTTCTGTGATAAAAGAAGGTACATGAAAACATAACGTGGTTTGCTAAAATCTCAAAGCACCACACATGTGGGGTGTCATCACATGGACCAGACTCCTCCCTATCATCTTCCAGGCTACAATGTGAAAGGATGGGCACATGCCCATTTCCCTCAAACACACCTTTTATGCCAAGACAATTGTCAGTCAGTACCAGCTGATTTCATAAGCTCCATGAAAAGGTTACTTGTCTGTTCTTAAAATCAAAACACAGTAACTCTCTTTTTTAATGTATGTTGCCAACATTAGAGCGCAGGGATCTAATCCAATCCAATTATCAAATTTGCAGGTTTCTGTTTCCATTACACAATTTCTATGTGAGCAACAGAAGAACTTGCTCTGTGTTGATACAGCTTCTCGGACAAGCCCTGAATTTGCATATACACACACAATTAAATGCACCACGGCGCTGAACCCTGCACGTGTGTGTTTCAAACACCAGTGGGGCTTCTGGGCACGTGGACACTGCTCTGCAGTGATGCAGGGAATGATTCCACCTCGTAAATGCCTCTGGACAAACCCGAGACAATACAGTGGGAACGCTTTGGCAGCAATTCTAGGTTTGGAAGGGTTAATCCAGAGCTTCACTATTCTTTAAACACAGCATTTATGAACCATATCATACCCACAGAGGCTCTGTGCGCTCGCTGAAGCCAGTGGCAGTCACGGCTTCTTCCAGGACCGAGCCATACACACATAAACCAAGTTCAAATATATTGTTTACACACTGCCAACCTAATAAATCACCGAATCCCTGGCACCGCAGCGCAGGATTTTCCTTCAGCGCCAGCCGTGTCTCCAGAGCTGCTTTTGCATGCCCTGGTAGCGGCTGACCGTGGCAGCACTCGCAGCCCTCAGGCAGTGTTTTGCTAACCTGGCCGTGCCCTGCCGTGCGTGTGCTCATCGTGCAGCTGCGCTCTGACTCACGGCCCCTGGGGAGGCACCGCGATCGCCGCGCTGCGCTGCGGGATGGCCCGGCTCGCTGCTGGGTACCAGCCCAAAGCGTGCCCAGCACAGCCCCGACCCGGCCAGAGCGTCCCCTCCTCTCTCCTGTGCCCACCTCTCCACGTGTTTGTCACGAACCTGGGCAGATCCCTGTAAGAACACAGAGCAAAGCAGGGAGAGGGTTATTTATGACAAGCCTCAAATGAGCTACTTTCTCTTTTTACCCTGTTTAGATAATGTTTTTTATTTTTTTTCCGGGTTTTGCTGTGGATTTATTCATTCCTTCCTGCTTTCAAGCCATTAGAGAAATTAAAAATTGAAAAAGTGTGTTAGATTGAGTTAAATTCCCCCCCAATGTATCTCAGTCTCAAACATCCGAACAGATTCCAATCACCATCCTGGTTGATCATGAGTTTTATTTTGACTGGATCCTTACTCGTGGCAACCTCCAGGTTAGGAAGGAATGCTCCCCTGGGAGGGTGGGCAGGCCCTGGCACAGGTTCCCAGAGAAGCTGTGGCTGCCCCTGGATCCCTGGAAGTGTCCAAGGCCAGGTTGGACAGGGCTTGGAGCACCCTGGGCTGGTGGAAGGTGTCCCTGCCAAGGCAGGGGGTGGCACTGGGTGGGCTTTGAGGTCCCTCCCAGCCCAAACTTGGATGTGATTCTGTGATTATCTAAACCTCTCACTTAATGGTCCACATTTATTTCCAGTTTTGAGAAACCAGTGGGGAGTTCATCCATTAAACCAGAGTTCTGGAACAGTAAGCAAGGGCTTCTATTACTCAATATGTAAGATGAGTAATATTTAATTCCATCATAAGGTAATAAATACTTGGTATCTAGAGGGAAATTCTGACATCATACTCAAAAAAAAAACAAACCCAAAAAACAAAACCCAAGTCTGTTCAGTTATCTTGTTCTGTGAGCAGTTTTCAGACAGAAAGGTGAACTTTAATTCTAACTTTTCCTAAATCTTTCTTAGATGTCACCACTAATGGTACAAAATGTTTTAATAGAAAACAAGTAACTTGAGCAAGATGATTGTGTAATTATGAAATATTCTTATTTTCCAAAAGCAGATGGAAAAAACTTATGCTGAAAGACATTTTTCAGGAAATGTTAGAAACATCTCTTCTATGGATTGCATGTTGAAGGAAACAGAAAATGATATAATGAGAAAGGACAGAATCCAATTATTCTAATATTTTGTTTCTGTCAGAAGCCAATTTTAGACATTCCAATGAAAGGCAGAAAACCAATTCTGAACAATACAGAGACTCAATGGAAGAAGTTAAAAACCAGAGCAGGTGTTGGAAAATTGTATCTGCCCTTTTTTCTGTTTGTTGTCCAAAAATGCAAATTGCTTTTTACCAGAAACCTTCCAGCTACATTTTAGCTTAACAAAATTTAGCTTCTATTCATGCAAGTGCTGAGAGAGAAAGCCATAAATGTCAGCACACAGAGTCTGGATTTTATAATCACATGTCTCTCAACATCCTTCTATATAACACATAGAACTAGGTAATTACAGCACCATTTTTAAAAATCTTATAATTAAAATGAGGATAGAAAAAATAGAGAACTAAGGAAACATTTTGGGGCTGCCAAATATGTGTAATTTGCCCCATTTTCTTAAGTAACTGTAATATGTAAACACCAACACTACAAGAAATCACCAATTTACACTCGCATATGAGATGTTTTAAAAAGGTATCTCTGCTTTGTTAATGGCATAAATAGTCAGAGCTACAATATTTAGGAGCCTAATATCAAAATATTTGCACAGTCATGAGCAAAATCCTTTCCTTGCTACAGACACCCTCACCCAGTCCTCAAAGTGACACCAGCACCATTTTCTTGACGCCTGGGTGCAGCCAGCATTGTGAAAAAAGCAGTTTTCTCTCCAACTTGTTATTACTGCAGGAGGGGGGTGTTTATTGAGAAGGGGAACAAGAGAGCCACTAAGGCTGAGTGGGCTTTGACTGAGCTTTCAACCCACTGCCATCCAAGGGAGCCCCCACTGCCCTGGATCCCCACTGCCCTGGATCCCCACTGCCCTGGAGCCCCCACTGCCCTGGATCCCCACTGCCCTGGATCCCCACTGCCCAGGAGCTCCCACTGCCCTGGATCCCCACTGCCCTGGATCCCCACTGCCCAGGAGCTCCCACTGCCCCGGATCCCCACTGCCCTGGAGCCCCCACTGCCCTGGATCCCCACTGCCCTGGATCCCCACTGCCCAGGAGCTCCCACTGCCCTGGATCCCCACTGCCCCTGGATCCCCACTGCCCTGGATCCCCACTGCCCCTGGATCCCCCCGGCTCCACAAGGAGCTGTGCTTGAGAGCCACATCCCACCCCCAGCACATCCTCACACTCACGGGCTCCAGCCAAGCTCACAGCTCTCCTGGATGGGCTGGGCAAGGAACACCACACAGTCCAAGCACTGCCATCCTTCCCCCATCACCCTCCACTCCTGCCCCTCGGTACCTGCACGGCACTTCCAGCACGGGGGGGCTTCCAGCGCAGCCCAAGTCAGAGCACAGCATCCTCTGCCTTTGCTGTTTTGGGCCTCATTTAAAAGCCTCTCTCTTTCTATAGCTGAAGAATGGAACTGCAGAACTCCTGTCCTTCAGTACCTTTCCAAAAGTCCTTGTCCCACCGGAGTCCTTCACTGGGTATTGACTGGCCTTTGTTCCCTGTTGCTTTGGTGCATTTTACATACCTAGCACAGGGCTCTGAAGTGTTCACACAAGTCTCTGATGTAGCTTTGTACCTAAATAAACAAGTGAAAGCAAACCAGGCTTACCAGAGGGGAAAGACTCAGTGGATCACCAACCTCCTCTCTTTTTTTTTCTGTAACTATGAAATAAGTGGGATTCCTGTGATCCAGCATTCACCTAAAGCTGTTGCATTGTGTGGTTTGACATGTTCTGACATGGCATCTGGGGATCATTTCAGTTTTCTGCCCCACACACTACCCACGAATCTCAAAAGAAGGAAGCATGGAATATGAATTTCTCCCATATATGCTGTTGAAACCTTTTCTTGCAAACGTGCTAAACATACATTTTCCATTGTGGGTGCTTTATTTTATTCCCAGAGCTGGACAGTCTTGGTTATCCATGTGATCTTGCATCCGTTTGGGAATTGCTTGCACAAGATTCCTCTGATGACAGTTCCCATTAGCACACATTCATTTCTACAGACCTTTTTTTTTTTTTTGCATTTGTGAAATTCCTTTCTTTGAGTGGATCTGAAAGATTATTCCTTTAATAGTGCCTTCCCCACAGGTAGATAAGTCTCATTCAGGGAAGCTGTCGCTCACCATGACCACGAGATCAAAGGGCTGGAGCAGACAGACTATCTGTGGCTCTGTGAGGGGTCACTTGTCCCTGAGCCCTGGCTGGCACTCACCTCAGCTGCTGGTACAGTTCCATCCCAACTGTTCTGACATAGCAAAGTGGCTGGAGGAGTGGTATTGTCAGGAGTGATGCTCCAGGTCAGCTTACACACTGCTCAGCCACTTCATAAATTAATGCAAAACTTATTTGATCAATTTGATTAACCTCCTTCTTCTCCTGGGCACTAAAACACATAGAAGACCTTGGCTGGTGCCCACAGGTGAGAGGATCCACTGCACATTCACCCAAAGTTTGCCCTGTGGCCAGCGGCTCATTTCAAACCAGAACTGATTTCTGGTCCCACTGAAGACCAAATGCTGACTTTGAACTGAAGTGAGACCTTTCCTGCAAAGGCTGAGCTACAGGAGTCGTGGCAACTGCAGAAGGGACGTTTTAGTTCCTAACTTCTGTGAGAATGAATATCCCATCAAGGTATTCACTGCAAACCTGTGGGGAACCTTGGGAAGTGAGAAGACTTTTGTGAATGAGATCTGAACCCACTGACACCCACAGAGTTTTGCCTCAGTGAAACCCAGCAGCTTTAGCCTTTTTTTGTATTATTTATATTAATATGTAGTAAAAAACCCTGGAATCTGAAAGGTGGAACAGGGACAAAAAGGTTTAGTAACTACTAGCCCAGATATAAGGGTAAATAATACAACAAAGTCAAGGTATAAACCCTAAAACCTGTTTTAACTCACCTAAAACAGATCAAAATAAATCCTTACCTGTATTAGAGGGGCACAACAGTTTCTGTTCATGAGTCCCCTTATGAAAAGCAAGATCCTGCCTCAGGAAAGAACAGCCTGTGAGCCTGATACCAGATGAACAGCCCTACACACTGTTGGCTTTCCTTGATCACCAGACAGTGTCCCACACTGGCTTTAGACAGAAAAGATGATACTTGGAAGATCTTCAAAAGTCCATGGCATCCAGCAGAATTAAGACCACTGGGTACTGTCTGTTCTCCCAATTTTAGGAGTGTATCAAGTACCAGGCACCCTGAGCAGACAATTCATTGGCCCAATTTGCCTGCAGTTTTCTTCTTTCTGTAGCTGAGCCTGAGCTGGGAATTCAGCTTCAAGCATTTCAGCATTGATGATTCACTGTTTGAAGGACCTCCAGGGAAGCCCTACAGTACCTCCAGACAAAGTTCTCACCTCTGGCTTTTCTTGGCTTGCAGGTTTATTACCCACCAGAGAGCTGAGAGGTACAATACATCAAAACACAACCAAAATTCCTGGCTCATACATGTGCTGATGGACCCTGGAGTTCCTAATTATAATTACACATTCATATCTGCTGAAGGAGACATTAAATCAGTCTTGATCCTCTGCACAAAGACACAGCTGATGTTGATCCTCAACTGGAAGAATGGGAGGGGGGTACAGGAATATCCAGCTGTTGTCCATTTGACTCAAGAAACATTTACTTTCTGATGTGCAAAATTATGAGAATAAAATAATAGGAGCAAAATAACATTCCCCACCCTGTCATTTACAAAAAATAGCTAATGTCTTCAAATCTAAGGCTCTAATGAAAGGACAACAGCAATAACAATGGGAAATATTGCTTACAAGTAAACCTTTTTTCAATTAATACACATTTTTACACTCTGGTTCCTCCTTGAAAGTTTGGCCAAAACAAATCTTCCTAAAGTTAATTTGTCTCAGGAGTAATAGGGTCAATGCAGCATTACAAGTTCATGCTCTAGATTCCAATAAAAGAGTTGTTACCATAGCAAAAAGTATTGTTGCAAAGACAACACACGGAGTGTAAGATTAAAGAAAAAAATCTCCACAAATATTTACAATGCTCAGCAATAACACGGGATCTTTTTTCCTAATTACACAAAATGAGGGTGTGCTACCGTTGTGATAGTCCCCCTGTGATGGACCAGACTGGCTCTTTTAAGACTCATTTTTCAAAATGCAAATTTCTAAACTATTTGGTTTTATTCAAAGTCACAACAATTATTTTCGATGTTCTGTCCATCGTGCTGCTGCCTGAGGCCAGCGAAGGATTGGAGAAAGACATGCTGTGTAAGAGCTGTACAGGAATTGCAAATAATGCAGGTCAGACCTTCTAATCTGAGTTAGTTTCAGGAAACAAGAGGAGCAAAGGGGGGAAAAGGTGGCCGGAGTATGAACGGAAAGACAAGGCAGCAGAAATCTGAATAGAGATGCTCCTATAGCTTGTCCTGCCAGCATTGTTCAGCAAGCATTTTGATGCATGGTAGTGTTCAAAGTTTCAAATAATAAACTGCTAGCTTCGTAGGCTCTCTTGGACACCTGAGGACGCCAGAGAAAGCATGGAAATGATTGCAGGAGCAGACTACCATGAGGGGAAAGCTTGCTCTGCTGCAAAGTGAAGACAGCTGTAAATAATGATGCAGCACCAGCTGAGACATAGAACAAGTGGAAGAGAGTGGAGCAGGAGAGCAGAACGTGTGAAACAGGATGAAGAGCCAGGAAAATGACCTAAGTAGCAGGGTTTGAAGGGACTGTGCAAGGGCGAGGTTGCAGAGAGGAGGGCACTGCTTTGGTGAAACCCGAGCTGAGGGTTCCCAGAACAGCCCTGCATGTGAGCACAGTGTGGTGTCAGGGGCAGGGGCTCTGCACACCCCCCTGGAAGAGACAGAATCATTTCCCCAGAGCCAGCCCACGCTGGTGGAGAGGAGAGATGGGCTGAAAAAGAGACCAAGCTACAGAATTCAGCAGAAGAGAATGCTGTGTCTGTTCGCAGAGAGGAAAGAGAATGCGATAGAAAGTGCAAATGCAGGGAGTAGGATTTGAAGGAGATGATCTGAAAGGGGCAGAGAAACAGCAACAGAATTAGGGCATCTGAGGGAGCAGAGGAGTGAAGGAGCCCACTGGAGGATGGGAACGTGTGGGGTAGGAGAGGTCAATGGCACATGGACAGAAGTGTACAGTTACACCCCACAAGCTATTAAAACAATGTTTAAGTTCTTAATTAAACATCATGAGACCTTTGACTTCTCATTGTAAAGATTATTTTAACAGTTTGTAGAGAGAAGAGGGGTATTTATGGACTGGAATAAATCCTTTAAAATGCTCACACTGCAAATCAAATGTCATGAGGCAGAATTCCAGCCCTGCAGGTGGTCAGCCTGCCCAGGATACACAACACACTCTGCCACTGGAAAGAGATGGAGAAACAAACCACGACTCTGGGTTTCAAGTGCAGATCTGTAGTCATTGTGAAACACTTCTGTCCCTGTTTGTCTGCACCGCCTCCAGAGCCACCTTTCCAATTTTTCAATACTCCTTTTTTTTCACTGTTTCTACATCCTTGCTTTCCTAAATTCTCCTTCTTTCCCTTACCACTCTCCTATTGTCCTGCCATTCTTTCCCCCACCCACTGCCCTTCACCTCTTGCCAGACAGCAAGTCAGACCCCTTCCCTTCTCCACTGCCCTAGTAGGAGTCAGGAGGAGCACAGACAGCTCAGGAGCACTGGCCATTCCCGGTTTTTAACCTCCTGACAGGCAGTGCAACCAGGGGGATGCAACAGCTTGCTCAGGCCTCCAGCCCATGCTCAGTTTGCCTGCCAAGGGGGCTGCCTGTGTGCTGTTTCCATACTGGAGTGCTCTACTGGCATCTCCAAAAAACTCAGTCAACAGATTCAAATGACTCTCCCCCGAGGATGTTAAAATTGTAATTTTTCAGATTAAAAAATAAAGCCCTCAAGTCTCACTGCAGAGCATGGAAGCACTAATATTTCTCAAAAAGACACTTTGTGCATACATACACATGGCCATACTACATTCACGACTGCAAATAGCCCTGTCTGTAAACAGGGGCAAAACAGATCTTTTTTTTCCCCCTAACCCCTGCTGGAGAAACAGCTGAGAATTTTAGAGTACGCTCTCAACAATACTTGCCCAAGACAGACAACATGGAAAATTTTGGCCCAAATGGTTTAAGCTTGGCAAAGTCATAAGCAATAGAAAACAGGATCTTACAACAGAAAATGCTGGGCAGCCCCATGGCAGACACCACTATTTGTGCTGCTTGTAAGAGTTCACTTTCATTAACAGGAGCTGCATGGCAGGGCTGGAATACCCTGGAGCTCCCTGTCTTTAATTTCCTTTGAATATAATCTGGGTCTTAAGCCTTCCTTCCTAAATAACCTCTGTCTTTAATTATTTTTAAGCAAATTACAACTTAACAAGCACACATTCTGGTAAGGCAGAGCCTCTAATTATCAAAATGACAGTGCTGCTTAGAATGTGAATTTCACAGTCATTCAGTGACCAACTCAATAGGTCAGTAAATAATTATACACCATCCCTGTCAAAAAATAATTAAATAGGATATAGGACATACATATATATATATGTACACATCACTGTGTATACCTATACCTTGCCCTACTCAGTCACCTGGCTGATTCGTGCAGAGGAGTGTTCCTGAGGTCAGCAGCAGGGAGCTACAGTTGTGCAGTCCCAAGTGGTCACACAGTTCTGAATATTTGCCAGCTGCATTACATCAGTTTGGGATAAACTCTGAAGGTGTTTCTCAGCCCCTATTTAGGCACAACTGTCACAAGGGCTTGTTAAGAGACACCAGGATGCAGCTCCCCACTCTTGGATACGTTAGGCAAAATTATTCTGCTAGAAATAATTTGACATTACCTGTCTTGGTGGGAATCATTTTTAGATCCCTAGAAAGGTTGGTGTCATTTTGTAGGACTGGCTGCACAGTTTCTCTAGACTCACAGCGCTGATGTGCTGCTTCATCCTCTGATGTGGCACAAAACAGTCACTGTGTATGAAGTCAGGGTCTTTTAAATCTGAGCCAAGTTTGCTGCAGAGCCCTTAACTCCAAAGTCTTCCAGGGCTGCACACTGTGAGCTGGAATATGGCATTTGGGATGCCTGTTGGTTACATTACCCTCTAGCATTACTGCTCAGAAAGTCCAGCACAGTTTCTTTGTGTTGCTTAAAGAAACGTGCCCAACACTGACCCTAAATCCTGCCCATTATTAATCCATTCATTTCAATTATTACACCCATCACACAGTCATACCTGAGGGGATGAGATCCAAGCAGTGAATCGAATAAAAGTGGGCACTACCCAAACCACTCCAGAATCTACCTCCTCATGCCCCAGTTTTCACTTCCACACATGAGCAAGTCCATGTTACATTTCGTTCTAAGAGGAAAAGAGCCACTTTTGTGGCATTCCCGTTGCAGTGCTGTCAAGGTTTTCTGTTCTTGTTCTGGCTGCAGGCTGCCTGGGCTGGCTGAAGCTGCCCCACTAAACCCTCCTGACATATTCCTTAGTGGCCAGAAGCTTCCACAGTTACCAACTTTGGACCAGTGTTGAACTACAATGGAATACTTCTTCATTCCTATGCTAAATTCCCTTAATTTAACCATGCAACTCCTCTACAATGTATTTTTAAGGTTATTCTTCATGTGATACTAGGAGTTTCTGCATATAAAAACCCCACATAGCTCCTGTTTACTAGCTAAAACAATGATAGAGCAATATCCTTTGAAAAACAATTGCTAGTTGTTTCAAGTACCTATCCAGAGTGAAAATGAATCTAAAAATCATAAGTAGTTCCTATAATTAATCAGCAAAACTATATAATGAAGTTTTTAATCCCTACTTTGAATATGAATGAAAATTCCTGAAATACTTGAGTCATCTTATTGAAGGTAGATATCTGACTCGAGGAAAATTGATCCATCTTGAAAGCAAACTAGAAAATAAGGGCTACACACACCTTCCTGTGTGTTGTGCTAGTCTAAGTAAAAAGAGGACTAACATCACCCTAGATTCAACTTTCCACAGCAATTAGCTAAAGTGTCTCAATTTATCTTGCCCTGACAGTTTATGATTTTAAGGAAATTTGAGATGTTTGGGTTCTTGGGTTTTTTTTCCTTTTAATGGACATTTTAGCACCATCTGCTGGTGTTAAAACTTGCTGTGGAAACCAAACACCAGTTACCTCCTTCATTTTAACTTCCTTAAGGCCTACTTCTGCCTCTTATTAGGAGAGGTTAATTGCTTGCTTTTCTACTACAGATCCCAGGACTGGAGAAGAAATTCATCTGCATGAATCTTGTACCCAGATGGAGGATTCCTTCTGGAGACCACAGAGCAGTAGCAACACAGTGTTAAAGAAATACCTAATCTACAGCTGCGTCCAAGGGTGGATGCAATTGCTTTTCACTGTGCAAAAACAACCCCCACTCCTCATTCCTTCAGAGGCAATAGAGATTTCTTCTCCTTATTTATTCTGAGTTCATAACTGGTATTTAGACTGCAGAATTATGCTGTGATATTGGAGATTTAATGTCTGGGGGGCACAGTAAAAACCTGACCTGCTAAAATTACCTTTGACTGTATCCAGTTATATAATTGTATGACTTATCCCACTTAAGTCATCCAGTTGCTTTTTTATTTCCCTAGATTGCTTCTGGCTCCAGTTCTTTCCTGTTCCAGAGCCTCTCAGGGCACAGACAGGCTGAAGGAAATGGTCACTCTTGGTCTCAGCTGCCTTTCTGCAGCTCCTGTCCTGAAACATCTCTCACCTTCAGTACAAGTTTGATCTCTGCCTTGCTGAAGGCAAGCTCAGAGAGTTCCTCTCTGCAGGACCTGCCAAATGCAGGTCTAGCAGATAAATGTGCCAGGGGAATTTCAAGTTGCTCACACCAATGACTCTTATGACTTGAACAAACAGGAATGGACCTGGGGATCCTCTTTTCAGTCTTCCCTTTCAATACTCAGCATTAATCTTTGTGGCCCATACTTGAGTCTCAGCTCTCCTCCACCACATCATAGCCTTGACACCTCTTCCATGGCCCTTACTCCAAGGAATACACTCCCTCCCTCAGGTCTCTTGTGCTGCCATTAGTCTCTCTTCTCGATTGACCTTTCTTTGTGTCAGAAGCCCCTCCTCACAGAATACCCATGCTTTAAAGCTGAAACCCAGTGGTCTGGATAGGATGTAGAGAAACAATGTCT
The DNA here is from genome assembly GCA_035047865.1 of Dendrocincla tyrannina. Lineage (NCBI taxonomy): Eukaryota > Metazoa > Chordata > Aves > Passeriformes > Dendrocolaptidae > Dendrocincla > Dendrocincla tyrannina. Next base: position 17,649,714 of record JAWWMP010000148.1, on the reverse strand, counting down.
CAAAAAAGTACATCCCAGATTGCAGTGAAAAGCTGATGTAGAAAGCTGACAGGATGAAATGCCAGTTTAACAGCACGGGGTGTTAGGATCTCATGGGCCAGCAGCAGGGCTGGGAAACGAGTTCCTTGTCCTGCAGCAGGGCTGGGAAATGAGATCTTTCTCCTGCAGCAGGGCTGGGAAACGAGTTCCTTGTCCTGCAGCAGGGCTGGGAAATGAGTTCCCTGTTGTGAGCAGGGCTCTGGGTATGCCTTGTCCTGAGCAGGCTCCAGTGTAACAGTACCCTGCCACGGTCAGCTTGGGCAGCAGTTCCCCTGGGGAATCTAAATAGCCATGAGACAATTAATGATCTTTTCCTTCCAGCCACACAGATAAAGTTAAACAAAGCCCAAACCCTGCTCACCCATAAATTCTCTGTTCTAGAGACTGGTGACTGAGGAGTTTTCAGATAGATGTTCTTGGGTAAGTTTTCAAAGTCATGCTTGAAAGGGGCAGGTAAAAAATATATCCTGTTATTTGTTAGAAAGATTTGTGTGTATACCTCCCACATTCACAGCTTTGAGATGGACCCTTTAATGTGTGGAGGGGATACAAAAGCTATGGCTCTTCTAGGGTTTCAGAAGGAGGAAGAAGGCCATGACCTCTAACCATGATTATTTTGCAGAAATAGGACTATTCGCCTTGGCATAATCTTCCACAAAACAAGCTGGACAAAAGGTGCAGTGCTGTAATGTGAAAGAGGTCCTTAGGAGCTGTAAAGAGTCAAGGAGGACCTGGAGCACATTAAATGTATTGATGGAAAAACTATGATCAAGAGGTTCAGGCCAGAGATGGTTCCCCTTGCAGTACCCACCCTCTCTGGATTACAAAATAAAGAGGCATACTTAGTATAATTAGTCCAATTATGTGTGCCAACACTGGTGAATGTCAATTCAAACTCATGTCTGAATGTATTTTTTTCACATGGATATCATCCCTATCTACTTTCTCTCAGTAAGTGAGATTGGGAGAGAGGTTTATGAAGAAGAGATGATTTGGACAGGGAGGGGTGAGAAGACTCTGCTGTTTCAGCAAAACAGAAACTGTGGAAATAAATTAATTTGGGCAAATTTCCCATTAAAACAAAGCCAAAACCTTTTGAAACCGTCCCAATGTCCTTTCCAAAATATTTTGAATCTATGAGTTCCTTTGAATTGCAATCTACTTCTGCTTTTCAAATTGAAACTAACGTATATTCAAATAAAAGGTCAAAGTTGCCAGGAAAACTTTCCAAATTTAATGAAATTAATGAAATTAATTGCCCTGATCTCCTAGATAGCATTAGTGACAGGAAGCCCCTGCATGCCCCAGGAGCTCCTTGTGCACTGAGACCTCCTGAGTTCCAGCACACCTCCCTGCAGTGGCTGAGGGCACAAGGGATGTGGGAGAGCAAACACTGCTGGAGCTTTCCCATGGACTCATATGGGAAGGGAAAGGAAGGGACCCTGAAATTACCTGCATTAACAAACAGCCAAGTGCATTCAGAGAACTGCAGTGCCCTGAGTGAGGGTAGGAAAGCACCTGAATTACACACTGCAGATTTACCCAGAGAAAAACGTGTTCTCATTCCATTTATTGACTCACAGACACTTACACTAGAAAATATCTATCATTTAGAACAATTTATACATGTCTGAATGTCCCTTCTGTATGCCTATTGAGAAAGCAGGTAACTGAAACACATATAGAATTCCCACTTACTCATCTTCAGTTCTGATTCTGTGCCTGTGATGCCTTGAGAGTGAGAATGGGATATTGCTGACAGGAGATACTACAGCTTACTCTATTTGTTTCATTAAACCACCTGACTAGTCAATTATGGAAAACATTTTGCATTTCAGAAAGAGCAACATTTTAATTATGTGAAATAAACAGACACTAGATGAAACTAAATCAAAAACTTACTTTATGTGTGTTTCTCCTTCCTTGTCTCGTCCTGTAGGCAGAAGTAAGAAATTTCAGAATAGTGAATAAATGTGCACTGAAAATCCCCAAACATCCCTCATCCCTGATCCCCTCTCTTGGAGAAAGGAACAAGACTTACTGTTTGGGTTGTCAGAGGTCTTGAAGCAGCTCCACGTTAGTCCACATCGTTCCAGTGTTTGGTTTCAGGTGTGGTCCCTTTGTGGGGGGAAAAAATAAAAAAAAAAGCCACACTTGAACATCTCACGGGTTTTTCACACTTTGGAAAAGAAGAAAGAAGTTATTTCCTTGTATAAAATACTGTAATGAAAAACCTCCTGGCTTAATGACAATTCTCCCTACCCCAAGAGGTACTGAACTTGCAAGCCATTAGGGTTGTGACAGGCCATCCAAAAGAAGCTGGAATTGCAGCACACACTGTTCCTGAGTCTGACAGGCTCTGCCCCATCAGTGGCCACTCCAGCCCTGCCCTTTGCAGCTCTGTGGCAGCTCCATCCGCTCATCAGGCTGCATTAGGCTACACAAGGTACTCACAGCAGATAATGGAACAGTTTAGGTGGTTTGAGGGAGTTGTCAGTCTTGCCAAGACTCGGTTTCACAGGGTGAACAGTGACAGTGTTGGATCAACTGCCTGTACAAATAGCCCTTTCTGTGGTCATTCCCTTCCCACTGCTAATTATTAGAAATAAGCAAGTGATCCCCCATCTTCACCTCTAACCTAACCTGGGCACTCTTCTTCCATGGCTATGTTTGCTGCTACTGGAAGAACACAAATAATCCCCTGTTCAACTCTGATATGATAAACTATATGTTTCCTCTTGGAACTAATCCAGCTTCCTCTGGAGGCAACAATGAAAAGGTCATTAATAAAGTATGAGAGCCTTTAACAAGTATTGCCCTGGAATTTTATTAGCTCACTTCCTAACCAGAACTATTGTTGAGATATCTTGTGTTCCTCCAGCCTGACCCAAACAAACTGGGAGTTCACTAAGCCTTTAGTTAGTTAGTTGGTTAATTAGTTAGTTAGCTAGCTAGTGAGTGAGTTAGTTAGTTAGTAGTTAGTCAATCTTTAACATAAAATTCTTTCTTAATTTGCATTAAATCAAAATGTAGTTGCAAAACCTAAATCTGGGTTTCAAACTCTAAGTTCGTGGAGAATCCACAGACGGCAGTTCTCCTTCCAAAAATCACCCTTTCACTGTGATGAGAAGAGGAAAACTAAGACAAAGCTTAAGCATTAGGTACACACAGAAGTGTCAAAAAGGAACTACAAGTACCTTGCAGTGCTTAAGATGACAATGAATTCAACAGCCACAAAATATTACCTTCAAGAGGGGTTTTACTGCCACAATATAACCTGAGAGCAGAAAAGGTTGTGCTTCCTCCCCCCTCCTCATCATTCTGGTGAAAAAAAAATTAAAATCTTGGGCAGAAATCCCTTCAAATCATCATGAAAGGTCTGTGCACAGCCTTGGTACAGAGCAATGAAATTAAAAAAGATGTCATACAGCCATGTCAGCCACATCTGTGACCCATATGGTGCATGTAACCAGAGCATATGTCTGTACCGAAAGAGAACATTATAAGCTGTATGAGGAGGGGGCAAACGTAACAGCGAAGTAGAACACCTTCACATTACAAACACAGTTTGTTATTTGTGTCACATCAAAGGAGGAGTCTCCAGGAGTTATTGGCCTCTGAAGTCATTTAATTATGATTAAGTGAACTAAGAACTAATGTAAATGGTGGTTTATACCCCAGTGAATTAAAGTATGAGATTTAGTCAAGGTGAATAAGATTTACAGCCAAAACTCATGCAACCTTGCATTAATTTCATGACACTTTTACTACTAGCCTAGACATTTTGCTTCTTGAAATAATTAAAAGTACACAAGAAAATTTTACTCTTTGGATGCTTATAATAAACATAAACAGCAAATACAATAGGTTGCTTTTCAAGTGATTTATGCACTTCTACTTTTATTATAAAAGGAACTAAGATAGTGCAGGGCAAATACAAACTTCAGAGTTTACTACAAAATAAAAATAAAAAAGTATAGTGGAAGGCCCACAAATCTCTTTCCTTTGGACTAAATCTGACACAGATTAAAGTCTCGAAACTCATTTTTGGCTAATCCCAAATAGCTGTCTGCTAAAGAACACATTTGTTATGTGGAGACCCCATGCATAATAGGAGTCCATTCACTCTACAGTTACTAAGGGTCTTCTTAGAGATTCTTAAGGAAAACCAATTCCAGGTCTTTGCCTTCAAAGAGAATTAAGAATGTCTAACAAGAAGTGCATAACGTATCAATGAATTGTTATATTACAATTCATTTTCCAGCTGGAAGTAAACTCATTTTCCAGTGACAACTGTTCACCCACTCTCTTCGAGAGCTGCTGTTTGAAAGGCTCCAGGTAAAGAACAGAAACTTGGCTGACAGAAGAAAGTACCAGATGGCTGCTGGGATGGGGAAAAAACTGAAGAGGAGAAAACAGTGAAATGTGAGTTGTAGAAAAAAGGATCTTATCACAATCAAAATGTAAGTAGAGAACCAGAGCCTCTGGATTTGAACAGGAGCCATGTTAGCAACAGAGCGAGGCACACACCTGATGGCCTCAAAAGCCCCTTAAAATGCAACCCAGCATTAACAAATTGCATAAATTAAATATATAGAGAGTGCTCTTTGAACAGTGCCTTTTGGCTCACGTGGTGATACACTTTTGTGCAAACCTATCCCCTCGTACCTTTTGCACGTAAAGTGTGCACTTTTTCAATATTTCAACAGAACTTTAACTACCAATAATCTATTTGGAAATCAAAGGGATCAAAACCCATGCACTAAAACAATACTAATATAAGTGTTCATGCTGTGATGGTAGGCCTTGTCTTTAGCAGAAAATGGTGTGGAAGAAATGGTGTGGGGCCAAAATTTATGTCTAAAGATGAAACATGTAACTGGTTTAGGAATATCAATGAGAGAGGGTTGCAAAATACAGTCTTGACCTGCTGGCCCCCTCCTTCTAGCTCTACACACTAAAGTTAATCACTTTAAACCTGTCTCATTTTAACTTGCCTTCAGAAACACTGTCCTAAATGAAGATACTAGTACTGCATTAATATTCACAAGCATCCAGATCTGGATAAATTTTTGCATATTTGCAGAGTGGCCCCCAGGTGGGGACAAGCACGGTGACTGTGGGGTGCAGTCCCCTTGAAGAAAAGGGCCACCACTGCCAGCTGTGCTGGATGGGAATAGCTCAGGCACCCATTTTACATCCATCCTGACAAACTACGTTTTAGGGGGATTTCTTTCAAATAGTTAGGCTTCCAGCTAATTCAGTTTGGGAATAACGAGTTCTGCACGTCATGCAGCCAACTCAGTAACAACATGTTTGTTCTGAGCTGGCTCAGACACCTGCACTCACCACACCGTTCCTAGACACATGCTCCTGTCATCTCTTCCCAGACACAGCCCTGCAAAACAGCCTTCCAGAATATCTCTGTTTTCCCTTTCCTTTCCTTCCATTGGATGATCCTCAGCCTGACTGGTATGAGAGACTTCATTAAAAAATTCCTGTTGAACTGAACTAGTTGATTCTTACTGCCAATGAAATTGCCTTAGCTAAGAAGCCTGTGTAAAAGCCTAGCACCTGGAGACACTCGATTGCTCGAGGGATTGGTAACAGGCTATGGAATATTTAATCTCTGGGGTGCGGGCTTAAATCCAGAGTCAGGACCGAACGTGAAGCATCGGTGTCTTGGGCAGGCTGCCACACGACACCTCTGACAATCCTCCTCCTTCACTCAGGAGAGCCCTGACCAATCCTCTGCTGAGGAACTGCCTCCCCTCTCCAGTCTGAACCTTACAGCTGAGACGAGCCGGGAGGCTGCAATTCGGAAACGTGCTAAATGTTATGCCAACACCAAGTGAAAGTTCTGGTGCAATTGCCTGAGCAGTGCCAGGCACTGGAGTTGGTTCCTGTCTTCCAGAGGAGGGATGTGCAGGCTCATGATTTTCCTGTGGATACACAAGAGGCAAATGACAGCAGTTCTCTGGGCTCAGAGCACAGAGGCTACATACAATTATGCCAAGAGTCTTTAATTTCCTCTGTACTGAATCCTTATGCATCAGTAAGCCAATTAAAAATCCTTAATAATTATTAAATTTAAGAAGGAGAAAACCATTTTATGGAAATGAAAACGTAGTAAGTGTAGAAAGCATCACAAGTTTAAAAAAAAAAACCACACTCAACTAAAAAACCCTTAAAGCCAAACAACACAATAGAAGCTGAGTTTGTTTTAAACAAAAGACATTCCCCTGCACATTTTCCCATACACAGCAGCAGCAGCTGTCTGCTCCTTCCCTGTGCTGGTGTTGGAAAGAGAATTCCTGTGCCACTCCCTTCACTCCTCCTGTGTTATCCTTGTCCACAGCAGATTTCTTCACACCCTTCATTACGCCTGATCCTCTTTCTATTTGAGCAAAGACAAAGTTATTTCCATTTGATGTTTTGTATCACTGTTCATCTCCATGCAAATCCAGTAACTCCCTCTGTTAGTGACTCCCAGCTCAGCAGCTCTGTGGCTGTACAGTATCAGTGAAAGCGCAGCTGGAGAAATAAAACCCATGTAAATAGCTGAAAAGATAGGTAAAAGTCTGGGCATCGATCCAAAAACACTAAACTACAGACTCCCAACATCTGGTCCAGGGTGGATTCCAAGAAAGACAGAAAAAGAAAGACAGAAAGAAAGAATTGATTTATCTGTAGATTTTTTTTTAACATACGGTTTTCATTTCATTTTTTAATTCATCAAAAATTTTACTCAATTATTGTGGTTTAATTTCTCCACCCTCCTGCATCCTGTTGCTTTACTCAGAAGGAACAGTGCTTTGGACAGGAGTTATAAGCAGCCCTCAGTTTCAGACCTTCATTTTTTATTGTGATAAAAGCAAATTACAGATAAAAACCTCTAAACCTTATATTTCAGCCTCTCTTTCTTTTCACCTAGGACTGGGTTTATGACACATGCATGAGAATCTTGTACTGATTTCATGATCTGTCAGACAAATTATTACAACAGAGCTAACCCTGTCGGTTCCTCAGTTTCTTTGAGCACCACAGACAGCACGTCCCCACCTGAGGCAGCCAAGACTCCACCACTCCAACCCTGCTGTGTGAGGAGTATTTTCTGCTTTCAACAGTTTTATTAACTGGGAGCTTCTGCTGAGGACTTCAGAGACAATGCAATTTTCAAAAGCTCAGAGATGACGTGAAATCATAAAAGCCCCTCTGGTTTACAGGGAGATTTCCACTCTTAACATCCCTGAGCTCTTTCCAATCTCCTGCCTCACCACGTTAAGAGGGCATGTCATCTGTCCCACAAGGGATTGCCTGTTCTGGCCACACAGAGTGCCCCAGGCAATTGGCAAGGACTGTCACTGTGCCCATGCTGCAGGTGGGTCTCTCCGTTCCTCCAGCCACTGACAGTGGCATCCAAACCTCAAAAACTCTTGATGATGCACTTGCAATAATCATTAAATGCACAAATGAAATAATGAGAAGCTCTGAAAAGTCTCCAGACAATCTCAGATTTGCCTGCTTTGTGCTTCAAGGCTGCCCCACTCGGAGCTGGGCCATGAGTGTTTGTGTGCCTTCCTTCCCAGTGTTACTACACCCATACAAACACAGCAGGAGAAATAAATTCACAGGGGGTAACTGTGAGAGTCTCCTGCCCGAGGACTGATTGCCCCTACACCTAGGCAAGGTGTGCATTTGCCTACTTTCTCTCTCTCTCCAAAGGGAAAGAAGTATCAGGACAGAGTTCAGGACTTGGCACTGAGCAAGTGCACAGCCAGGCTGGACACAACCATCTTGTCTCTTTGCCAGTGCTGTGCCCTGGCCAGGGACACCACAGATTTTATTTCCATCAGAAGACCTTTCATGCAACAAGGTAGAGCCTTCCAGGCAGCACAGAGTGCCAGGAAAATGGCAATAGGCCACCACTCTGCCTCTGAATCTGTGATGAGCTTCCCACTTATGGCAATGGCATGACTGCAATGGGAATCCCACTAGGGTAATAAGGAGTAGAGGAATTCTGTCCCTCAGAAACAAAGTTCCCCAGAAATAAGGAAGATTATTTATATTTATTATTATTTATATTATATTGCTGGAGTCTCTGCCATTTATTCCTTAAGAAGGGAGCCTAAGGGCAGCAATTACATATGCATATTATTCAAACCTGAATTCTTTTTGTGAAACTCTCTGTAAATTATGCCAGTTTCCAGGATCACCTTTTCTACCTGCCCTCAGCTTGCTGCCGCAGAAGGAGCAGCTCTCTGCCTGCCCACCCCATCCTCCTCCTGCCTGTGCCATCTCACTTCCCCCTTCACATCAGCCCTGGCTTGAAGTGACCCTTACAGTGCACATTTAGCCCTTCAGACCACCAGAAAACAACTGACTTTCACTCTGAAAATACTTGACTGATGTTCCACTGCCCCAGGCAGAAGAAGGAGAATAAAGCAGCTTGCTGCATAGTTGACAAAGCACGAGTGCTTTGAAAAATGACTGATAGGCCCTCCACCCCACTCCTTTGTGCTTCCCACATCAGTCTACATGTGTGTGTTCACACCCGGGCACCCAGATCACACACTGAACTAAAGGAACAGTCACAAATGAGAGAGGCAATTTCAAATCAAACAGAATCTTCTTCTGAGATACATCAACAACACTTCATAAAGCAAGCACCAGAGAAGTTGCATGAAATGCCCTGTTCCAGCCCAGTACCTTTTACCCCATCTCCTGCAGTTATTAGATTCTCCTGCAATCAAGTAACCTGGCAGAAAACTAACTCCAAAAGACAGGACACAACAGCAAGTTTTCACCTGAAGTTGTTTCCAATGGGTTTGGATCAGTTGGTTGGTTTGGAGATTGCAGGTGCTACGGATACACTGCTTGTGGGTTAAAAACAGGAGAGGAGGGGACGGGAAATGTCTAAATCCACCCTCCAGGACTGGCCTTGTCGGGCAGAATTAATTAAAGCGTTTCACAAATAATTCCATAAGCCTAGGAAACAGGCTAGCATTATACAGAATGCACTTTTGCAGCCACTTGAAAAGATGAATCAAGCAAGTCAAAAGCAGATCTATATCCTTCCTTTGCAAGGTTCCTGCTTTAGGGGCAGCTCCAAACACACACAGGGCAGGACACTGCCTGAGACAGTCCGGCCTCATCCTGTGCCATGAAGGCAACACCCCAAGCCAGGGAAGCTGGAAGGAAGTCCCTTTTTTTCTATGTCTCAACCCTTTGGCTTTTCACCACCTGGCCACCAGCTCTAAAATGATGACCTCACCATTTATCATTTTACCTTTCAGTGTTTTACTTAATAGATGACCTGCTCAGTAAAATATTTGCAGACTTGGTACTCTGGTACTTTATCCCACTACAAAGGCACGCATAACATCTCACATGTCTCTCGTGCAGGTGGTCCTCTGTCCTGACTCAGGGCCAAGCAGAGTCTAAAGTTAGGCCAGTTCAGCACTCTAGTGAAGGCATCTGAGCTGAGGGAGTGGAGTACAGTAACTGCAGATGCCAGTTGTGGCTATACATTTCAAAGATAGCACTAATTTATTTATTTGGCTTACAGTGACCAAATCCATCTGTCCAATACAGATGATCTACCACAAGACGTCTAAGAATCACTACAAATCAACATTTTTTTTATTAAAATTGTTCACATATGTAGCAGGGAGCCATAGAAAGGTGTATTAAAAATGGTCCTGTTCTTTCAGGCAATTCCACTCCATTAAATATTACGAGTACACATGTCTGGGAAGGATAAGAACAGAGGAAAAGAAAAAAAAATAAGTATCAGACACTTATGTTCCCAGTTTGTTTTTAGAATGTTTAACAGTGCAAAACCTAATGCCCTTTCAGTTCAGCTCTCCATTTTTTCTCCATTCCAATAAAATATTTCCTGTGCTAGATGCTCCATCTCTCTCCATAGTTTTATACTCGATGATGTAGTTGCAAGTATCTCAGACACAGCATTTTGATTTACAACCAGGAAATAGAATGTATTGATGAAAGTATAGACAGGAATTACAGTGCAGGCAGGAGGCACTTCTTTTCAGCTTGCTTACAGAATGCATTAGCCCAGCTGGTTTTGATTTCTATTTCTGTTCCTCACTAAGGACATAGATGTGAAATTTGGTGCTTATGGCACCCAGTGCTGAGAGCCACTGGGACTGTTGGCACTGCAAACTGGGGACTCAGTGACACACATGTCCCTCCCAAAGGAATTCTGCCCCTTCTAAAAAGAAACATGGCAGGGAAGAGTTGGGAAGGAGATTTCCTCTGCAGCCCAACTTTCAGGAGCACATCCCTTCAGTTCCCATAGGGAGCTTGCCTGAGCAAGGAGTGGCACTGGAGCAAAAGGGCAGACACACAGGGGACAGCATATAAGAGTGAAAAGGACTGTACAGAACCCTTTGTTACAAAAGGCTCCTGAGGAGACTGCTGGGACCACAGCGACTGACTTACTATTCTTTCCCTTTTTTCAAAGCCTCAGCTATTGTACTCTCAGACTAAGACTTGACTTCAGCTTTCAGAAAGACATGAATAATAATAAAACCATATTGCTGCACATATGACTTATGATTAAGCAGGTCTCTGGGTTATATACAGAGGAAATGTCTGAAAAGGCACTGGCCGACACTTATCAAAGACTTGGAAATGGAAATTACAGCAAAAGAAAGTAAATTAGCCAAGAATTTTAGAAGAAACAGGATGTAATGATCAAATAGATGACATCAAATTAAAATCCCAGATCAGGAACCAACACAAAAACCTCAGGAAGACATGCTTTCAAGACGGTGACATCATTTTTATGTATGTCCTATGTCATTCAGACATATTCTGGTGGTTTCATTAAAGATAAAAAGCATGGGACTTAGAACCCCTCTGTTTTAGTCTGTGTTGTGTATTACCCCTTTTCTAGGGATCTGCAGGTTACTGAAGTAACTCCCCATTCATAATTTGTTGCTCAGATTCTACTTCAGTCAGTGTTGAAAGTGAGAGCTCTCCAGTAGTGCTTATTGTGAAGAAAGAGTATAGCATTTTTCAAGACATGAGTTAATGAGTCATACTGTTTGTGTTTCCCAAATAAATTAATAACAACAAGTAACAATTCATTCCTAAAGTTCCTGCGTGCCCACAATTCCAACCGACCACAGTGGGAGCCAGAAATGCTCCACACTTTGGAAATGAAAATTGCCCATTGTGTTCCAGCAGAAATTTCTACAGATGAATCCAATAGTGGTGAAAGGGGACACTTAAAAATCTTTGGAAACTAAATTTTAAAACTAAAGATCCTAAGTGAGTAAAACACAATAAGCTTATTACAGAAGAGTCTCCTGGGACTTACTCCCTTTACCTGTGCAACCTGCCACTGGGCAGCAGATTCTACATTTATTAATGTGTCATTGATGACATTATAATTAGAATTATTTATTATCAATTATTCCCAATTCATTATTGGCAGCATGGGTAGAGCAATCCAAACAGAAAAATGCTCATTTCTCTAGAACCACGAGCACCTGGCAAGAAAAGCTGAAACCTGAACTCATGTCCTGGATGAATCTATCCTAAAGGTGTGTAGGTACACTTGGTACCTAAAGCACATCTGCATGCACAATCTCAAAGGTTTGGGGGGGACTGTTTGTTTGAGGTTTGGTTTTTTGGTGGTTGTGTTTTTTAACAAGTTGGGTGTTACCATTCCCTTCTGCGTGGGAAGAGAAGAGGTGGCTCAGGACAGTGCAGGGGTTTGCCCAGCGTGAGGCATTTGGACGCCAGCAGCAGCAGCACTCCCATCACCCGCACTCCGAAGGGCTTGCTCTGCTGCTCTCGGTTCTTATGAGTTCAGTTCAGGAAAGTTCACTAACATACCAAGCCACTCTGGCTTCTGCAGCTGCCAGAAAACCGCCTTAGCTGTGCCCCGAAAAGAAATACCCCAGGGCTGGTTCCCTTAGTGCCAGGCCACTGGAGAGGAGAGGGGTGGAGTGGGCAGTGCAGGGCGGGCACACGGTGGGTGCCAGCCAGGGCAGCCAGCCCCTCACCTGTGCGGGGAGAGGAGGGCAGGGCAGGCGGGGTTATGTAAGCAAAGGCCCGGGTGGAATGTGCAGAATGTACACAGAGGGTGTGCCGGCAGCTCCGGGCCAGGCAAGAGCCCCACAGGCACCAGGTTCCCTGACAAAAGGCCTTCCCAAAGAGCAGTCCGTGTCCTCACCTCTTGCTGCTGCTTCTGCCCTTGGACTAAGGGACACGAAAGTCATGGGACACAAGTTTGGACGGGACAGTGCACTCTTTAATGCTATTAAGTAATCATGAATTAAATAGCCAGCACTTCTCCAGCAGCCTCTTCCCAGTCCTGAAACAGGCAATTGTTGCCACAAGAAGCTCGGGCAATACATAGAATCAAAGGTAAAGAAAAACTTCACACCATTTCTGGAGCAGTCTGGGTTTCATGCTCCTGCTACTTTGGATTTTTTCCCATGACTAATTAACACATCCCTCCCTAAAATCTACTCCAAACCCCAAGCAACTAAAGGGAAAACAAGACACATTTAAATGTTGAATGAGTCTGCCCTAACCACTGAAATGCTCCTTTTATCTTCCTCTTCAGGTGCCACTTGAAACAATCAAACCCAAGTGGTAAAGGTAAGTCCACTTTAAATTTCCAGATGTTTGTAAAGCAAGTGCTTAGGAAAATGTGGAATAAGACTTCATCCAGCTGGAAGGCAGATTTATCAACTAACGCACAAACCCAGGGATCTGTGTACACTTGTGTGTCGAGTACATTTGCTAAATACTTGATCACTGGCTCTGCAGACCCACTGTGGGCATAAAAAAGTGTGTCTGAGTATCCTCTGACTTGAGCCCAAGGTGAGTTAGGGGCAGCATCCCCTCCTGCTCAGCTGCAGGACTGCATCCTGTGAGTGCTCTGTGACTGCCAACATGAAATCCGAGTTAAACTATCTCCAGTGGTTCTTGAACTAGCTCTACTGATCAGAACTAATTATAAGAAAAGTTCACACATTGAATGTCAAAGATGAATCCACAGAGGAAATATAACACGTGAAACACATGTTCCAGACATGCTGCTCAAAACAAATCTGGAAAAAAAAAATAAGGTCAAGGGACCTGGAATATTTCTCACAGATTCTGCAAGCTAAGTAGTGAAATGGTGTTAAATAAATTACATGGTTTCAAATTACTCACTCTGCAGCTACAGACTACAGAGGAGCAGCGCTCTTTGGGGTACCTTCTAGAGCACGACAAATGTGTCTGGAGAAACAGGCAGAGAAGAACAGAAACCTTAGATACTGTTTAATTGCTGGCCATGAGTTACTCTCTGTTCCATAAGCAGCCACCTCTCCTCCAGGAGCAGGGTGTTGGATGGACTCACCGAGCAGCTCTGGACTGAGAAATTGTGGGGAGAGCTGTGAGGGCGCACTGGGGACATTCACCCCCATCAGCTCAGTGCCCCAGGGGGCACAGACGGGCAGACCCTGGCTCTGCTGAAGGCCCATCACATGGCTCTGGGCAGACCTCAGCTCAGGGCTGGGGTACAAGGGCAAATTTAATTTAGAACCAGGCACAGTTCCCAGCATTTAGTTAATTTTGGAAGTCCAAAGTTTCACACAATCGTGTGACCACCATTTCCAGAGGCAGCAATGGTGATTTTTCAGGAAGGACTGCTCCCCATGCATTCAGCTCCTGGTTTACTAACAGATCCCCACTTCTTCTGGAAATTTCATGTTCTCAAGTGCCATTTTTCATAGAAGAGGCCTCATTTTTGAGTTCATAGAAAGCGGAAAAAGCAATAAAACCCTGAGATGCGAGGTGATTTGTCATCTTGCTAGGAATACTTTAACACAATTCTGATTCACCACCATGACAGGAAAGGCTGCCTGTAACACACTGAGAGCCAGGTTGGGCTGTAAGCCAGCAAAGCACTCCAGCATGATTTCAGCTCTCAGCTCAGGCACTGTACCACTGCCTGCAGTTGGATGACTTAAAAATCATTACAATTAAAAAGCCTAAATGGCTCATTATTTTAGAGCCTTGGTGTGAACTTCCTAGCAGGAGTATCATAGCACACAGCTACACCATGCTGAGTTTATAATGCCCTGCCACATAACCCAAGCTGAGTAAGGCCCAACAGATGAGCTCCAGGTGAAAGTTGATGGGAATGGACAATACTTGCAAAAGGCCTTCAGCAGAGGCCTTTGTATTCAAGACTCTTTTATCCCAGTGTAGGTGAGAGTATTCTTTATACATCCCAGGAGGAAAATAAGTTAGTCAGAAAGCTCTCAGAGAAAGATAAAGAGTACAGACAGAAAAGCTATTGTGCATAAATCCAGGTGGAATCATAAGTCTTTCTCAAAATGCTGAAAGAATAAATCCACCTCCCACAAACTACAGAAAAAGATGTGGTTCCCATACACAGTGTGAGTGGCAAAGCAACTTCCCACATAGTCACATCTGCCTCCTTTTTCCTCTGTTCCATCACTTAAATTCTGTCATGAGAGGAAACCCAAGAGGGGGCAGGGGCTGTACAGGCACCTCATCAGGGCAAGGAGAAAAGGAGGGAACAGGATTTGTACCTTAGGTATTTGCATATGGATTTGGCTTCAGTCTTCATCCCGTTTACATGCCTTTGAACACTTTCTGTTTCTTTCTGCATTCTTCACTGCTCCATTTTATTTATTTTCTGCTTCTCAGATCTTCTGCCAGACTGCTTATTTAATTCTACTTGTTGCACTGAAAACACCATTGTTGTCATCCAAATTAATCCCTGAACATAATAAAAACCTCAAAATAACTCAGACAACCAGTTTTCCATCCTTTGGTCTCACTTGGAGTACAGTATAAATGCCAGGACTTGGGAGCTCTGATAGTTTACACAGGACCAATCCTTGGTACATGGCATTTTAGGAGGTAGGGCAGTTTTTTCTTTCCCCACCTATGTTTTCCTTTCATCTGTTAAAACTGCCCAGAGTACCCCCCACAATCTCCAGCCCAGTCGGCCCCTCTTCCAAGGTAATCCATTGCAAGACTAATGGTTTTCAAATAAAGTCAGTACTTTTGAACTATTGAGGTGGCCTTCTGGGGCAGGTTAGCTGAGAAGCAAGATGAGCTAAGATTACCTTCACTTTTAGGGACGAGGGAAGGGAATCATCTCCTAAGAGTCTCTGCTGAAGTAGTAGGGCCCTCTGGCTACAGATTTCATTTAAGTCTCCTGTATTCCTCTTCATTCAAACTGCACAGTGGGGAAAAAAAAATAGCAAAAAAAGAAAAAAGACCAGACAAGAAAAAGCAAGACAAGACAAGAATAGAAAGAAATACGATAGACCCAATATTTTCCCCAAACCTACATTGCCATTATCTGCCTTCAGCGTCAATTTTTTTTCCCAGAAATGAGAAGGGCTCTGAAAAGATTAAACACCCTTTTGCTGCAGATCAAATATCTCTCCTTTTAACAGCTGAGCAGGATGGAAGGGAGCTAAAGTGAATGAACACAGCAGTCCACGCCACTGACCCAGTCAAGTATTCATTTCATGCTTCATGGAGAACAAAAGGGCGACGCTGTTGTGTGTGAGGAGCTGGACAATCCTCCTCAGTGGGGAGCAGCTGGTGCCAGCCATGCACGGGGTCCTCTGCAGCTCAGTGGCAGTGAGAGCACAGGCAGATGAGGACACCCAGCAGATCACACAACGTGGTCACAGGACAGGACCTGCGCAGCCTGTCAAATTTAGAATTTTTAAATGCTATCTTTTGTATTGCTTTTTGGGAGGAGAAGAAATGGGAAGTGGCAGATGTTGAGAGGAGTTGCTGGAGGAAGGAGTGGCAGTATCTAAAGCAGTACAGACCTTACTTAGTCCTCTTACAACTTCAAGCCCAAAACCTCTCAACCATAACACATAACTCTGCACTGGTGCAGCCTCACCTTGAATATTGGGGCAGTTTTGGGCACTGCAATGTAAGAAAGATCTGAAGACACTTGAGAGTGTCCAAAGGAGGGACACGGAGATGGGGAATGGCTTGGAGGGGAAGCGTGTGAGGACACTGAGGGCACTTGGGGTGTCCAGATGGAGAAGAGGAGACTGAGGGGAGAGCTCATTGCAGGGACAACTCCCTGGGGAGGGGCAGAGGAGGGGCAGGCACTG
>JAWWMP010000148.1:17622641-17633424 GCA_035047865.1 Dendrocincla tyrannina | reverse complement strand
TGGTGGGCACTGCCCAGGCTGCCCAGGGCAGTGGGCACAGCCCCAAGGCTGCCAGAGCTGCAGGAGGGTTTGGATGGTCCTCTGGGGCACAGGGGGTGACTCTTGGGGATGGGTCTGTGCAGGGATAAGGCTTGGACTTGATGTGGGTCCCTTCCAACTTGGTATATTCTGTGACCCTGCAATATGGAATTCATCTTTTCTTGCTGGCATTGTCCAGCTTCCCAGTACTGTATTTTTCCAAGGGTAACTCACTGATTACCCTTCAGTGTTTTTAATTCCTTGACTTGAAATAAATGGCAAATAAATATCATAAGGTGAATTTAAATAGTGTATCAATGAGAAAAATACTCCCTTGAAATTATAAGCAAAACATTCAAACTGGGAATATGATAACTTTTGAAGCTGTTTCTAACTTTTAAAGGATTATTTTAGACCTTTTCCTACGGTCTCAATGACTCCCATTTTATTTTTTCACACAGAATTTACTATTATTCCTACCATTTATGTCATGCAGTAGTGCTTCTAAATTAGAAAACCAGACTGGAACTTCAGCAGCCTGTCTGAGTATTAACCAATCTCGGCTCCTCCACTCTGACAAAGCCCTGGCTGAGAGATAAAAAAGGATCACATACCTTACTTGTTAAGAGCTATTCATGCCAACTCTTCCTCTTGCTGCTATGCACTAATCACAAATTAGAAAGCATTTTAATATTGTCAACACAGAGACCTTATGCAAATCCAGATACGAGAAAGAAGTCAGAAAAGCAACAAAACCTTTGAACGTGTGCTTATGCTGCTTTAGCAACGAATTAATTGACCAGGACACACACAGGCTGCTCTCCAGTCTGTGGATACATAGGATGCTATTGTAGGAAACAGTCTCTTTTTTAGAAGTAAGTCTTTAACAGTAAAAATTGTGATTAAACCCAAAACATCTTGAGCATTCACTTTTTGCATTCAGGATCTCACTTGATTTTGCCATTTGCTGGTTTGGGGAAGCCAAATTGTAGTTTTCTGCTTCAATTGCTGTTCATACCAGGTTCCCTTTTTAGCTCTGACACTAAACACAGCAGGATTGCCTTTAAATAAAAACATGCAGTTTCCATGGGTCTTGTGGATGTATTTTCCAGCTCACAGATACTCCCACTCATAGCAGACTCTGTAAAAAACAAAACAAAAAGCAAAGTCTAACCCCCATTTTAGTCCTAAAATATTTGCCACTAGTCCTTTAATCCTGAAAGATAAAACCAGAATAGGATCACTACATTTGTGCAGAGCAAAAAGTCTTTCTGAAATACAGCCTTAAAACTGTGGGGGGTTTTCCTGAGCACTTTGCCATGCACTGAAATAGCCAATTGCATCAGGAGGTCTGAGGCACAAGCAAAGGTTCAACACTGACCCTTCCAGCCTCAGCAGAAAAATTATCCTGTCAGTTGAAAAGGTATTTAGTACCTTGTAGCTGCTCTTTCCCGTGCCAGGGTTTCTGTCCTCTCAGAACTGCTTAGGAGGGATACTCTTCCCCATTTTAAAGTGGCTGCCATCAGTAAGGGGTAAGTGATAGAGAAGAAGAAAGCAATGTGCCCAGCTGCCTCTCCACAGCTCTGGAATCCTTTGAACTAGAAGCCCCTCAAAGCTTTCACTGAAAGGCAGGGTTTTTGCACTTTGGCTGGGGCCAATATCCTTGAAACCATAATATTTACATTCTTTCCCTTTTATATTGCTTTTCCTTAATGCTTCCATGAGACAGTTAAAATAGAAGGTGAGACACTCTAACTGGACAGAAGGCTATCTAATGGTGTGGTGCTCCCCAGGGCTTCTCCAGGCCGTTTTTGATGAGTAGGGGAAATACCTACTGGGTCAATCGGTGCATCTCTTCCTACTCCTGCCAGGGAAGATTCCTCCACTGCAGCTCTGCCCTGGCTCACACCCAGCAGGCTACAGGATCACTTGCACAGGTTATGTAATGAAAGCTTGAGAGCTTCGTGCCTTGCTGACCTGGAAAACTAAATTGGCTCTTCTCATGGAGGATCCATTTGAGTTCCTTCCTCAGTTTATCTGACTGCCGTGTCATTTTGGCTGCTGCCTGTGCCTGTCCTCAGAGGTTCAGAAAATTTTGGGAGTTTGCTCTTTCCTAGTTTATGTTTCCAGTATATTTTTCAAGCAAATTAAATTGCCTTCTCAGTGTCGCTTTTTTAATGTCTCCCCATAGTAACCAATCTCTTGCATATCAAAGTCTTATACAGGACAGTAAGAAGTTTCATCCTACCCAAGGCCTTTTCATCCCAGCAAGTTTCCTGCTTTGTGTGGGGAATCTCCCAACTCTAACCAGTGGGGGAAGAGAAAGACCTGCCAGCCTTTTTTCTGCCTTTCCCCCTTTCTTCACAAGCTGCTGATGCTGTGACACAAGTCAGTGCAGTGTCAGAATGAGGTCCTACCTTGGTGCTGCTCTGAAGACTCCAGTGCACAACTCACTGCACGTGGGTGTTCACTGAGCTGAGTCTGCATCCCATCCATGCATTTCAGTCAGGGCAAGGTCATGAACCCCCTGCACAGCTACAGCACAAACCCGTGCTGAAACTAGAGAGAGAAGGAAAAGTATTGCTGTGGGTAGGATCAGCATCCTCAGGATGTAGGATACGGCTGAAGGGTCATACACAAAGGGTTCTTGCATCTCTAGTATCTTCCTAAACCTGCATTTAGGTAGGTTAAAAGGCAGAAATGTTAAAATGGATCAGATAGGGGGTTTATTCCAAGTGCATTTCCTTTCTGTAAATAATGTTTAAATATGATTAACTGTATTTCAACTGTAAAAAGGCAAAAGTCACTACATGCTTGAAGTAATTTTACTAACTCCATTTTGAAAACCCAAACATTGGCCTGGTTTTTCAAATGTTCAAAAATCATAGGTTAAATGATTCATCTAATAAGTTTTCCATTCAGCTACCAGTGCAGAGGGTTTTGTTTGTTCATATTCTTTTTCTTACAGAAACACAGAGCCATCTCTATTCACACTTCACAAGACCAATTATGGGTTTTTTGTAACTTGTCAGACAAATGAAATACATCTTGAAAACAAAACAAAATAGAAATAATAAAATCTCCCTACCATGAAAACACAACTTTCGCTTGTTACACCTATTCCAGTCTAGAATGTTTAAGGACTTTGAAAGAGTGATTTAC
This sequence comes from Dendrocincla tyrannina, assembly GCA_035047865.1. Classification (NCBI taxonomy): domain Eukaryota; kingdom Metazoa; phylum Chordata; class Aves; order Passeriformes; family Dendrocolaptidae; genus Dendrocincla; species Dendrocincla tyrannina. Next base: position 17,630,244 of record JAWWMP010000148.1, on the reverse strand, counting down.
CACTGTGAAAAATAATCTATTCATTCATGCCAAGTATTCTACAGAAGTTCACATACAAAAGGGAGATACATAAATTACAGCTTCTTACCTGACACAAGGCTGAGTGGTACAACAGAGTCATTAATTGTGACATTCATGCTGTTGCCATTAGAGCTTCCCCATAAATATATAAATGTATATATGCATGTACATGCACACACATACACACATACTCACCAGTGTTGTTTGGTGTGTGGCATAACAAAAAACACTGAAATCAAACTAGTTTCACTACAAAATACCTCCAAGTATCCTTGGTTCCATTGCCACTTTTATTTCTTTTGGTCTTTCCATTTCCACCTCCTGGACTTTGCTTCTTCCTCGCTTTATTTTGTGACTGAGTTTTTGTGGTTCTTTCTGCTTGATTAATCTTTCATTTTGCCTGCCAAATGCCCTCTCAATTTAGAGTTCTCCTCAAAACCAGTGATTTCTCCCCCTCTACCCTTTCCTTTAAGTGCAACCCAGGGCTTGTCTCTTTTAGGCTGTAGATCTTTTCACCAGGGCCTACACTTTCATGTCTATTTGTACAATACCTGATTAATTTGCAATCCTTTGAGAATTTTTACTAACATTTTAGTAGGGTTTTTTCCCCTCACACTTAGGAACTGGTACAGTGTTTGTCTTTTCTGAAGCCAGAGAGATAAAACAGTGATCCATAACTAGATGGACAAAGCACAGTGGAAAAATTAGGTGGTTTCAGCCAGAAAAACTAACAATCAAGAATCTTTTGGCAGGTCTGAATTTTAACTTAAAGCTGCAAAATACATCATTTGAGACAGTTTCAAGTCTTGACCAAATCTTTACTGGAAATTACAGTAGCAAAACAAGGCAGAGTCTCCTGAGGCACCCTCACATCTCAGCTAACAGAGTTAATCACCTGGCAGCTTGCAAGCGTTTATTTCACATAAGAGGGAATGTTCCAGATGATTCTGGAATTTGATGGAAAAGATTGTTGAATTCAATAATATTTAAAACTCTGGCAGCACTAGTCAGTGTCAAACTCACGGGGCCCAAAATATGATTTCTCTTCAAATATTATTTCCTTCTCACAGAGTTCAAATGCTGTGAGGCTCCAACTTACACTTGTCCTTTGCATGACTAACTGGCTAGAAATTTTACAGACAAAACCCAAACAATCCACCATGGGACCCCACCATAAACAAAGTCATATATGAATGCTATTTTTATTACAAAAGCTGTAAAGATTTCCTGGAAGCTCATCTGTGAAGTTGAGTACTACATACCTAACAGAGGTTTCCATGATGCTGCCTCCAACTCCATGGGCTTTCCAGGAGACAGGAAGATTTTTAGGATCCCGCTCCAGAAGTGCTCAGATTAAAGGAGAGTATCATTAGCCAGAGTCTAATAAATTTATGAGTCTGATTAAACACTAATTCTTTTCTTCTGGAGATGGCAGTATGTCCATGCACAGATCAATTAATTGCCTTTCTGACTTTCCATTTAAGTGCCTGGAGAGAATAATGTTCCCTGTGATAACTGGAAGATGTGACAGAGAGAGAGAGACACTTTTTACATCATGTGACAGACTGATTTCATTTTCCCTTCTCCCCATTTACATCTTCATCTCTCCTCCAGTTTGTTTGGCAATCCCAGCTGCTGCCATTCACACCTCCACACTCAGGTCACCAGCCCTGAAAAACTGTAGGGCCACACAATCATACAGTCCCATTGAAGCTGACCTTTTCAAATAAATGGATTTTATTTTTCCAGACCAAGCCTGTATCAAAAACATCCCACCAGATAAATATAGCTGAGGCAATAAAGAGCCCAAACATTATATGGGCAAGCTGCAACAATGCCATTAATCTGCTCACCTGCCTGTCCTGCCTCCTCCCACCCCAGCCCCACATCAGCTCCAGATCTTTCAGATGTCTTTAGTGTTTAGTTAAACAAAGAAGGTCTTTTCCTCTGTTCCAAGTCTTTCAGTTCCTTGCCTAAATAGTTCTAAGTGACAGTTTTTAGCATATAGCCTTCTGCCTCCCTTCCAGCATTATGCAGACCACCCAACACTTCAGCTCCTTTACCCTCCCTTCTCCTCCTACAGCTTGTTGCTTCTTGGGTTGAAATTTCTCAAAGGATCAACAACACAACACATGTTCAACTTGTAATAGAGTCAGCATGTAATAGATGAAGCCCTGATCCTCACCGGTCCTTGAATGCTGTCATCATACAAAGTCACACAAGTATTTTTGGGTTTAAAATAACCTTCTGATTCATGCTCCCCTGGTATTGGCAAGATCACTTGAGCAGGACAGAAATAAACTGTGTAACCTCCATATCAGCAGGGGATCTGCTTTAGGTTGTGTTCAGAGAGCAAAAACGGGAGGAGGGGGAGCCAAAAAGGCAGCTCTTCAATCTTCCTCCCCCCCTCCCTGCCTTAGCTGTACCTGAGCCTTTGCAGGGCTTTGCTTCCATCCTCCAGGGCTTCCTTCTGGTCTAAATTTCGGTTTCAGTGTCCTCTCCACACATTCCCAAATTCCACAAAACAAACAGCATCAGTCTCTTATTTCTTACAATCTACAGATGAGTGTCAGAGAACAAGCTACTGTCAAGCAGGCAAGCTCTAAATGTCGTTCTAGACAGAAATTACTTTGTTGAATAAAAAGCATTTCAGAGCCAAGGAATGATCATGTTTATTTTCTTATCTCTTTGATGAAACAGAACTGATTTCTTTTACGTTCAAAGAGGTTGTGCTTGGAGAGCTCAGTTTTTAGAACTGTAACTCCTAACATTCCCATTAGATTCTCCTTGCAGTTTAAAGTTTTGCCAGCAAAATACAGACAAACCTGCTGGGTGTGGTCTGATGCACGGCCAGGAGGTCTCTCAAAACATACGTTTCTAATGGTTCTAACCCATGATTAAATCAATCTAAAAGAACAAAAGCTGTGTGGGAGAAAAGAACTTAATCTAGAATTGAAAGAGAAATTAATCAAGTGTCATTTTCTGAGACATTTAAAGGGTGTTGCATCTACCAGCAGGTGCTAAAGACAGGCAAGTCTTACCCAGGGATCAGTGCCTTCCCTCCAGTGTACAGAGCAATGCATTCTGACCCTCAACCACAAACCCAAGACTGGTGAGCAGTTTTTCTAATAGAAAATACAGAAGAATTTGCCTTTAAAAAAGAAAACAAAACAAACCCTCCCACAAAAACGACTCTTGCCCTTCAAAACCCTTTAGAAATCCACTTGTTAGTCTTTTCTTCATGAATCCAACTGCAGAAATGTCAAGAATCACAGTGCAATAGGCAGGTTTGGGTTGTGTGTGAGTGTGTGTGACATGACACATTCATTTGTGCACAGGTGCAATTAACTTACATGCAGAGGTGCAGAGTTTGTAGTGATGGCATCACAACGTTTTAGGGGAATACAATAACATGCAGCTCCTGTACCTCAAGTTCTTGAGATTAAATGTTCAAACCAGTAAATACACTTTTCAGAATAACCATGTCTATAACAAAAACGTTAAGTACTTGATTGTTCCACAGTGGTGCCTAATGCAGTGTTCAAATCTGGGGATCCCACCTAAAATATCCTATACCAGGAGCTCACGACAAGAGAGTAAATTCCCACCTGAGCCATCTCTGAGCACCAGGACAGGAGGACAGAGCCTGGTCAGTGCAGAGAGGCACCAGCAGGCACTCCAGGAGACAGGCAGGGCTGTTGGTTTCCCTGTGCTCCGAGCCTTTCCTGGCTGCATCCCTGAGGGGCCAGGCTCAGTCTAACCAGGGAGGTGAAAGGATGAAAAGGATCACTTATTTTGCTACATCACAGCACATTCCTCGGACCCCAGCCCTCAGGGGCTTTACTGAACTTGCTCTGTGTTACACTCACTTGGCTGTCTCATTAAACACTGCATTTGGCAAATTCTACCTGCCTAAGGCCTTGTCTACACAGTAAAGCTTCACCGAAGGTTTGCACACCCAGGGTCAGCTGAGGGCATGGAAAAGGCACATCCTGTAGCTGACACTGTTGCAGTGGTGGGGCTCCAGGCACTGATAGTATCTGTGCCAGCAGCAGAGTCCAGGTCAGTGCACCTTCTGCTGTTTAGGAAGGTGAAGTGCCTAAGCCAGCATAAAGCCCGTTGACAGAATATTCTGTGCCTCCACGAGGCAGTCTGTCCTGGAGCCACAGCACAGTAAATAGCTTGTGCTGGGTGCACAAGGCATACTAATTGTACTTGCCCATCTGGCTTCTCTTTGTTCACTTTCTCTTCCTCATACATGGTAGAGCTCCCTTGCCTTTACTTTGGAAAAGACTCACAGTTGCCTCAGGACGTAACAGAAATTCTCTGTGAATTTTTCATGTTGTGTTTACAAAATACACAGGTTAAAACATGCTTCTGGAGCTCAGTTTCTTGCAGATATCAATTATGCAAAGGCTTTTTTTGTTAAAAAAAAAAAACCTATCAGCATTTCACTGGGGGAGAGATGCTCAATACCAAGAATGAAAACTGATGGGAGTCAAGGGAGTCAGTGATAGGCAAAGAGGGCAACACCAGGTCTTTGGGATTGTCACTGACACATCATGACAAACATTCCCAAACATGTTCTGTACAAAATAAACTGTGCCCTTTCTCCTTAAAATAAACATCTTTGATATACTTACTGAAACCAGGAATGTGCCATTATTAATGATAATGTAGTGCAGGAGACAGCTTTTCTTAAGGTTACCCAAAATATTTTTGCTGCTACATCAGATGTATTGTTAGAGCTCACCAAACCCAGAGCTGTGGTGCACCTGTTTTCTCTCAGACACATCTTATTTTTCTTCCTTGGAAGTCCCAGCTGGCGTCCAGGTTTTCTTAAATTGCTACCAGAGCTAATTGCTAAATTGCTACCAGAGCAATGCCCCAGAAGGTGGGGAATTGCTTTCTGTGGTGAAAGGGGAACAAATGGGTGGACTCTGGACCAGAATGGCCAACAAGATGGAAAGAGCTGGTGCTCAAACCAGCACGGGAGGGAAGAGGGGGTCACCAGCTGTGGCCAGGCAGGCAAGCACAGTAGTTTCAGGGGCTTTGATTTGGGGGTACTCAAAGCAGGGACATTTTAGAGAGGCTCAGGGGAGAAGGGAGAAGCTTGGGGCTTGTAAAAAGCTGACAAACAGGTGGTTCAGCTGGGAGTCGCTCAGCTATGAAATCACAAACCCAGGGAAAACATTTACTGAAGCCCAGATTTGCCCCACCTGAAGGCACAGCAGGCAGTCTGTTTTCTTCATTTGTGTTTTATGCCTTTTGCTTGTTTGGATGCTCTGTGAAATTATTCCACTCTTATTTGTAGGCAGTTTCTCATCTAAGAAGACACTGTATTCAGCCCAATGGGATGACTTCCAGCCTGTGATTGTTCTTCCCTCACAGAAAGATCGATCTCACAATGGTAACTGCAGCAAATCCAGCAGCAGAAAGAGCAAATGGCTAAAGCCAGGAGTAGGCAATGGTTTTGAACCTGCATCCAGTTAGGGAAGAGAAACGAAATCCAACTCGGTCAGCACACTCGCAATGTGGGAATGGCTTTCACTTGCAGAGAAATTATTGACCACAAAATCATGTGTCTCGTTAAAAACTGCAACAGCAACAAAGAGCACCACCACTAAAATCCTCTTCTAAGGGGTTTATAATACTGAACCAGTAATGATAATTCAAAAAATGTAAGTAAATCTGGACAACTGTATGCACACACTTTGGAAAAGACTACCTCCCTGTGATATTCATCTCAAGAGGCAGCATCAGCATTTTCACACTCTGTCTTCAGGAACCACATCAGGAAATCAAACAAATATTATTCCATGTGTGCAGTGAACTTCTTTCTTCTTGTAACAAGCAAACAAAAATTATTTTCTTAATAAACATACAACAGACAAAAGTGCTACTGAGAAAGATCACAAGACTAGGAAAAAAAATAGCAATATTGATGAAAACAAAGCCCTCCTCCTTCCAGTCAGGAGTGGCTGGAACTGACACACGTGGATGGCTTTTGGCTGGTGTCCCACAGAGGCAGCTTTGCAAGGTGTGGATAGGATGGAGATGAGCACTTCATGCTGCTGGGGGGAGTTGGAAAAGACACAGAAGGAATAAAATCAAACAAAGAGATGATGCAACCAGACATGTATAAGCTCAAAATGCCCATTCAAGGCTACGTAGGCATTCTCTTCAGGGGTATGATCTCAAGAAGGAGATGGCACTGCAGGAGAAAGCTCCCAGGATGATCAATTCCAAGCCTTGACATTTTCCAGCAAATGAACCCCTGAAGGGATTTCAGGGCATCTCACTGGAGAGCCTGCAGTGCATATTAAAATGTGTGAGGGGTATAGGAGAGGACACAACTGGATGAAGGCCTCACTCCCACCACACTGGACATGGGTTGGTATCTCTAAGAACCCAAGCACAGTGAAGTCATGTTAGACTTTTCCTGCATCGTGTTCTCATTGATTTTATACATGAAAGAGAGGTTGGGACATTGCAATAGCAGGCAAAGAAAACAGCATTAGAGATGGATTTAGGGTAGGTTTTCTTAGTAGTCTTCACTCCAAAAACCATTTGTTGCTACCAGACTAAAACACACTGAAAATACACAGGGCATTTGTTGCATTTTTCTAAGCAGCCCAGCATCTCCAGATTGATAATTGCCACTCTGCCTACACTTATTACCTCCCTTATGTTAGGGAATGGAGTCCCCAGCAAGCAGGATTAGTCTCCTGTGAGGGTCGTTACATTACCTACAAAAATCAACAAGCAGCAATCATTTGAAATTTAGGAAGATTTAAAAGGAGATTCAGGGAAATGCTCCTTCTCTGCTTTTATTTTCAAGAAAAGAAAAAAAAATTCTTGAGAAGAATTAGGGGGAAGAGGGCAATTCTTCCCTAGAGGTTCAAATATATCTCCCAGGCAGCACAAAAAAAATGTTGGTATTCTGTACCACCCAGTGCCTGCCCACTTCTATGCCTGATTACCCCGATAAATCAGAAAACCTGTTTGTTACAGGCTCCCCTTCCATTACAGCTGTTGCTCTGGTTAACATCTTCTGAATCATCCAATTCATCAGGATCACATACACGGGGCTTTAATCCTTTGATTTTTTAAGTTACTTTGTTCTGAATTTTTCGCTTCATCTCCTCGCTGACAGAGGAACTGAATAAAGACAAATAAGTCAGAGTAGCATTGTCTTTCTCCCCTGCTTTTTATTTTGCAAGGGAAATAGGAAGAGGGGACAGGGTAACTCTCCATTTCACAGCTCTTTATTGGTATCACTCGTGTTGATGGTGCAGCCTGAAATTTGAAGAGTCTGAAAACCAGTGCTGTACTTTTGGAAGTACAGTCAGCTGCATTGCCTTCTCCCAGACACTAAAATGCTATTTTTAAAGAAATGTATACTAAATAGACAAATACCTTGGTGGTTATTCCAAGCCCTCCATCACTGCTAAGTCTCTCAATACTAATTTCTGTAAAAGGAACAAACCTGGGAATTGAGCTACAACTGAAGTGTAATAGCTACATAAATTACAGGGAGTGTCAGTGCTGGGAAGGGAAATGGGGAGTGTGGTAGGTCAAA
>JAWWMP010000148.1:17602425-17622541 GCA_035047865.1 Dendrocincla tyrannina | reverse complement strand
CAGCAGGTCTCCAGGTTAACTCCAAGGGTTAATGCCAAGGGGAGAACATGCTTTAAGAGCAGCAGCAACAACACAGACCTGCACCCCTTTGGGAGGCTTCAGAAGCAGGGCCACCTCCTCCCAGGGAGGGCTGGAGCAATCACAGGGTGCTCCCTGAACACTGCCTGTTCTGCCTGCCCAGAGCCCAGCACGGGGGAATCCCGAGCTCTCAGCATTGCCACAATATAATAAATCATAATAACAGCCTGGAACGAGGGGGAAGGCCCCAATCTCTCATGGTGTTACACACTTTGACATAGCACATATACAGCATACAGAGATATGAGAAGAGAGGGATGATGACTAAACCTTATATTGCTCCATGATGTTACTACTGATCTGACGCCCTTTGTTTTGGAAATCGGACCATATTTCTGTGTGAAAATGAGCTCTACAGAGATTCCTGAGAGTGAGTTGTTCCAAGTCGTAGTTATCTCCAGGAGAGGCTTCAAAATCTAGTATAGACTGTTTATGAGAGAAAAAATGAACCTTGATAGAGGAGGAACATCTCCAATACTTTACATACCTCGTGCAGGGTAAGACTCACACCAGCCCGTATAAATTCTTTAAGAAAAAAATACCACAGCCTTCCTTTTCTATCCTCTTCACCTGCCTTTTTCCATCTATTTTTTTCTCCTTTCAATAATGGCAAAACCTTATGGCATTACAAGAAAATATTTTATTGACCATTATAATGGGCTTAAGATCTGAATCCAAGGTTACCAAATGAAAAAGTATCTGTCTAGCCAGATTACGGCAGAAGGAGCAAGTCTTTAATTATCAAACTCCTGTAACTATGATCAAGGACTTGCTTCTGATTGATTTCCCAAAAGTCATTAGCAATAGATAGAGCCAAATAAAAAAAAGGTCTATGGCATCAACAAAAGTGAAATTTCTGGCCTGTCATCTTTAAGGCAGAGAAAGACAAAGAAAACATGAATAAACAAACAAAAAATAAAGTATATACACAAGTCTTCCTCGAAAAAATCTGTCTGGTATTTGCTACAGAAAGATTTAAATAACTGCTTTTGATTTAATTTATCTATTGTATTAAGCTCCCATTAAAAATATTTGGTGCTAAAGGCTTTGAGTTCTTGTGCTGATTGGACAGAGTTGCACAGTATAAACCTCACCTGTAGTGGAAAACCATAAAATAATCAGCTAAACTTGAACAGAAAGAATTTTGTGAAGATACTCAGAGTCAAAGAAAGCACCTCTTCACCCCAGAGCTTTCACTGAATTAAACTGATGGACAGCACAGCTAGCTGCATTAAGACTATTAGAAATATGTAAATAAAAGGCAACATTTACACTCTCAAACTGCTGACTGAGAAGAAAACATTGGTTTCAAGAAAAGAGAGTACACCTCTTTGATCAGAAAATGTCACTTGTTTGCTACTGTAGAATCACTTGCTGAAAAGAAAGAAGGAAAAAAGTCCCAAATAGCAACACATCCCTGAGTATCTGACTTCAAAAATAGAGACTGGACTTGGTAAAGGTCACTATTATTCTTCAGAAAACAGGAAAGACTTTTAAGTCTATAATTAGACTTCAATGGAAAGTTACATTGTAAGCTCAAGAAAATTGCCAAACTTTCAATATAATGTGAAGAACTGGACAATCTTTATTCGAGTCTGGTCTGGACACGTGTTAGATTTTAACAAGTACTTTGCACTGGAAAAGTTCTCAGTCACAGCAAATTTTTAGTACCATTGGAACCAGATATTTCAAACTATGTAGAGAAACAGATCATTGTAAAAGCGACATCAAAAGGTTTACCTTGAAGCTCTCCAAGGCATCTGAGTACAGTGGGGCTAAGAAAAACACAGGCCTCCTGCCGACCTCCACATCCCCCACCCCATGGGACTGTGGATTTTGGAGTGTCCATGAGTGTCCCTGGCTGAGGGAGCCCCGAGCAAGTGATGGGTGCTCATCACATCATCAGCACAACTCTGTACAGTTGGCAGCCTGTCTTCCAAGGAAGTCAGAACACACTCAGCTTAGATATTGAATTTCCTTTCACCTCTCCAGAGTACGGTCTTTCCAACTCAGGGTTAAGCTTGTTTGCAGTTCTGGGGAAGTGAATTGCTGCTCTTGCTGTTGTCTGCACTGTGCATGGCTTACGAACAAAGAACTCTGGTTTCTAGGGCTCTTGTAGCTCTTTAAATAGTCACTCCCCAAACGAAAATTTCCTGAAATCCAGCCCTCAGATCTGCACTTCTTGAAAAGTAGGGGATGACCCCTCTGGATTTAAATCCTCTGAATCAAGTACCATGCATTGTTTTTAATATATCCAGACCTTGATTCAGAAAAAACACGAATCTGATTCTAGCATGAACAAACCAGAGTCTCATCTTGAAAAATCTCATCCCAAGCTGGCAGAACCCTCTGTGAGGAAGAAAGTCACTCCTGCAAGATATCTGCCACCTTCTACTCAAATCTTGCAAGACCAAAGGCAAGATCTCAACAATGAATAAATGCCAGACTCCACCAGATCAGCACCAGCTCTTCAGGAGCTCTGCAGCCCCATGGCCCTGGGAGCTGGACACTCCTGCAATCAACAAAGCCATAAGCACTGCCTTAAAAATTGCAGGGTCTTCCCTCTTGCTTGAACAGAGTAGTAACAATGTTAAGATGTACTTTAATACTATGTATTAGTGCAGAGGTTCCATAAACACCTAATCCTGCTCAAAAGACCTTTATTAAAGTTTAAATATAGCTGCCATTCTCTGCTACTTTCCGACAGGCCAAGAGACTCTCTCCAGAGGCGGTTTTGATTTTCCAGACAGTCGGGGTGTACAGTGATCAGACAAAAACCTGAACTTTGGGAGCTCTGCAGCATTCCCTCCAGTCATCATAAACCAGTTCTGATGGGTTCAAAAGGAAGTTCTATCAGATGGGACTCGTGGGAAGTTACATCAGACCTTCATTTGCCCAAAGAAGGTCAGCAAGTCAGAGTGTTCAGAGAGAGCATGCAAAACATGGCACACATTGCAGGGTGTGGATAAAGAGGAAGGATCTTTCATAAGAAAGAAAAATAATTGACATGGCATATTTCATCTGACTGCAATTTTTCTCTGTTTCCTGAAGAAACCAAAGCACAGAGAGAAATAATTTGCACACATTCATGCACGGGGAGTGTATCAGAAGACATAGCTCTTGCAGATCCTTTGTTTCTCCATTGCCTGGAAATGAATGCACTGGAGACTCTGCACTCCTCAATCTGCTTTACTGTGTTTATATTTGTTACCCTATTGCTTGAAAACTGTTGGTCTTTTAAGTCACAATGCTCTTCGGTTCCAGCAAGCTGGGAATGTATTTACACCCTGGAGTTGATTTGCTGGTCAGAGACACAGGAGATTGCATTGTGAAGCAGCAAGGCCTCCTGGCTGACTTCCCACGGAAGAGGTGGATCCTCTGTTCTGGCACACCCAGCACCTGTTGAGGGACACTGATCTCATAGGGTAGGGGGTGCTGGCCCAGCTCCTCCTGACTCTCAGTGAGGAAATGGCCTCCTTACACATTTGTACATGCTGGCAAGTCCAACACCTATTTCAGCTTCTTTGCAGCAACTTGATACTAAAAAGTGCAAAGTCCTGAACCTGGATCAGACCAACCCTGGTATCAGTACAGGCTGGGGGATGAAGGGACTGAGAGCAGCCCTGCTGAGGAGAACTTTGGGACCCATGTGGATGAAAAGTCAGACACGAGCCGGCAATGTGAGCTGGCAGCCCAGAAACCAACTGGGTTGTGAGCTGCATCGTGGGCAACAGGGTGAGAGGGGGATTCTGCCCCTCTGCTCCGCTCTGGTGACATCACCCGTGGAGTTCTGTGCCCAGCTCTGGGGTCCCCAGTAAAGAGAAAAACATGGACCAGTTGGAGTAGGTCCAGAGGAGGCCATGAAGACAAACTGGGAGAACTGGGGATGTTCATCTGGAGAAGTGAAGGCTCCAGGGAGATCTTATTGTGGCCTTTCAGTACTTTAAGGGAGCTAAGAAAGATGGGAACAGACTTTTTTTAACAGTTGCAAATAGGACAATGGGGAATGGTTTCAAACTTAAAGAGGGCAGACCTAGACTGGATATAAGGAAGACATTTTTAATTATGAGGACAGTGAAAAACTGGCACAGGTTGCCCAGAGAGGTGGTGGCTGCCCCATTCCTGGAAACATTCAAGGTCAGGTTGGATGGGACTCTGAGCAATCTAATCTAACTGAAGATACCTCTGCTCATTGCAAAGGGGTTGGACTAGATGGCCATTAAAAGACCCTTCCAATCCAAACTATTTTATGGAAAAAACCCGGCCAGTCTGCAGGGAACAGCATTAACTGTTTGACAATGGAAGTGAGAGTGAATTATGACTTATTATTTGTAGCCAGGTACCATCTCTGCCAGATTTCTATACACTGTCAGCAGACAATCTGCCTAAGACTAATTGGCAATAATGAAAAAGCTAAGTATGTTTTGATAGCACAGCAGAAGCTACTCATGACAGCAGTACAGTCACAACTGTACCTACCTGAACACAACTGCCAGAAGTGAATTCTGGGTGCAAATGGTCCCCCAAACAGGCAGAGAAGAGTGGGACCCACATATCACACCAGTCCCTTCAGTCTCAGATGGACCCCCTCTCATGGCTCGGGAACAATCAAGCTCAGCATCCCTGTCCTTCAGCTCCTTGCCTCCCCACTGGAATTGCCAATAAAAGGCTTGTTGCATTACTGCCTATAAATAAAACCTAAAACCATTCAAGAAAGCTCTTCTATTTGTCTCCCAGAAAACATATGTTCACCAGCTCTTTTCACATCAGTTTCTGTAACACACTAAGCTGGTTTTATTCAGCCAAGAGTTTGGATGGCGGTTCATTAGGGTGTAAACTCACACTGTTACTTAATCACCACTCCAGAGTCTGAAGCTTGTGTTCCTTTCCTATCTCAGAATCTTTCAAACCATCTACAATGTATATACAATATATGAATGTCATACCACTAGGAAAGCCTAGCTCAGGTTTAGAGAGATCAATTTAAAGTGAGAGATGAATGCACCAGAAATTCTACTCTGCTGTTGAAAGCAGGCTGACCTTGAGGCTCGCAATAATGTCCAGAATTAGCTTGTCAACAGCCCAGAGATCCAATCTCAGTTTTCATGGAACTGTTCCCAGAGTAGGTAGATAATGCCCAATCTTCAAAGTAACTATGTCTCAAGTTTATCAAACAAGCATAAAAAAAAGTGACACACCAAAGGGTCTATTCACTAAACAGTGGCTAACACGAATCGGCCAAGCATGTGAAGATCTATTTTTCTTGCTTGGGTGACAGAAATGTTGCACTACAAAAGGCAAGAATACAACCTGCAAGTAGATTAGGTGGGTTCAGCATGGACAGAATGAATTATTTCAGCCCAATCACAAATCTACTTTGACTATCAGAGTTTAGAATTTGATTCAAGTATTAAGTTCAGATCTGAATAACAGAGACCAAGGAAAGCAAAACTTGGAGGGGAGGGGGGGTGTGGGAAGCTCTAATGAAAAACGTCCACTGTCTCAGCAGCTCAAGAGAAGCAAATTCCCTTAAGCCACTGTAACACATCCTAACACAAGTAACACGTGAATGAAAAACTGGATGCTTCAGGGTTTATTCAAACAAAATTTAAACCTCCTTGGAAAAAAACAAAAAAAAACCATCATAGGCTTGACCCACATGCAACAGGCATAAGGCCCTGTGGTTTGGTGGGTCTGTAAAAACAGCATACAATTTCTAGTTCTCCAATGCAATGATGACCTTCCCCACACTTCATCTGAAGCCTGGATGTATTTGGAGCACAGAAGGAAGAACAATCAACAGGTCAAGTAGGGGTGCTTAAGCCATTCTTAGCATAAAATTAGTATTGGTACTCCTGAAACAAGCAACAAGGACAAACCCTGACTCCTGCCAAAGCTTTTTCTGTCCACAAAGGAACAGATCTTCCAAATCTGAGAGTGAAAAACAGCCTTTCTTAGGTTCGGCAGGTCTACTGATGGTTCGTTTTCACACGCTAAGGATTCACACCATGGCTCCAATCATGCCCAAACGGCCTCCATCGCTCCACATTTACTTCATGTAGTGCATGGCATCTACGAACCCTCTGGAGAAGTCAAACTGAAAACTGCATAAAAATTTATTAATTAAATAAGCAGACAGATAGATAATTTAAAAACCAGCGTTGAGCTCTCAATTTGGGCATTAAGTATAAGGTCCAGGAGCCAGAGGGATTACAGTGCATGTGTGCAGAGTGAACAGCTGAAAGGCTTCCTAACCTGGAAGTTTTCAGGCAAGGTGGGTGGCTCAGAAGGAGGTGCAGTAGTTATGGAACCTGCCCTGTACCCCACTGGGATGCAAGTCCAAGCACTGGCAGGAATCTTAGAGGAGATGGTGCAAGAGGGAAAATAATTTACCTCTAAAGAGGGCTTCTTTTTTTCCTAAGGAGAAAACACAGAAGGAGCACAAACTACTCCTGAGAGTAGGATTGTACCTGCAGACATGACAGGAAGGAGGAGAGGACATCAAGGTACCAAGGAGGAAAATGGATTGGGGAAAGAAAACTGAATTTAGGGGAAAAAAAAAAGAGAAAATAGACAGGTAGACAGTGGAAACTGAGGGAAGAAGAAGTGACAGAAAAATAGGAAATGAACCATGAGAGGTTGCCTGTATCCTCTTTCCACATGATTTGAGGGGTGTGTCTTTCTCTGAGCAAGCAGTTTCTGAGAGGTCATGGCTGGAATCAGTGCATGAGAAAACCACGACCACTGTGGACTTCTTTTTCACCTTTTCCTGTCCTGACTCTTGGGCCAGGGTATTGATGTGTTCTTTGAACTTAAGCTCAGGAAAACAAGCAAACACATAATACACATGCCAGGCATCCATGTGATTTAGCAGAGAAACACTTTTCCTTTTTTTCCTTACTTTAGAATGCATTTTTCACGCTGATACAAAAGAGAAGACAAATTAATCGACCTTCTGAATTTGCCTCACAATATCAGGCTCGTCAGCCGAATACTCAGCTGTAATTTACTTTCCAGGTAGATTCTTTTCTGCCAGACTGACAGTTCCAGCACCAGAGGATCCCTCATTATCTTGAGTAAATAATTAGTCTACAGCTTCATTTCAAGGTAGAAAGTTATTTCCTTTAAAAATACCATCTACCCAAGAATAAATTGCACCTAATTCTCATTCACTCAGGAAGATGCCATCTGGTTTCAAAGCTTCAGAGCAGACATACAGCTGAAGACACGAGCACAGCACATCATGTGCTGCACAAACAGCACTCCCAAGTCCCTCTCGTTACAACACCCAGAACACCTACTGCTCAAAACTGTCTTATGCACTTAGTCTCCTCAAGCAGATCATTCCTTGAAGGTGGAAAAGAATTCACATTTTAGACTACCTGGACTTTAGTGGCTTTCCACCAGACAGGTCTCTTATCTACCCAGGTTTGATATAAATTCTAAGTATTGTAAAGCTAAGGGTGTTCAAGTTTTGTTAGGTCTTGACATTCTCAAAACCAAACCAAACCAAACCAACAAAAAATAAACAAAGAGAAAACATCAGAGGCAGCCATACTTCAATGCATTCCTGCATTTTTTTACTTGAATACACAGGCCAATTTCTGCAAACCATCTTTATGGCCATCTCTTCAAATTACAGAACCCCATGTCAGCTGCAGCAATTGAAAATGCAACTGAGAACAGAGCTGTTTCAAGACCAGCCAAGCTGATACTTCATATAATCTTTCACAGTGATGAGATCATATTCTACTACCAAGCTAACTCTATAATCAAGATAAGTCCCTGTTTTAGAGGGGCTGTGAGTGACACATTCCTTCCCTCTGCCTTAAAGGCACAATCCTGCTTCTACAGCAATCAAGTGTCCGATGTTTTTTCTATAATTTCTTCAGATTTTAGGGGAAAAATACTTATTTTGTCATTGCATATAAAAATAGAAAAGCAAGCTAATTTAATGAATAAAACATCCTTGAACTCGCAGGTCAGTTTGTGGACATTCAGCTGATTTCCAGCGTGGCCCACATGCCCCTTTACCCTGAGCTGGCTGCTGCCTCACCATGCAGGAAAGGCTCTTTGTAGAGCAGCTCCCTCAGTGCCTTCCACAGGGGGCTCTGCTCAGGCAGCCCCGACAGAGATCCCTCACCTCCTTTGGGACTGCTCTGCCCGGGCTCACCCGAGCACATTGACTTGTCAATCTGCAAACAGGCAAATGTGTTTGTAATTAACAGAGTCCTTAGTTTACTGTATATAAATCAGGAAAAGGGAAAGATACTGCTAAATGAAGACAGCTATCAAAGGAATCACTTTGCTTCCAATTAGGTTCTTAAGGAAAAAGCCTTTTCAATCACCAGTTTCCGTTGGATCTAACTAGATGCTCTCATTTGTTTTGCAGGGGTCCAAAGATTAGCCCTTCATTAGGGCAACGTTAAGTGAAATGACTAATTTAAAACTCATTCCCCTACTCCATAGATTTTTGTCTTGCTTTTAACTGAGGAGGTCATTTGTCTTCTCTGACAGAGGCTGCTGTTTAGCTCTGATCACTTTTTGAAGTGCACACACACTCAAACCCAAAAGATTTCAAAGAAATTTTATGTCACGGAAACAAGAAAAAATGGCACTCATAATGGTGTTGATATTCCTAAAACATTATCCTGCCACAGTAATTAGCCAGCTATATTCTGCTTGTTACAAATTCCCCTTTATTTTCCTTTTCTCCCTGTCTGCTTTATATTTCAGACATAACACTTATAACTAAGCAATCTCTCAGATCAAACAGACATAATCAATATCTGACAAAGTAGATAGATTTCCAAAATGCTCTCAGGAAGCTCCCTGAAAATTCACATAGGTAGACTTGACACACAGCAAACTTCCCTTTCAAAAACTATTAAATAAAAGCAATGTGAAATGCAAGTGAAAAACAGTAACTCTCATAATTTGTGGTCCTTAATATAATCTGTTCTCACTCGAGAGAGCTTTTACTGCAAATCATGTTTCAGAAGGCTTTGATGAAGAAGAAAGCAACTACTTCTACAATCACACACAAAGGAAGAGCAAAGCTACCCTGCCCTAATCCAAGTCTACTACAAGAATTGCTTCCCCCCTCTCAGACTTGTCCCATCTCATGGCAGCTCCTAATTCTCTTCCTGGCTCAAATGGCTAAAACCATCCTTCATTAACTCTGCACAGGCCACAGGCACACCCAGGCAGGTAAAAAAAGAATGACCTGGCTCCAGGATGTAAAGTTCCTGGGCATCACTGCAGGCAACCCTGCAGTTATCCATAGCATTAATGAACACAGCCAGTGCTATTCACTCATTCTCATCACACAGTCAGGCCCTCCATAGCACACAAACACACGTTACTTTTCTTCTCTGAACTTTGATACTGAGAGGGTCTCCCTTACCCAAAGGAAAGCTGAGCAGAAACACGCTGATGTTGCTTTGCAGCCCTGTGCTATTCGATTAAATCCCCATTTGTTGTGTTCCTTTGCCACCCCTTTTCTCAAGGCCATATCTCTCACACAGCTGTTCTACATTGAGTAGGGGAATTCATTTGGAGACTCAGGAAAGCAATAGTTTGGCAATTCCAGCACTGCAAAGGCAAAGCTGAATTGCTTGCCTTTGCAGCACCTGCTGAGGGGACCTTTTACTGCTTTCATAATCTGGAACAGGAGTTTGGCCCCAAGGGGAGGATCTCACCATACACATGCAAAACCCCAGGTTCTGCCTCATTATAGTTATTGGCTTCCCAATTAACTTGCTTCCTGTGAGAGCAGGGAGGAAGGCATTTTGCTCACTGAGATTTCAGGCTCTACAGTTTGTGAAGTTTTTTGCTTTAAGGACTGTGTATGTCCCTAATTGGTCTTTGTCACCAGAAATTCAGAATACTGTTCCTAGGCCAGTTGCTACACACAGCATCACCCCCACTTTTCCCAGACAGGCAAACTGAGGCACAAGACAGAACATCCTACCATGGTATGCAGAGTGCCCACGATCCAGCCCAGTTCTCAGGACTCAAGGAAGGCACTGTGTGCAATCTGCCTCCACACAGCTTCTCTGATCAACCAGCTATCAGACAACTATCTGGACGTGTCTCTAATAAAGAGTGTCAGAAACCCTCATTCCTGGAAAGGTTCTCTGTTTGAGAATATATCTGGGATGCCCAGTCCTCTGTGAGTTTAATCTAGATTATTTAAATGTCTTTCTGGTGCATCATTCACAGTCATCCATTGGTAATACCATTTGCAACAATAAGGTATTACATTTGTAATTATATTAACAAATATAAAAATGTCTGAAATAAAACTTCTCCTTTAAATAAGCTGTGCAATGCTTGCAGACTACTTAATATAAGCAGCATCTGTGATATAGCACATACCTACAAAGTGTTAAACTGTGCTATTGTAGTAAAACTGTCAGCCTTGATTATTTAAAAGGTGTCTACCTGCAGGCTTTGCTTTCATTCCCTGTTGTTGTTAGTACATCCCACATGTCTGAGCAGACTGGCCAGTGCTCTGTTCATATTACACTTGGCCCCTGCTCCTGATTTATCAGCCACAGAGACAAAAGCTTGGCTTACCCTTTCTGAACAACAAAGATTTATCCTTGATGGCAACCCTCTGCAGTCATATGAAACTCTCATACACGTTTCTCAACACATGCACACTGATGCCAAGAACACACGTGAGTGTTGCAGCCAAGACAGGGCCTACCCGTGATAAAAGGTGGGGATCGTTGCAGTTGATTTTAACATATAATAGAGCTGACATTGCATGAGCCATAGTTTCCAAGCTCACTTGTTCCTCCCTGCCCACCTCTTTTCCTCAGATTTTTCAGCTCTGTCTGCAGCCCCCATTTCATTCTCCACATCTGCAACTCCCATTTGAACTCAAGTCTAGCCCACATTCATTCCATGCATCACTGAAAAGGGGAATACTATCTAGTCAATCTCTGCACCAGAGTTAAACAATTTATACAAACTTCACACCATGGCAGAAAGAGTGTTTATGCAATCTTCATGTTTCTATTAAACATTAACATGCATGAAGCAACATGGTCTTATTGTCCCTGATGGACATGGGGGAGTCAAATTCTCTCATATATTCCAGAATTTGTCCTTCCACAACCAATACAATAACTTAAAAGTTTAAAGGGAGCTTTGCCTCACTCAGTAGCTTTTAGCAAGGGGTTTTTTAAAGCAAAACATGCTTTAAAATAAATACAATCTAGATTATCTTTGATGTGAACCTATAACAAAGATTTATATTGCTTATCTCTATTAATTAGACTAGCCAAAATTTTTAATACCATTTTGCATGCCTCGGAGAGGCAGATAGATAAAGATTTAATTTTCTCTGAATGAGCCATGACTAGCTGTGAAATTGCTACAGCATTACTCTTTGTGGTCGAGCTGTATTTGTTCTGCATAATGAACAGAATGCCAGTGGTTTCCATCTCCATACAGCTCCCCACTCAGGGCACTCCACAGACACAGCTGACTACCTTTGCTAGTTAAAAATGGAGTTACCAGAGGCAAAGAAGATTTAGTGGTCAAAACCCAAGTCTGCGGCAGAGTCAAGAATAGAATTTCAAGCTTCTCAGCTATTCCCAAAGGCCTGTTTTAACCACTACACAGCACAGCGCCGGCAGGGTGCAACCACAGCCCGAGTGCCGCGCCAAAGGGAGAAGGCTCTGTGCTGCTGTGAGCTCCACACGCTGTGGAACACGGCAACATGCACAGGGCCTTCCCAACCCCCACGCCTCTGGGGAGCTTTTCCACTGTGTCACAAGAGAATAAATGCCTGAGACATTATCTGCCCATTCCAAGAGTTCAGAGAATGCGTATGACATCATGGGCATGACTCCCCCACTAATCACATTATATGCTGTTTAACTTAACACTGCTAAGCTTTGTCTGATAACACCGTAAATACCATTTTATTGTAAATTAGATTATACAAACCTCCTCAGAGTTTAGGTCAGATCTTGTGTGAGGTCCTTGCTCCCCCTCCTCTCTGCTACCCCAAACTGATCTTTTTGGTGTCCAAACCAAGGCATTTCTACAGAGGGAAGCACAAGAAGAAACAACAGTTAAGCCATTATTTTTCTAAGTAACCACCGCAGATTGCAGTGAGTGGACAGAAGACTCCACACATCTGTTCTTTTTTTCTCTCTTCCCTTGGAATAAAATCAATAGGTTTTGTTTTTCCCTTGAATCTGGCTGGATTTCATTACAATCTGCCTGTGAGGTAGCATATATGATATATCTATCATTTCTTTCTATCAGGCCTAAACTGAGTTATTCCAGTTGGTAGCACAATGTTCTTCTCCTGGCCTTAAGGCTTCTGATTTGTTTACAAAGAAAGCTGAAGAAGTGTTAAGTTTATTTTCATTTTTGTATTTGATTCTGGGTTTTTTTAGTGAAAGAACCAGACTCCAACTACACAAAACCACAGCCCCATAGCCACTGACACATTGAGGCTTCCCAGTTTTCCTGAGAATATTTTAATTTTCATGTTTTGACACACTTAATGCTGAGATACCTGAGACATTTCTCATCTCATCTTTTAGAAAAACTCAGCAACAGGATTCCCCAACACATTTAGACAACTCCATGAGAAGATGCTCCTTGTCTTTCTTCCCTAATTTTATCAAGGCCATGAACAGCCCATGCTCTTAAAGCAGAGGTTTGAGACCCCAGACTTGAGGTCTCATCTCAGCTATGCTCAGGCCCAGCTCTGGGTTTCTGTCCTCACTACAGTCAACAATGGCTCTTAGTGTCAGCCTGGGTACTGCTTCCCATCCACATGCAAAACTCTGAGGCTGGTGATGCTTCAAACAGAGCTCCACCACCCCGTACCAGCTCTCAATACCAAAAACAATGCTCTGATTTTTCAAGTGGGAACCACTACTCAGGTGGGAGGCAGCCCAAGCCTTTGTGCTCTTCCCACCTTCTACACTTAGGACAGATAAATCCTATCAGAATTAACTGGGAGAGAAAATGTAAGTGAGGCTCATCCTTCCTCAGCCCAAGAAGCATGTGGTGCAGTGGTCTTTCATTAACAGGATCTCTGGACAAAGCAGACTCTGCAGCCAGCTCACACTGTGCGTGCTGCTCAGGGCCCTGCACATCCTCAGGGTAACTTTCTTGCAAGACATGGAATTAAGGAATGCAAGCAGCTCACAAAGAGGAGTAAACACAATCCAGGTGACCGCTCAGACCAAAGCACAGCTACCACACGTGCCAACAAGGCACCGGGGAATGGCACTGAGGACACATTCTCATGTCCTTGAGCAAACCACCTGGCTTCTGCATTCCTACGTGCTCCCATCTGGAGAAAGGCAACAGCAACGCTGCACAAACACAGCAAAGGATGCTGTAAAATAAACATTTTGAGATTTCACATGAAATTCAATCTACCAGAACTGTGATTCCTATATACTGCGTCTGGGAAAGGGGAATGCTACAGAAACCGGATTCTGTTAACTCATGGTTTCTCAGGACAGATTTTAGTGAAAATCGTGTTATGAAACTCAAGGGGGTCTCCTGAAAAAAAAAACACACTTCATCCTGAGGGAGGGTAATGCACTTTTCAGTGGGTTGCAACGAGATGCAAGCAAGACAGTGCTCTCTTAACTGTGTGCTCTCTATCCTTTGGCCACTTGCAAAACTCATCATAAATGCACCTTTACAGTGCTTCTCATAGTCTGTTCGTTCCCCTCTCCACAGAGATACAGTGATGAAGCAGAGTGATTTGTAGGGCAGTTGGTTGTTTGATCATGGAATTATCTCACAATTATCATTTCTCTAATCAAGTTTGCAAAGTACACGGCTGCTGTTTTGAAAAGAGGAGACAAATCCTGTATTTTAATGAGCTAATTCATTAGAGAAAAGAACAAACCTAGGAAGGTATAGAGAATTTAAACGTAGAAAAGAATAATTACAGTTATTTGCGTTTTTAAATGTTTCTCCGTGATTCCTTATAAGTTTCTTTATACAAATTAATCCAGTACTATATAAATGGACTTGGGTAATGTTACACACATGAACCATTAGCAGTTAAGCTGAAAAGTCATCCAAAATGCCAAAACTGGAGCCTGTTAGCATAAGCAGGAAAAGGGGGGGTGTGTGGGTATTTACTTAATTTTACCCTATTCTCTCCTTCTGCTCTTTATATTAGGATGTCCCATCTGATCATCCACTTCTAGAATAACTCTGAGCTTTAGATTTCCTAACTCTACCTCACACACAATATATTTCAGTTTTATTTCTCCAGTGAGAGAATCAGTGTCACCCCTACAGACAGATACAGAGATACTGAGCCACTTGACCACAGAAAATTACAGACACTGTTCCAATGTGTAAATCTGTGCCTCAGCCTCAACAGTTCACAGTACCAAGGATTGAGTGAGGCATTTAAAAAATGGCCCCAGGTGACAAGGTGATAGCAAGAAAGCCCAGTGAATCTTTGTATCTATTTGCAATATAGAGACCTACAGCCTTTTTGCCATGAGAATGAATTGAAGGCAGCAGCACAGATGAAAACAGGACAATGATATGAGGATTAACTGATAATCCTACAGGTATCACATGGGAAACTGCCAGGCTATTAACTATGGTATGAAATCCAGCTCATAAATGAGCCTTACTGCAAGAATGAAAGAAACAATAAATGACATAACCGGTGATCATAACCAAGAGAAAAAGATGTTCAGCCTCAGTGATGTTGGGAGCTCCCCACAGACTCAGAATAGGGTCTGTGATGGGACTACTGCTGTTTCATATTCCAGAGATGATCTGGAAATGCTGTAGGTAGGTGGCTGATGATACAAAACCATTCCCAAAAATGAAACCTAAAATTTATTGAGTGGATGTTAAAACAGTGAATTTTAACTCAAAGTTCATGCATAAAAAAGAATGGATGAGTAAAAAGCCGTTCTTGCTGTGCTTCAAATCAGTCATGAAATAAATCCTGGCGAAGAGGATCCCTCTCCAAAGAAACCAGCACCATGTCAGCAGTTGGGGGAAACTGTCCTGTTAGGAATTTCTAGAAGAATGAGGACAAAGCAGAAAATGTCATTATTTCTCCGAATAAATCCATAGAATGCCCATCTCTTTGATGCTGAGCACAGTTGCAGTATTTGTGGAAATACAAAGCCACAGAAAGGGCTACAGAGTACCAAAGCTGCACAAGAGGTGTTGGAAAGCCTTAGCACAAGAAAAACTTAAACAAGCCAGAGCCTTTCAACCTGGAAAACAAGTATAATAACAATTAAGTTCGAGACAAGCTGTTACAGCATGGAAAAGGTAAACAGCAATGATTATTTAAAAGTAGTCTTAACAGAAATAATAGGGCACCAACTCAAACTGGCAGGCAGCAAGCAGGTTCAAAAGCAAACAAAAGGAAGTTAATTTTCACACAATGCCTAATGATGTTGTGGAACTCATTGCCACGGGATGTTATGGCAGCCAAAAATACAAGTGGGTTTTAACAAAACGATTAGACAATTTTATGGAAAAAGGTCCATCAAGGAATATCAAAAACAATGATACAGCTGCAGCCTCCAGCTCAGGAAGGTCTCTAAACCAGAAACCACTGGGAGCTGGGAGGGTTTACCAAAGGAAGTATCACTCTATACTCGTCCTGTTTTCCCTACACAAGTTATTAGCCATTATCAAGAGGCAGGATATGGGGCTAGACAGACCTTTGCTTTTTGAGTTTGGCCAATACTCACTGATGCAAATATAAACACATACCCTCCATGGTCATGGATAATGCCATAAAAAGCTGCTACACTATAAATGTACACCCTTAGAAGAGGAATATAATAAATGCCAGCATGTTTTATTTGGGTTGGACTAGAACTGGTTCTTGTATTTAGTTGGTATATTCTGAATCTGTATTTTCCAAATAAGAATGATGTATTATCTTCCTTTTTATTCCCCAATTACAGCAAAAGAGACAAATCCAGTGGAAAAAACTAGCTCCAAATTTCAACTGTTAGCCACACAATGACTCACACCCAGGTGACTGAGAGTTTAGCATAAGAAACTCTGGAGAGCTCCTGGAGTAACTGCCTATCAAGTCTGTTGAATGTGGTCATGCTGCAGAGGTGCTTCAAAACACAAACTAAAGCTTCCAGCCCTGCCCTAAGTGTAGGGTAGAATTTGAAGTCATGGTAAGCCTTCAACAACAGAGACAAACAGTCCTGTAAGACCTTGCTCCTTACAAACTCCAGCATCTTGAACATGCTTTACAACTTGCATGAACTCCTTATCTTCTCCTTCTCCATTAGGGAAAACGGAGAGGGAAGTGACTCACCAAGAGGTCAGCACCTCACAGCAGCCCTGAGACTCTGAATCGGATGACAAGCCTGCTATAACAGATTATAGCATGATAATTAATTCTTTTCTTAATTCTTTCTCAAACTGGGGCCAAAAAAACCTCCAGCCACTAAAAAGGAAGATATCAATGAAGGCATTTCACCAGGACACCCTTACTGTACCTTCTGTCGTGCCCATTGGTTCAACACCTCAGAAGGAAATGCTGCTGTCTTGGTGCCACATTACAGCATAAACTATAACACAGAGGTACACACAAGATACAAACACTGTATAGAGAAAAGTTCTGCATCAATCAGTAGCCACATGGCAAGCTGCACTAGTGTGTAGAATTGAGGGGTAGAATTAGACAGGTACATGTTCTCTGGTACACTTGGCCAAATGCCAAAGGCCTAACGACTCAGCAGTCCTGTCATTCCAGCCCAAATCCCAAGATAAAATATTACAAGTGAAGATGACTGTATTATGCACCACTTTACCCCAACAAAGAAGCCTCCCCTGTTCCTCATTCAGCATCCAGCACTCAGAGTTGTATTAGTGTGAATAATTTGTGTCAAGGTTCAGCCCTGTGTTTAGCCATGCAAAGGAAAGGTGTAATATTTGTAGGAAGAATAAGTACCTGCAATTTTCAAACGAGACAAAACCAAGGCAAAACAAACTACATGAGGGTCAACAAGCTCCACTGGTCCCTTTTCTTGTCAGTATCTTGATCCTGTAAGGACTACAGCTCTTAGTGACAGCAATGCTCTCCAAATGGGAGTTCTCACGAGTCAGGGCTGAGCCGGAATGGTTCTCTTCCTTCTTCTTCTTGTTAGTCCATACTGGGATTACTAAAACCAGCAGACCCATGTCTGACACCAAACTAACAATCACTGGAAAAGGTGGGTACTTCCTTGTTTGAAAATCACATCATTTATTTAGGCACCTGAACCCAAGACCCAGGTAAGTAAGCCTGGAGCTTTATCCTTAGACCCTTACCTTCAATCTGCCACCAGTTCTAAACTTTCCACAAACACATGCTTCTGTACATGGACTGAAATTCTGTTGCCTTCCATTAGAAATCCTTCCACAAGGCAGAGCAGTGAGATTCCTCAGGTCAAGGACTCTGATTTGTTACACACTTGTTAATGCAGTATCCAGCACAAAAAGGGTCTAAGGTCTGGAAGCAGTACTACAAAAGATAATAATAATAATAATAGCTTAAGTAAAACCAATCAAAGATTAAAACCAATAAACCATCCTCTGCTCCCCCTCAGAAAATTCTTTTATTCACCCCCTCACAAAGGAGGTTGTCCTATTTATCTGCCAGGAGAGCTCAGACATTCCTTGCATTTGCAGCACAGATGGTCACCACACCACAAAAGGCAGAAGGGCTCACGGTGGACGTGTCTGGTTTCTGGATTACAGAAACCTGGTCATAGCTGCTGCTCCATCAGGGCTGCTATGCATCCCAAATCCCAGACAAATACAGAAAGCCATGAATATCCTTTGAACAACATCTCTTAGAGGAAACGGAGACTGTCCAGGGAAAAGGAGCTGCACACTGACCTTGGTTGCGAGTCTTAATTCATTAGTGTACATAGATTGTTTTGAGATCTCGAGGTGGAAAGTGCTAAGGAAGCAGAAGTATTGTTTATGAAAGCTCAAGGCTCTGTTGTTTCTTTATCCTCAGATATTCCTCACGTCTGATTTTTCATTCATGGCCATTGCTACTTCAAATTATTTCAGCTGTCTAGATCTTTACCAAATGGAATAGCTCCAGGCAGAGGATATGCAGTATCTAGATTTGCTCATTGCATTTATTTATCTTACTCTTTTCTAATTCATTTACTGATTTGACCCCAGTCCTGCTCTTCCTTTGATTTTACAGTCAGATATCAAATGTGGCTGCTCTCCATGGATAGTAATTACTATGTAAATAAATGCCCTTAATATTTTTACTGCCTCACTAAATGTATGCTTGTACAATGTGAGGCAAGGGGTCTGCAAGGTTCATTTTAGCAAACTGGGTATAACAATCACTGCTAATTCTTCTGAAAACTGAAAGGTAGAGCACTTTGACAGTAACCATTTCAGTTCCCAAGGTGGGCATGCAAGCTGTAATCAAAGAATAAACCTGGGAGAACTGCATGAAATGAAACAAAGCAGAGCAGAAAGTTAATTTTGTAACACTGTGTTCTGTGACACAAACTGTACACAAGTTTCTGTGCTGCTTTAAGGAATTACTGAGTGCAGAACTGTGTTTTATGTAACACATGAAAAAAAAATTGCTAAACACATTTCTGCTTTTGAAGGAGTCACTCTAGCTTTCAGTATTTAAAACACACCCCTTTTTTTCTTCAAAAATACAGGGTACAGTGCTTTCCTCAGCTTAGCAAAAGCACAAATAAACCAGGAAATTAAAGGGGAAAATTAAAAAAAAAAAAAGGGGAAAGCTACCTTTCCACATCCTGTTGTGCCTAAATAGAACATCTTGTACCAGCCTGTGTGATTTCTCAATAAAATGTATTTCGGACACTTCAAAAGCTGACCATAATCAGGAGAGTTAAGTGAGGAATGTCAGCTTGGACGGGGATTGTGCTGCTTTTGTTATACATTAGTTAAGCACGCAGCTTTGTGGGTTTTTCCTTTATCTTGGATTTCACTGTAGTGTAATTGAACTTTGTTACCTCTTTCAGTATCCTAAGTGATTGTATGGATTTGGGTTTAGGGATATTATAACAGATCCAGAGGCTATTGGAGTCACTGGCAGAAGCCTCTGCAGGCTTTGGTTAGTCCTTCAGTGAGGAAACTGGTTTTTCCTCTCTCTTCCTCACACCCCTGGGATCAGCCCTCAGATGTCTTCAGAAACAAGGATTCAGACACGTGAATTTGCTATGAATCTGGAGGCAAACCTCACACTTGCATCAGCAAAACCAGGCTTTACAGAAAGGCATATCTGATCGTAACGTGATCATTCACATTACATGAATTTTATGCATTAACTTCACAGGATTTACAGGATTATGTCCTTACCAGTAATTCTAGATTTGGGGTATCCCATCTTGGACCGCTGTCATTTTCACCAAGGCACAACTTATTTCCCACAGTTATCTCATCACACCTGAGTTTTCATATAGATACTGCAGCAATAAAATCACAATCTTTGCAGTGGGATGCTTGAACTCCTCAGACAGTGGTATCTCCCTGTAACCACACATGATGAACAAACAGTCAACAAACACACTTCTGTAGATTTTTACTACCTCTGGAACACCCTCTATTTCTACAAAAAACAGGTTTAGGCTTCGTGTGTTAAGTTCCGCATCAAACACACCCCTTTTACAGCCACAGCTCTGAAAGGAAAAACCACCCCAAAGCCCCAGGTTTAAACCCCCGATTCCTCCCCCCCTGCAGCCACAGGCACGGGTGTTTCAGACAATTTCCCTGGTGCCTTCACAAGAGAGCACTGCCCAGGCCTGTGGGGTCACTGGAACCCTCGCTCTGGGGTGGTGAGGGAGCAGCACCCACTGTGGGATGGGACCTGATGGGGGGATACCCACTGTGGGGTACACCTGCTGAGGGGAGAGACCTGCTGAGGGGAGGGATGCACTGGGGGGACACTCACCATGGGGTACACCTGCTGAGGGGAGGGATGCACTGGGGGGACACTCACCATGGGGTACACCTGCTGAGGGGAGGGATGCACTGGGGG